>LR990951.1:10241328-10641588 GCA_905163415.1 Noctua fimbriata
CGCAGTACTCGCAACCAGCGTGCGTGTATGATCAGATGTATATGAACGTGGCGAAAGGAGTATGTGAGGATCGTAGCAGGTGGCATTCTGTCATTTCTGCGTCCCCCATGGGGCAAAGGACAGTTACATGTTAAAGTTTAAAAGTATGAGTCGTTACGTAAATTGATAAACATATAACCCACGCCATTGTCCACGGGTTAGTAAATGAACAAAAATAAAGAACGGAATAACAATTTTGTCTTATAAAGTGTGAATTAATTAATAAATTTTAGATTAAGATTGTGGTGAAAGAATGTTTATAGCCAGTGTTTTTTTGTTACTAGAAAGAGAGAAGATATCTATGACCATGAAGTGTGTGTTATAGGTTTGCACAAGTAGACGAAGAGGCACTCGTGCCCCGGCGTTGGTCCTGCATGAATCCACGTGGAACAGCCGGGGCACGCGGGCCGCCCGTCTGATAACAGTTCTAGGTACTGAATAGCGTAACTTATTTGTGATTTCAATACAGTCAAATCTATTGTTACACAAACCATGCAGCATCATGGCCACCAGAAGTAAACGCGGAGACTCTAAACTTAAAACATTATATTGCTGTAGTAATTCTGTGTACGGAATCCTCGAACGGTAACATTTATAGTACACAGTACGTAAAAACTTTTTCTGTACTAATTCTAATTTAATGTTGTATTAATTTGAGGTAGAACGGATTCCAAATAGGAATCGCGTATTCTAATTGAGATCTTATCAACGTTTCATATAATAGCAAAAAAGTAGAGGGCCGCACGAAGTCTTTCGAGGATCTCGTGACAAAACCATACATCTGAAAGGCTTTATTTATTATATTTTTAAAACATGAATCAATAGTCACGCCAAAGTCGCGAACGGATTCCACTACAATTAATTTTTGGCTGTTCAAGTATATCTAAAATTAAGTTTATTTTTGTTTTTAGTAAAAGATATACTATGACATTTAGGAAGACTAAGAAAGAGTTTGTTATCTTTATAGTAGGCATCAAGTCTGTGAAGATCTTCTTGGAGCAATAGGCATTCATCGAGTTTTTGGCAGGCTTTGTAGATTTTTAAATCATCCGCGTACATCAGGAAATTTGCATTAACAACACAATGTTTTATGTCATTAATAAACAGGATAAAAAGCAAAGGGCCCAAGATAGACCCTTGAGGAACTCCGGACTTGACAGTTAAAATCTCAGATTCAAACCCATTAATAAGCCAAACATCGAAGTAAATTGCCTCGGATACCATGGTAGGCAAGCTTTTCCAAAAGAATTGTTTGATCCACTTTGTCAAAAGCCTTCCGAAAGTCAGTGTACACAGCGTCTACCTGGACTCTCCTGTCTATATTTTCAAAAAGAAAGTTAGTGAAGATCATTAGATTGGTAGTAGTCGAACGCCAATCCCGTCGAATGTAGGTATGTATGTATCGACTGTGTACCGGCAATAAGTCCTATCTATTTTTTTTGGGTTTTGGGATTATTACTGCAATCGATACTATCTGACTCTCTTGTTCAGAGGAGATTCTAACCTGGTATTGGTTTATTTGAAATTCGCGCTAAATCAACGTCCTATCAGAGCCCTTTTTGAAGTAAGAAGCAACAAGTGCTATCTTCATGTTTTCACTTGGTTTTCGCACAGTGTGTGTAGTGCTCGTTAAGTATTTGAAGAAAACTGAAGTTTATCGTTCGCGAAATGTGATTCTGATGACTGCCAGTGATAGATAACTGTATTTTACTTCATCAGAAACAAAACAAAGGTAAGATAACTTGTTTTATAATATCAAAATCCATGTTTAGAAAAACTGTTAAAATAGGACTTATTAGAACATACTTTTCAGACGAAATATTAGCAGATAAGACTAATTACATCCAGCAAATGTATAAGTTTGCCTGTTTATTACTCACTTTTGTTTTATATAATGTGGCCTACAATGCTTAAATTTTATTAATTTCTTATTAGCAGCAATGTCACGCAGTGATCGAGGCAAGCAGTTAGTTGGCCTGGCTTTAAATGCTGCTGAGGGAACGGAAGAAAAGGAGACCAATAAAGAAAATCAGCCATGAAAGGCAACTATCTACCTAATCTATCTTACAGCTTACAAGGTACTTAGCTTCTCCTGTATCTATCATTAGGTAACTACTATTGTTATTCTGTGCCTACCAAGCACCGACATACCTACATATATCCTACCTACCTAAGTTCGGGGGATAGGTAGGTACCTTCCACACTACTTAACCTACCTCCTTCTTTTTCTACCACTGCACCTAAATTACCTATTTATTAATACCTACTATTTCTATCTGTGTCTAGACTATCTACCTACGTACTAGCTTAGCTTATTGTCTACATTACTAGCTTATCGTTTTAGTAGGTATGCTTTTTAAAATGCAGGTACCTACTGTTTAAGGTGTAATTTTCCGCTAAGGTAGCCAACCTACCTACCTAGGCAGTTCCTACATAAGTAGGTAGAAGATAAGCGAATTCAGGTGAAAGGTATCACCCAAACTGTAGTATATTAAGTAGTTGACGGTAGGTCAATATAAGATTATAATTGTATGTGAGGGTCCGTAAATACATCAGTGTTTAACCAACCTACGTGTGTTTCACTACATGGTGACAGCGGTGTGCCTTTTTAACACATAAAACTGTTAAAACGGTCTAGAACCTACCACATCTTAGTGCCGTGATACATAGTGAGAGTAAAACAAATAAATAATAATGGAACACGCACGTCATCGCTCGACGGAGGTCCGGCCGCGCGATCGTACGCGTAGCATAAATGGCGGAAGCTGTTAGAAGTTTTTCTTAAAGCATCTGGAGTGAGCAAAGAGCCTAAGGAAGCAGGCTAGTTTGTTGGTAAACCTCATTGGATCAGCCGGTTATGAGGCATATACAACGTTCACGTACGATGAAGGTGAAAGTGAAGACGACATAAAAGTTTAATGAAAAAGTTTGACAAGTATTTCGGCACAAAACCGAATATCACAGTAAGGCGGTTTAAATTTTTCACACGCAATCAAGAACACGGCGAAAACATCGACCAATAAGTAACAGCATTGAGGGTATTGAGTCAGCAGTGCGAGTTGCACGAGAGCTTGCTGCGAGATAGGATCGTGTTATTGTTAACAACACTGAGAGGGATCGACTTCTTCGCACAGATGCTTTATCATTATCAAAGGCGATACAAATCTGCCAGGCGGCAGAAATGTCCAAAGAGGAAAGCCAATGCATCGATGGCGTATCAGCGGGTGTGCAAGTGAATGCAGTTCAAACCGGTAGCAGCGCACGAGGCGGACGGCGCGCTAGAGGACGCGTACGCAGCGCAACACCTGCGAGCTGTGCGGCAGCGGGTGGTGTCACGGTGGTGAGCGCTGTCTAGCGCGATACGCCAAGTGTTATGTGTATGAAACGAAAGGTCATATCTCGCGAGTGTGTGAACAAAAGAAAGCAATACGCAAAGTATTAAATCTCAGTGTAGAAACCGTAAATAGTGATGATAGCGAGGAGGAATTGTTTTTTGTTAATACACTAGAAGAGGACAAACAACAATGTAAGTTGACAATGGAATGGATAGAAGTTGTAAAGTGCAAAAGTATAAACATTTCTTTTAAATAGATACAGGATCTATGATTAATGTTATCTCTAAAGTTACGTATTTAAACTTAGGATTATTAATAACAGGCCTTAAGCCATTCACAAAACGTGTACGTTCCTTTACAGGTAATCAATTGCCAATTATAGGCATTGGTAATGTGCCGTTTGTATTTAATAAAACACGTTACGTGTTGCCATTTGTTGTTGCTGATTTAAACTGTCAGAATGTACTCGGTTTGGAGGGTTGTATTGCATTAGGATTAATAAGCCAAATTAATATAATAAATATAGGTCACTATTATGATTTGTTTCAAGGACTGGATAAAAATGTACAGCCAGTTGTTTGGCCAACTAGGAAAACTCCTTTAGGTTTTAAGGATAAATTGTTGAATGAGATACACAGAATGGAATATTTTGGCGCAGTTAGAAAGGTTACACATCCAACTTCTTGGGTTAATGCAATTGTTATGGTCGCGAAAAAAGATGGCAGCATTCGTATTTGTTTAGATCCACGATCTCTTTAATCGCGCGGTGCGACGTGCGCAGTACTCGTTGTCAACTGTGCCAGAGCTGGCAGCGCGCCTGCGTGGTGCTACTGTATTCAGCGTACTGGACGCTAGCTGCGGGTTCTGGATGGTTCAGCTAGATGACGCGAGTGCCGGCACATTTGCACGTTCAGCACACCGTTCGGTCGGTACCAATTTCTACGTTTACCTTACGGTGTAAACTGTGCGCCAGTGTTATTTCATGCGGAGCTTAGGCAGCATTTAGAAGATTTAGAAGGCGTAGAATCTTTTATTGATGACTTAATGGTATGGGGGCGCACTATGGATGAGCACGACCGGAGATTGAAGTGCCTCTTGCGACGTGCTAAAGATATCGGTGTAAAATTTAATCGAGAAAAATGTAAATTTGGTGTATCGGAAATTACATACATAGGTCACAAGCTTGATGCAAACGGAATGTAAGCAGTCGACTCAAAAATCAAAGCTATAAGGGAGATGCCGTATCCGACCGATAGGAAGGCTCTGGAGATTTTTTTAGGGATGGTCAATTATTTGGCAAAATTTATACTACTATTTATAATTTGTACTTACATCGTTGTTAAAAAAAGAATCGGAGTGGTCATGGGAATCCCAACATTCAGAGGCAGTAGATAAGCTAAAAGCAAAACTTAGCAGCGCACCGGTGCTGGCGCTGTATAGCGACAGCGAGCCGATAGTGCTGTCGGTGGACGCGTCCAGCGTCGCACAGGGCGCCGTGCTGCTGCAGAGTGGCCACCCGGTGGAGTTCACCTCGCTCACGCTCTCCGACACCCAGACCAGGTATGGACATATAGAAAAAGAAATACTGGCTATTGTGTTTGGGGTCGAGCGGTTCAGGCAGTATATTTATGGCAGGTCTGACCATAAGCCATTGGAAGCTTTATTTAGTAAGCCATTCGTTTCAGTTCCGGCCCGGCTACAACGAATGATGATGAGAGTACAAGGATACGAATTAAAGGTAGTATACACGCCGGGCAAATATATGTATATAGCGGACACGCTATCGCGGGCTCCTTTAAAGGAAATAATGCATGGCCGAGTGTCAGCATAAGTTGAAGTACAAACTTGCTTCATGTTAGAGAATGTGCCTTTCAGCCAATCAAATATGGAAGCGATTAAAAAAAAGAGTTAGCAAGTGACAGCAGATGGCTAATTAGGTATATTACGAATGGATGGCTAAATAATAACAGCCGCTCGGGCCGATCTTTAGGTTAACCCGTGCCTGCCTAGGTTGGTCTGTGGATGGGTGACCACCCATTACATACCGAGTTTCTTCCGTGCCTCCGAAAGCACGTTAAGCCGTTGGTCTCGGCTGTCATTTGTAGATCTTTGACAGTCGTTAGGTAGTCAGAGGCCCAAAAAGTCTGACAACCAGTCTTACCAAGGGGTATCGTATTACCCAGTACTAACTGGGTTGTGGAGGTCAGATAAGCAGTCGCTCCATGTAAAATACTGGTATTCAGCTGCATCCGGTTAGACTGGAAGCCGACCCCAATATAGTTGGGAAAAGGCTAGGCAGATGATGATGATGATGACGAACGGATGGCCTAAAAATAGGTGTGGTGTGAACGAGAGAGTTAATGTTTTCTGGCCATATCGCGAGCAGCTACATCACGTTGACGGTATAGTTCTCAAAGAGGAGTGTGTCTTTATTACGCGTGCTTTACGGGAAAACAAGCTGTCACGAGTCCATGAAGGACATTTAGGTTTAGAGAGATTCAAACGGCGCGCGCGCGAAGTAATGTTTTGGCCAGGAATGTGCGAGGATATGGATATGGATATGCGTGTGGTCTACATCTCTATCTCGATCTTGGTGGCCAGGAGATGCCTTCGAAACGGCTGACAAGCCGTTTGTTTGGGAAAAAAAATCGCAACAAAGCCATGGCGTCTCTAGCAGTATGTGGCATGGCGCCATCTTGCTGAAACCATGTGTGTGAAGTGAAGAAAGGTTTTTCTCTCAGTATTGGAAGAAAATAATCATTGATCATGCGCCGATAAGAATTTCCGCCCTCTTGCGCACCGACTGGCGCGGATTATCGTGCAAACTATTCGCGACGAGTTCGATGTTGTCATCGCTTCTTGACGTTCGGCTGGGCCCTGGCCGCGGATTTTTTGCTGAACTGTTACTTGGAACTGGGCGCGTCACGTAACCGACGAATATTGTACCCTGAACAAAATTTACGACGAGCAACAACACAAGAATCATTCGCCTTGAAAACGCTTCGATTGCGAACGCACGTTGTTCACCAGTCCACTGAGACATTGTGATTAATAAATAACCCTCATGAATGACAATCAAACGCGGCCCCCCCTCGCCCCTCCGCTCTATGGTATAAGCACAGTTCGAAATTTAAATCCTAACTGCCACCGGACACCCTTTTCCAATTTATACCCTATCTGTGTACCTTTCCCAGATTACCTACCAGTAGCGACGGGTCAATTTTTGTAAGAGGTAAGCCGGAGTACATATCTTTAATGTGATTATATTATTTGTCTATAGAATACTGACTGTGCCAATTTTCAAAGGGAATCCGGTAGGAATCTAATTGTATGGAAGCTTCGCCATTGTTACCTACCTATTTTCATACTGATTTAGCTTACTATATCTTATTGCTTGTGTAGTTATCTTATAGGAAATGCCTTGCCTTATTAATTACTTACCTGTACACAGTGTTGGGCACAATTGAATTATTTTTTTAATTGTGAAATGCAATTAAAATCAATTGCAATTAAATCTGTTAATTGTGGTTTACAATTAATTCAATTGCAATTAAAATTTTATTTGCAATTAAATTAATTTAACTACGTATTTGATGAATGTAAATATGGCAGGAGTCCATAGTCTACACTTTTAAGTAATGTTCTGGCTTAAATCCAGGCTTTACATACCTTTGAGAATATTAAGGAGAATGCTCTTGTATTGTTTGCATTTTGTTTTTCAGTTACTGACATTTATTAATTGTTAACTGTAATTGTAAACGTGTATCAAACAATTAACAATTAAACAATTGTAATTGCAATTTTTTACAAGCACAATTAATTTAATTGTAATTGCAAAGTTTTACAAGCACAATTAATTAATTGTTAATTGCGATATGTTACAATTACAATTAATTATTTTAGTTGTTAGTTGCAACTAAATTTGGCAATTTAATTTTTTGTTGTTATTTGTTTTCACAATTAGTTTTTGCCCCACTCTGCCTGTATATACTATCAAGTTCTAGTAGAGTTTGATTGGTAATAAATCATTACCTATAAAACTCAATAGTTGATGATAATAATAGTAGTTTAAAGTAGGTAGCTGTAACCTGTATCTTACCGATGTACTTGTTTTTTCACTTAAGTAACATAATCAAAGTAGGTTAAATAATGTTATTATGTTTAATATTTCAGGTAAAAATCATTAACCAAAGTGAAGAGTGTGAGACAGCTACACTGATGGTATTAGCAGGTGATTCCCTGAAAACACAACAAAGAAGATGGAAAACAGTGGGCCCAAATGTATATTTTCTTATTTTAAAATATCAAAAATCAGCTCATTTCTCAATCTGGAAGCGGAGAAAAATGTTTTCGTGACATTTTATCGATTTGATTAATCGATTACAGAATTACAAAAAGAAAAGCTTTGCACTAGGTAATTAATTCAAAGTAATTAAATGCATTATATTATACTTGTCGAAGCGTCGACGCATATCAGTCGGTCTAGATCAGCGCCATCTATCTCTCACTGGAGGAACTATGTAGTTAGATTTGACAACTAATGTTTGGGAACGTCAAGTAATAACTTGGGGATGGTTAGCGTGGAGTAATGGCGACACTGAGCGAATAATCGAGTCAAATGTCGATCCGGAAGTGTAATCAGGTATTCGACACTGACAGGTACTGACGTTGACAGGTAGGTTGGCTAACCTGTAACGGGGGTAGTACACGTGTGCGGTGACAGTTGAGAGAGGGCAATTTGAATCGGTCCGGCAGTCTGGGTAGACGTTCGTTACTCCGCGCTAAACTTCCCACGTTCCTAAATTCTTAATCGAGCCATATCTCAGGCATCCTTGATTATTTTGTATTGAGTGCGTGTTAGCAAGTTATTAAAAGTGTAAACGAAGGTTTTGTGAGTTTTATTTCCGATGTCGCGACCCACTAATAACGAACCTCCGTCATACTTGTATACAATCTAATGCATTTAATGATAGTTATATTAATAAAGAAAATGTCAATTAATAAATGAATAACCAAAACGATTATCGATTTCGTATCGATTAAAATCAATCATATTTCTGACTGCATTGACAGCTGACTGACATTGACACTTGCCGATTGTGTTTGCTCCACTAGTTCCGTGTTTTCCGATGCGTTTTGAGTGCTTTCCAGATTGTTTCTTTTTATTTTCAACGACCACTGCTTTGTTTATTACGGATTCCGACCCTGCCTACCTTGTACGACACTTGCTTCCGCACTAGACACCGAAGATCGCTCACACGTTTGACTTGGAATTGTTTTTTGGATTTTGCTACCGGCTTGAATTGGATATTGTTGAAACTACGGATCGCTGTGTGAATTGTGGGATTGCAACCAATCACTACAATACCATAGTCCGACGACCCTTGGACAAATTTGTTAGTGATTCGGTAGTAACACAACCTCACTTTTCCTAAACCTCTAATAACTCGGCTCTCAGATTGTCAAAACCGACAGAATTTTCAGCGACGGACTGATAAGTGTGAATCTCATACCATTTTTATCTCGTTACATTCAGGCCCAACAATGTATGTATTCGTTTCCGTCTCCTTTTGATCCAGAAGTCAGAAAATATTCAAATTAAGATTTTAAACTATCATGGTCACTAACATTATCCGATTCCGAATCATCCGATCATCATTCATTTTTTCCGGTTTTTTTTCGTTTTGCGATTTTCGATTTGTCTGCTCATAAACACCGACCCGCAATAACTTCAGTTTATCCGTGATCATGGTGCTTGCAACAGCGCCGAAAGATCGGGAACTCAATGAAAACAGTAAACATGGTAAATATCCCGTTTCTAGTGTAAATAATAATATTCAAATTGAGGATTTAATCGTACCTGAAGAGCTAGAATGTGGCGACACTTGGGGAGGCCTATGTCCAGCAGTGGACGTCTTTCGACTGTAATAATGATGATGATGATGATGATGATGATGATGATGATGAAGAGCTAGAATTAATAAGCCACAATGATGCAAGTTTCTTATCACAGGATTTGGAGCCCTAAGTTCCTATTGCCTTCACCAAATAAATGTTTAATTTCTAAGTTAAATATTTGTGAAATTTATTTGATTTTTATATAATTTGTTGATTTGAATTGCAAGAAATACTATCAGATATTTTGCTACCGTAAATGTATTTTTTTTTTGTTTTAGTATTTGATAGTACATATTGCTTAGTTCAATATGTCCTATTATGTACGGAATTATCGTGCAATACGTCCCAAATAACGCCAAGAAGACTGCATTAAAGATATAAAAAAGTAAATATTAAAGAGTCTAAAATTACGATTGACGTGTTTTTTTATCCCTTACGTAGACTAATATAAAACGCATTTTTGTCCCTTCTGAATAGTTGCTGAAAATTACTTAGGACTTTTTGCCAGTAAACTGTCGGTATGCTGCTATGAGTCTCAACGGGTTGATAGTTACCGAGAATCGAGTTAAGTGGCGTGCGATTGAGGAGGCCCATGTCCAGTAGTGGACTGCTGCAGGCTGATGATGATGATATTGAATATAAATATTTTGTAAATATAAAGGAACATTCTGATTACAAATAGCGTATTTTGTGCATATCGCGCCCTTTTTTAGGGGTTCCATACTTGAAATCGAATACGTGAGGTCGAATAACACAAGCTCGAAAACGTTAACTCCACAGTTCTTGAGCAAGTGTTATTCGATCTCACGTCATTCGATTTCAAGAAGGGCACTCTTTTTTTGTGTTTATTTGCATACATATGTTGGCGGTGTCCCCTTGTTTCGCAGACAGAAATCTCATAGAATTTCGTTTTGCCGAAAATGTTTCATATACCATTTGGTTCTTGTATTTTTATCTCCAATATTAACTACACTTGAATGAAACACATTTCACAGAAATACAATTCAATGAATTTTACAACAACATTTAATTTATTTAACAAACTTATCAAACTGTAGATTTTTTTTTAACGAATATTGTTTGTTCGATGTATTTTTCCATAGTATTTTATTTCAACGAAAATGTAAAACTAGACGTTATGCTATCCATAATTTTATAAATAAATATACACACAGTCGAATGCGTCTATCGTACCCCTATTTTTTGTTTTATGTTGTTTTGTATACACTACTCACCACATCAACATAAACAAGTAATTGTCAAGAAAAACTTAGGATGCAAGAGCGAGTGAAGCGAGCTCAGGACTTGGGGCACACCGACACCGGGCAGGACAGTTAGGTTACTTTAAACCTTGCAGACAGAAATAGGAACCCCGCGTAGCAGGGCTACCCGTCGATTACGCTTTATTTTGATATTTACCTTACCGTTGAAACGTTCAGTTTACTCCGACCAAATAAGTTAGGTTAGAACTGTGAACAACTACGCGCGAGCCGAGCGAGCATAGCGAGCGGTGCCGCGGCAGCGGCCAGCGAGCGCTACGTCGAAATTGGTCGCAGTAATAAAATTAGGGCACTCCAACAATTATTATGAACCGCAAAATAAACACAGTACGTGCGCGTATATTAAGTCACTATCAATGAGAATAACAAGATTACCCGTATTGTTTTTGTGAACGCGGTGTTGTTTTTTGATAAGAGGGTATACCTATGCATTTTGTCAAAGGTATGAATTGAAACATTTAGAAACTGTCACTCGATAAAATGTTTTTCTTGGTAATAAGTATTATATTAACTAAACAATATGAGTATAAAGAATATTTGATTTGTTATTCTATGATATGAATATCAAAACTTTAATTTTTTTTGTAACAAAAATCTACGATTTAATTTTTTTCGAAGTAAGTATTCTGCGTATTGAGTATTCTATGAAATGATCATGACTAACTCCTTGGTTATTATAGTGCTGGAAGGTCTTTTTGGCGCTGGAAGGAGGCACTGTTGGTAACTTATAAAATTGACAATAAAAATCGTGCTGTAAAAACAAAATGGCTGCGTAAACCACGCGCTAAAAAGAACCGTTTAATGCTTGCTTGGTGGTTTCTTTAAAGGTTTCTTTTTAAAGTTAAGGCCGTCAGTAAACGGTGGAAGACCAAACCATTCTGGCCTGAAGTGTTCCAGGGAATCGAGGACTAGGGTTGCTTCAGTACATTTGTTCTTTGGAAGGCTTTTAGGAGGAGTCATTACTACCTGCAGACAAAATTATACTGAGCGACGGGTAAACACTTTTATAGACCGACCGCTTTAATGAGTCCTCCGCCTTGCCGAATCAAAGGCACATTAAGCGACCACAAAGTCCTAACAAAATCCCACAGGTTATTTGGTTTAAAATAGCCATAATCCACCTAGGTATTAAGATACTAATTTAGCCAATACGTGATCAACCTTCAGAATATTGCATTTAAATGGATACCTTCGCGAGGACTCATTAAAGCGGTCGGTCTATAGTGCCGGGTGACAACCTGCATAGCTATTTAAAAACGCTTCGATTCGATTTCGATTCGAAAAGCAAGCGAGATATACAACATTAGTTTTAGTATATGCGAAACCTGATACACGTGTCTAGTATTTTTATGTAAAGAATCTATGTACAAAATTTCAAAACTGTATCATGAAAAATCACAAAGTTATAAGCTTGTTCTGTTACCTAGTTTTCCGCACAAAAACGCGGTTACCACGCAGCGCGCGCCTCCAGCGTCGTCTTGAGCTCATTGATAATAATAATTTGGCAGTAGGTACCTAAATTATTGCGATAGGTACTCAAAGTCGCTCGGTATTCAACTTTTAACTTTTTTAAATATTTTTGGGAAAAAATATAACATGCGTTAAAAATTATTGGAATCGATTCAGTTACTTATTCTGAACAAACTATATTCAGGTTTCGCATATACTAAAAATAATGTTGTATATAGGTACGACTTTCCGAATCGAAATCAAATCGGAGTGTTTGTGAATAGTACAAGGGTCATGGAGGTATTTAAAGTAAAGTTTTACCATGATAAACATGTTTTAAAAAAAATACTTCAGATCAAGTTGTAACTTTGACCTCCAATATCTCCGTAACTAAAAGGTCCCCAGGTATGGTCCAGAACAAAAAAAAATGCAATAACTGGGAGAACAAGTGCCTTTTAGCTTTGTTGAGGGTCTCTTTACACCCATTATATTACCTGGTCACAATTCCAGGATGGGTCAGGACAGATGAGCCAGAATCGTCACACAGTGGGTGCCTGAAGAACAATAAGAATTGAACTCGTTCTTGATTGATTGGCCATTTCAGAGAAGGCAAAACACCGAGAGAGCTGGGGGAGGCCTTAGCCCAGCAGAGGGAAAGAATAGGCTAAACAAAAAATATATATATATCACCTGCATTCCTGCTGCAAGGCCCGCTTCCATGCCAATCAATGAATCTTCAAAAACAAGGCACTGCAAATAAGTTAATTTTAAAAGGTTAAATTAAATTAGCTAGCCACAGACGTGGTAAGTATCGATAGGTATCCAAAAACAATTGAAAATTCTTTGACTTTTTTTTTCAAATCGACTACCTACATTCATAGGTAGTTGAAGCATGATTTCTTTTTAAATTTATTTGTAAGGGGTCGTCCTTTAATTACGTAAGGTTCAAAAAGGGGGGAGATGAGATAGTGTAACATCACGTGGATTTTTTCATGCAGCGAAAAAAAAGGAATTTAATGTAATTTTATCGGATGTATGTGTTTTTCTAAATATGTATTACGTATATATTATATTATATGTTTTGATTGCTAATGACAGATTAGTTTAAATTATAACATTAGTGAATTTAAGTTTTTAAATGTACTGTTTATGCACATACGTAATATTATCCTCTATTGCAAATCTCGCAATCGATGGAAGGTCGATGATGAAGGGTGCTGTGTAGAAAACCCAATTCTGGGTTAAGGTCGCTATTGTACGCACGACGGCCAATTAAGCTTTACAAAACCAGTTTATGCTGATCTCTCACTGTATAAGAAATCTATACAAAGCGAGACCAAGTTATACTGGAAATATACAGCTTCATGTGCCGCCGTGTGTACATAAGCTATAAATTACATTTTGTGTGCAATAAAGAATAAGAATAAAATATTCTTTATCAATATCACATCGTGATGCTGGGAGGAGCAAGGGCTGGTTGCCTAAAACCTGACGAAGTATCACCAAGGGTATAAAAGTGACCTAAAAACCTCACGTAGTTAAAGGATGGCCCCTAATAGATACTCACCATCACTGGAGTATCACTAGCATTATAGAAGGAACACTATCCTTCACCGATTTGAGAGCAGTGTAAAGTGGCGCTCTGTGTTTCTCACACACATATATGATCTATCTTTTCATACACGAAATATTTTAAGAGTTACTTCTATAAGTCGTAAAGTCGCCATAGCAGCGAAAAAAAAAAATTATCAGTGTGTTTTTTTTACGAAATTATTGTAATTCTAAATTTTTTTGAGACTTTTTGCATAAAACCTTTACTTCCATATTCTAACAATGACAGTAGGTAAATACGACGTAGTAAACTAGCGTAATGGACTAATGGATGTTCAAAAATAAGGAGCCAGTATTTATTTTGTGAGTCAAGTAATATTAAATTATTTATTTTTTATAAAACTATACTCAAAAATAACCCCTTGAAATGGCTTCGTTATAGCCGTTACATGATTCTCTGAAAATATTTCGTGTATGTATAGTTAGACCTTATATACACAGCCACACAGAGGTACGTAAATAGGCCACATCTTAGTTGCATTAGCTAGTTAATATAATATTGTAATTTGTGCTCGTCTTGCAGCTAATGTTACATGCTCAAACCATAGGCGAGGACGCTGGCACCCTAAACACAAGTTAAATCTTACATTGGGTGCCAGAGCCCATCGAAAACACTCTTTTCCCTAGTTGTAACGCTGCATAGTGCTTAGATAAGTGTTTCTTGTATAATTATTTAAGGTATAATATACAACATTAGTTTTAGTATATGCGAAACCTGAAACACGTGTCTAGTATTTTTATGTAAAGAATCTATGTACAAAATTTCAAAACTGTATCATGAAAAATCACAAAGTTATAAGCTTGTTCTGTTACCTAGTTTTCCGCACAAAAACGCGGTCACCACGCAGCGCGCGCCTCCAGCGTCGTCTTGAGCTCATTGATAATAATAATTTGGCAGTAGGTACCTAAATTATTGCGATAGGTACTTAAAGTCGCTCGGTGTCCAACTTGTAGCCTTTTTTTTTAAATATTTTTAGGAAAAAATATAACATGGTTTATAACTTATTGGAATCGATTCAGTTACTTATTCTGAACAAACTATATTCAGGTTTCGCATATACTAAAAATAATGTTGTTTATTATATTTTTTTTGTTTGAAATTTTGAATCGACGACCCTCAGGCCACAAGTCACGTAACTCACTTAAGTCACACTCTGTGAGTCTCAGCCTCTACCACGCAGTTAACCTTTTTTTAAATACCTTGATAGGCTGAGGTTTGTCCGGGAACTTGGATGCGGCTAACAGGTAGAGGTCGGGGAACGGCTTGCCGCGATATACATCGGGGTCACCAGCACATACCTAATAAATATAGCACATCGTAAAGTTATTACTGAGGTTGTTTGTTTCATTGACTTTTTTGCCACCGACTTCCGAAAGTAAAGTTATTTTAGACTTTTTAGTGTTTTTTTGGAAGTCGGTTTTTTTATTGTAAAAAGGTTTTTTTTTTTGTTGTAGTTGTATACCACACAAAATTCGCGTCATGAATCAATATTACATTGTAACTAGAAGTTATTAAGGGCCATCAGCACGCGTAGTATGACCACCGAGTAAACGGGTGTTTTAGACGGAAGAATCAACAAAATGACAGATTGTGTCGACACAATGACAGATTTCTTTGCACTATCTGTCATTTTGTCGATTCTTCCGTCAAAGAAATCCTTGTATACGGTGGTCACGCTACAGGGGCATGTCAACATAGGCCAAGAAGAATAAAAACCAAACTACTGAACCGATTTTGATGAAATTTCTATGGGAACAATCGAAAAGTATATCGTTTCATATAAAAAAAAAATTCTAATCGGTTCCTGAAAGACGAAGTTATGTGGTAAAAAACATAAAAAAATACAACCGAATTGAGAACCTCCTCCTTTTTCTGAAGTCGGTTAAAAAGTATGTCAATTGAATGGTGGTGCACCTACCGTATTATATCCCTAAACAAGTCCCAATAAATAACTATTACGTCCAACTTACTATATGATGAAACATTTTAAAGATTTTAGGTTTCGTAGCGACGTGTAGCCTGACATCTGTTCTTTTCGAGTTGGTAGCCATGGCGAACAGCACACCAGAATGACGCAGGTGCTTCAGAAGTCTTTCAATTCCTGGAAATGGACTGTTAGATATTAAGACATGTATAGCGTGCGGGAAAAGTTGAAGTGGTATCGCCAGGGTAGCCGGCGAAATTCAAATTCGGCGGGATTAAATGAACTTAGAGGACTGTATTGATGATTTTAATGATTATAATTCTGTAACTACATACGTGTTACGGTTGCGAATAATATTTTAATCAACATACAACCTGACACTGACCTTCAAATTTCAAAAAACTTAAGGAAATTTTAATTTTGCTAACCTTTTTTTTTTTTTTTTTAGGATGGGAAATCATCAAATGACCCCCCCCTCCCCCGTTTGGGCGGAGCGGAAGGGAGTGTCAGACTTGTACTAACTAAAACCCAGGAGCTTCCACTTTAAAGGATAGCTTGGCAACCCAGAGTGGTTACCCGGATGCCCATCAGAGGGCGCCGACTCGGACCCTTCACGAAGCCGTCAACCAAGCATTCTGTACATCAAACTAAGTAGTAACTCTACCCAATAATTATTGTTGGGAAAAGGCTTTTTTTTTGGGGTGAAAAATCGCGTGTCAAAACACATAAAACACACACTCAAAACATCGTACTGATGGATGGATTGAATAGTACGGGGGTTGTGTAGTAAAAATAAAAATACATGTTTTTAATTTAAGACATGTATTTATAAAAAAAAACTTGTGAAAAAGTTGGAACTTGGCCCTACAATATCTCCGTAACTAGAAGGTTCCTAGGTATGGTCTAGAACAAAGAAATGCTCGAAATGGTGGGGAGAACAAGTGCCTTTCAGCTTCGTTAAGGGTCTTGTTACACCCTTTAGATAGTCAAGTAAGCTACCCATCGGTGGGAACAAGGCCTGCGAGGAATTTGAAAAATAGGTATTTGAAGAAGAAACTATTGCCGTCGCGCTGCGTCAAGTCTGCCCCAGCAGAGTGCGATATCCAGCTGCAGCTGAGACCGGTTATATCACAACATTTTTGACGAGATCCACGTTTCGTATTCCCCTTTTTTTCCTCAAAAACTGAGCTGATAAAATTTATTTTTGACATTAAAATTTTAACAAAGAGTATGTCTAGTTTCTTATCCATTTCTTTTACGTTAATAACTTTTCGAATTTATCTGGTAGACCTCTAATCACGGCCGTGAAAATGGGGCATGTTTTGTCATTTTTGGAGGGTCATATTTTCTTTACTTATGAGTTGCAGAAAAACTAAAAAAAAGAATGACACGGACGTGTCTATATCAGACCCTGCGTTTAGGAAAAAAAAATGTTTAAAAAGCAATATTTTTTTTAAATCTAGAGGCAATATTCAGGCAGAAAAAAGGGGAATACGTTTGTATGGGGAAACGCAGCCCCTGTTCCCTCTTAATCAACGGTTAATACTCTTGTATTAACTGTTGATTAAGCATTAACCTTAATTGCTTTATAATATTAGAGTTGACGTCTTCGTCAACTCTAATATTATAAAGCAATTAAGGTTGTAAGTTTAGATGTAGGGAATAACCTTTGGAACTCATTACCCAGTACCATATTACCCAGTAGTAACTGGGTTGTGGAGGTCACATAGGCAGTCGCTCCATGTAAAATACTGGTATTCAGCTGCATCCGGTTAGACTGGGAGGCAGTTCGGAAAAGGCAGGCAGATGATGATATTTGATTATTCCCCCTTTTTTCTTTTTACGAATTAAGTAACTTTATTATATTCTTCCAGACAGACAGACAGATACCGGACAGTTATAGATACATCAGTACATTACATGTCAGTCTGGCGTCCGCATTTGATCCGAGGTCACCGGTTTGATCAAACTTTAAAAAGGCGATCATCAAAGGCAGATGATGAATAGGAAGCTACATTAACCGAGTGTCATAGGCTACGTTCCCGTGTGATAATTTCCGACAACAAAGCGAGTGAAGCCGAAGGCTAAAGCTATTGTTTTATACCTTGTGGTAAAAAGATGGGGTTCGGGGTTAAAGATGTGATATTAGTACCTTTTGTCAAGGGCGCACGAGGTAGCAATAATTTAGTCATATGCCGCATCTCTTTTTCTAGGTCCTCTGGAGTCAGGTTGAGCTGCAGGTCTCGAACCACATTGGTACAAATCTGCCGGTCTGTAGCTCCATAATTCTGAAAGAAATAATGAAATATTCTTAAATGCCACGGGATGCCACGGAACACAACCTGCCGTGCCACGCCGTCAGTGAGGTGCCGGCTACACAAGCTACGGTCTGTCCTTGTTTATAAATAAACTAAATGATTATTATTATTAATGAAAATGAGTTTCACTAAAACGGGTGCAGTGCTCAAGACAGTAATGGACCTCGCACATTACTCGGACCCGACCACAACTTATCACATGACGGCAGCTATCTGGAGAAAAACTGGACTGTCGCCCGGTTGTGCGACCAAATTTTCTTCCTGGTCGAACCTTCTGAGACCAAAAGTCGTTGGCATGGCCGTGTATTGCACGAGGTCTTTGAGGGCTGTAGCCCACGGCAACTGTTTGTAGCAGAGGATAACGTATCGCTGTTAAAAGTTGCAGTTGAAGCAAGCTCTAAGATGAAAAGAAAATTGTTAGGCTTACTTTATGCTGCAATTCTTTGGTGTAGTTCTTCCCACGTTCCTCGCAAAGATCTGCCAATATTTTGTGATACAGTGATTCTGAGTCTGAAATCAAACGTACTACCTGCTTATTATCGTCGTTGGTAATGTTTAAGTGTCATGCAATAGGGGCGAGCCTATTGTTATCAGCCGGGCACAAATCCAGACTCCTGGCTACTACTGAGAGAACCTTGATGGACCCAGTGAGTCTTTGCCGGAGTCTATGAATAGAACTCAGGACCTCACGCACAGCATTAGCGGTTCCGACTATCCAGGCAATGTATAAGCATAATCAGCTCATAATATTCCAACTCTAGTCTCCATTCATTGAGACCTCGAATTTTCCTCCTACTTGTTCTTTATTGTGTTTTGTAAGCTAGTATTTTTTTTCTTTTTTTCTTGTAGTGATGAGTATACTTTATACGTTCACTCATCATCATCACCTTTTCATCTGCCTTTTCACTGGGGTCGGCTTCCAGTCGAAGCTGATGCAGCTGTATAACAGTATTTTACATGGAGCGACTGCCTATCTGACCTCCACAACCCAGTTAGTATGAGGTGACTCTTGGTATGACTGGTTGTCAGACTTTCGTGCCATTGACTTGCTGTAATGACAGCCGGGACCAACGATAATCCTATGCGTTCACTCATGTTTGAAACATACATAAACAAGGCAAGTAAGGTGTTATGTACAAGGCAGGTGTGAGTGGAAATACCACGAGGCGTTAGGGACTGACTGCCCACCGTGTGCTCGAAATCGGCGAGCGTGTAAGAACGTGGACGCAGCAAAAGTAGTTTTCAAGGATCGTAGCAGGTGGCGTTCTATAGTTCTAGCCTAACCCCATGGACAATGGTTTAAAATCAACAAAATGGCTTCAGACACACGACACCCTTTGCACCTAAATACCCTTGTGTCGCAAAGGCCGAAAAGCCGAAACAGTTTTCTGAAGTGTGTCACCCCAATCACTATGACGAGGAAGTGCATCCTTACCTTACCCATCCGTCCCACCTGAACATGAGTTGCCATGGCTGACCTGGAAGTCTTTAAATAGACTCCGGACCCAGGATAGTTGCAGCAAGGAAAACCTGCTCAGGTGGTGATTAATGACTCTGCCCTGAAGTGTAAATGTGGTGCTATTCCACAAACGGTGTAGCACTTTATAGGTATCGTGTCCTGTTGTTTGTTCACTACAGGAACTGATGGACGCTACCGAAAGCGCCAAACTAGTGGCTCAGTTCTGGACCGACACAATTCAGATTGCCGTCGACACGATAAGAAGGAGTATGGTTCAAAAGGCGAGAGTATATGTGTGACAAATAAAGCTGTTCACCAATGATAGTGCCGTCCATATCAAAAAGACAATGGGTCACTGCCTTATATTTCTTCGGTCCTTTGGAGAAGGGAAAGGATCCCCCTTTCCCAAATTCTGACGGTGTCGAAAAAATGTAACGCGGATCATACTTCTTCTGGAATAGCGGAACATGGACGCTACTTATACTAGAAATTTTTATTAATTAAAAGAAACTTTCTTTTCAAAGAATAACTAATCGGGGAGTCGTACTTGAAATTTTTGACATGAGTGACGTTTGAGCGTCCTTGTTTTTTTTTAATGATAGATGCGATTCGGAACCATAAGTATATTGAAAAGTAAAGAGTTTTTATTTAACATACTACGTTCGAGTCGGCTTCGAGTCTAAGCGGATACAGCAGAGTATTTTACATGGAACGACCATCTATCCTGAACATACTTGTATTTGCAAGCTATTTTTTTAAGATCTGATAACTTTTTCACAGTCAGTATTATGAGCTTGCCAGACTTCACAAACAATTTTTCAAAAAACGGTTTTGGGGGTTTAATTTTACTTAAAAATACTTTATCATTGGTTAATAAATAGATGAGCTCGTCGCAAATTAAACAGCCGCACGGGCGATCTGCCCGTGCAGAACATCATGGGAATAAAAACTTTGGTGATTTTTGGAAAAATACCCATAAACTAAAACCAAGGTCGGGCTCTCCGGCGAGTGTTGGTGGTGCGCATGAGCCGCGGGACATAGCCTGCGCCTTTCCGCGGCATTTTAGTGTGGTATCACCGCTCGGGTTCATGTCGCAGGTGCTCGCGGCTGAGGATCGCCCTGAGCATATTAACTTTAGATTCTCTGCCAAGGATGTGGCCCAAATTATAAAGAAGATGGTGAGAGGCAAGTCCCCAGGTCACGATAGTCTTAGCATCGAGCACTTGAAGTACGCGGGCGTACACCTACCAAGAGTCCTTGCACTATTATTTAACTTGTGTGTTAGTCACGGTTATTTACCCGATGATTTAATGCAAGGTGACTCATCGGATCTGTCTAATTACAGACCGATCTCGCTTACGACTTTCATAGCTAAGGTGCTGGATAGTTTGCTTGACCGACAGTTGGAGAAGCACCTCCACTTGCATGACGCACAGTTTGGGTTTAGACCCGGTTTGTCAACTGAGAGTGCAATCCTCTGTCTCAAGCAAACTGTTCAGTACTATACGGACAGAAACACACCAGTATATGCTTGTTTTTTTAGATCTTTCAAAAGCTTTTGATCTGCTGTGTTATGACAAGCTGTGGCAGAAGCTAATATTTGAAACAGACATGCCACATGAGATTTTATTATTATTTCCTTTATTTAAATTTTTACAAATTAGTTTACATTTTTAAATATTCCTTAAAAATAATATATATAAAAAACATTTAAAAATATAAAAAATTGTAGCCCACCGGTATCGGGAACAGGGTCCAAGCTACCGGCGGTCAGGGCTCCAGAGAGAGGAACCTCCTAACAATACGAGCCGTGTCCAAAAGTACCGCTTTCTGAATCAAGCCCTTGATCCAGCTGCCTAACGAGATCCTCCTCAGGTATTGGTCGAGGCTCTTGGCAATTAAGCCATGGGCTGATACGACTATCGGCACAATGATCGCTGAGTCCACATCCCACATGTCGACAACCTCGCGAGCCAAGTCAAGATACTTGATTTTCTTATCTTTCTCGGCTTTCACGAGGTTCTCATCATGCGGGACCGTTATGTCAACAATCATTGTGCGCCGCTCTGATCGATCCACCACCACTATATCAGGCTTATTGGCTACAATAGTCCTGTCAGTGATGATGGATTGATCCCAGTACAATGTGATACTGCCATTTTCGAGAACTGGGTCGGGCACATATTTATAGTACGGCACTTCCGATTCCACAAGGTTGTATTTTAGAGCAAGTTGCTGATGGATAATCCTGGCTACAAGGTTGTGTCTATGCAAGTACTCTCCGTTAGCCAGACGAGAACACCCGGAGATAATGTGACGGATTGATTCGCCTGGACGGTGGCATGCCCGACATATGTCAACCGTACCGTCCTTCACAATAAATCTCCGGTAGTTATTCGTCATCATAACTTCATCCATAATTGCACAGACAAAACCTTCGGTTTCTCCGAAGAGATCCCCGGAACGTAGCCAGGCTACGGACGCTGATAGGTCTACATCGGGCCCATGCAGGGCCCGGAAAAAGCGTCCGTGAAGCTCTTTACTCTGCCATACCTCCATGCGGTCGTTAGTGTCAAGCACTAAGGGTTTGCGCCAGTTCTCTTTAGCCAAGGAAAGCGGGGTGAGGCCCTTGTCCATTGCGACCACATCTCGATGCATCCCCACGTCGGTTTCAAGGAAATATTCCCTGAGACTGCATATCTCGCGATTGTGGAGAGTCTTAGCGTTTAAAAAGCCTCGACCCCCACACTTCCGCGGGATATACAGTCTCATAACAGAAGAACGCGGGTGATGCATTCGATATGCCGTCAACAATGTACGGACCCTCCTATCCAGGGCGTCTAGTTCTGTTTGAGTCCATTTAAGTATGCCGAAAGAGTACATCAGAACCGGCATGACCCAACCGTTGAAGGCACGTACCTTATTGCCGCCTGATAAAAGACTATTAAATACTTTTTTCAGGCGGCCAAAGAAGCGCTCCTTCAACGATTGCTTCATGTCAGCAACATTGATGCCCAGCGCTTCCGACATACCCAAATACTTATAGGTTTCGGTTGCTGAGAGGGATCTAAGATTTATGGAATCCGAGAGCTGGGTTCCCACAGATTCCACAATCTCCCCTCGCTTTACATGCATGACCGCACATTTGTCCACACCAAATTCCATCCTGTTGGCGCTACTGAAAGTTTCAGTTACCTTCAGTAGCTCCATCAGTTGCAAATCGTTGGGGGCAAAGAGTTTCAGGTCATCCATGTAAAGGAGGTGAGATATAACTTGACCACCTCTCCTCAACTGATAGCCTAGACCTGAATCCTCCAGCAGCGTGCTAAGAGGATTCAAGGCTAAGCAGAACCAAAGTGGACTCAAACTATCGCCCTGAAATATACCTCGCTCTATCCTTATCGGCTCGCTATTCCTCTGGATTTGCCAACATCTTGGATAGCGAAGGACTGTCCTCCATTGCCCCATACATGACATCAGGAAGGTGCGCAGAGTTGCATCAACTTTATACAATTCTAGCACCCTCATGAGCCATGTATGTGGCACCGAGTCATAGGCCTTCTTATAGTCTATCCAACATGTCGACAGATCCCGTCGGGAACGGCGAACCTGTTGACTAATGGCCATATCAATGAGGAGTAGCTCCTTAGTACCGCGGGACCCGTTCCTACATCCATTTTGAGAAGCGGACATGATAGAATTGTCATCAATGTGTTTGTTAATTGGACGTAGTTAAGCGAAAAGGATCCAATCCACAACATGGCCAAAAAATACTATCAGCTAGTAAAAAAGACCTAAACTACGACCAACCCAAATGAATAAGTATTGATATTCTTCATCAGTTTGATGAAAAGAAAGAAAGAAAGAAAATATATTTATTTGCCGCAGGTACATGACGTGATGTACTAAGTCAATTTGGCCATGTTGTGGATTGGATCCTTTTCGCTTAACTACGTCCAATTTTAGCTCTCAAAATGGACGTAAGAACTTTATAGACCGTCGGAAGACAGGTAATCGGTCTATAAAGTTATTATTATTATTATTGCGGTACTGGTACTGTAAACAACAGAATACCGTTAGATGTGTCCGCGTACCCACCACGCGGTCGGACGTGTATGGATTGGAATGCGGAGTGAGACAAGGGGGTTTATCCTCCCCTCGCATATTTAACCAGTACATGAACCCTCCATAGACGGAGTATGTATAAATACGCAGTAGACGTGTACGTGTAGTTACGCTGATGATATGGTGTTGCTGAGTCCATCGATCGGTGCGTTACGTAAACTTTTGCACATTTGTGAGTCATATACGGAGGCCCATGGGCTCAGTTACAATGCTAAAAAGAATAAATTCATGGTCTTCAAAGCCGGTACCAAATGTTACTCTTCTGTACCTCCTGTCACTCTTTGCGGCATTCCTTTAAAAAGAGTGCATCATTTCAAGTACCTGGGCCACTGGGTCACTGACGATTTGTGTGACAATCTGGACATTGAGAGGGAGCGCAGGGCGCTGTCTGTCCGGTGTAATACGTTGGCTCGCAGGTTTCCGCGATTTACTAGACCTGTGAATGTGCCTTTCTTTAAGGCATATTGTCAGTCGTTTTACACGTGCAGCCTGTGGACCGACTTTACGCAGCGGGCGTACAGTGCACTGCGCGTACAGTACAACAATGCTTTCAGGATACTGTTGGGGCTTCCGCGGTTTTGTAGTGCTTCGACTATATTTGCTGAGGCGAGAACCGATGATTTTTCGCGATCATAAGAAAGCGGAGTGCTTCAGTATTAAGTCGCCTACGAAGCAGCTCGAACAGTCTCCTGAAGGTTTTGTTCGAGCGGTGAGACCTGTCCCTGATTCAGAGGTGGATGCAGCTTCGTGTTAGCGCCTCGCCTCGTAATATACAACATTAGTCTTAGTATATGCGAAACCTGATACACGTGTCTAGTATGTTTATGCAAAGAATCTATCTACAAAATTTCAAAACTGTATCATCAAAAATCACAAAGTTATAAGCCTGTTCTGTTACCTAATTGTCTGCAAAAAAACGTGGTCACAACGCAGCGCGCGCCTTCAGCGTCGTCTTAAGCTCATTGATAATAATAATTTGGCAGTAGGTACCTAAATTATTGCGATAGGTACTCAAAATCGTTCGGTGTCCAACTTTTAACTTATTTAAATATTTTTGGGAAAAAATATAACATGGTTTAAAAATTATTGGAATCGATTCAGTTACTTATTCTGAACAAACTATATTCAGGTTTCGCATATACTAAAAATAATGTTATATAAGATGCGTGTATGTTTTAATTTAATATTGTGTGTGTTTAATTTTGTTACGCTTTGATTCTTTTAATTCTTTTATTTTATACTTAATTTAATTTAATTTGGTTATGTAATTGTAGGGCGTATGTGTAATTTTATTTTTTATTGATTATTTTAATGTACATGTGTTTAATGTGATTTTAATTTTTATAATTTTTATATGGACTATGTCTGAAATAAATGATTAATAATAATAATACACCGCGCTTGGTTCGTTCTGTGGACGGGTGACCATTCATAACATAGCGAGTTATCTCGGTGCCTCGGAAAGCACGCTAAGCCGTTGATCCCGGCTGTCATTTGTAGATCTTTGACAGTCGCGAGCTCTGGCGCAAGCACTAGACTCCAAGGTTGGGACCCTTAGTCACGAGGGGCCCCGACGAGTAGAGGAAACAAAACATTCTTATTATTTATTACACAAACACATGACATACAAATTGCAATAATATAGCTTATGTGTACAATGGCGAGTTTACAGCAAACTAATCAAAAATAACCCAAAACTCTCACGAAACAATCAGTCGAGTATACTTAAGTCATTACTTATGTTTTAATTTTTCCTTGCTTTATAGGCTAAACACAATATTTTGTTACCTGCTGGGACAGCAAGATCTACCAAAACGACATTTGTCACCGCATGCGACACCTTAAAGTATTTAGTCTAATTCGAATATACATATGTAGTTATTTCATTAAGTAAGTATCTTACAAAACATTGCATGGTAAATTATATGTCGGTTATATCAGGATTTACTCCGTTAGGCTCGTACATCATGTGGGCAGACGATGGGTTTCGTGCTATGAAAACACACAGGGTGCGATACACTGTTTCTAGCAAAACTAACGAATTACTTGAGATTACAACTTAACACGGTGCACAATGAATCGGGTATAGCTCCAAGACGTCTCAAGTCCGCCGCGATCAGACATTGACTGTCGCCCTCGCTTCGAGCTGGACATCAGGGTTCTGTAGAAGCACGCTATGGTGTGGGTAGACTTGTACGTCACCACCAGCGCACTTGCGATTCATTTTATATCCGTACTAATGACCGGATCCGACATATATATTACTCAGTCGAATTTTATATAGGTATTGTCATACTTGTTTTTCCCTTTTCAGTTCATTATTTATTTAATTCAATTAGTACCGCAAACAAAATACAAAGAGGAAAATTCTGAAAAAATTTAGATTGGCAGAACGTAAAATAACTTTCAATGAAAAGTGGTTTGAATAAGATTTGATGTTTAGTTTTTGAGATATGTGACTTATTCATCAAAAAGTTCAATAACTTTAACTTATTATTCCTAGTATTGCTTACACGCGCTGAATTTGAAAACCTTGAACACATATTATTTCAACCACAAATACTTCCTTTAATATTTACATAGTTCATAGTATTGTAGTCAAATGATTCCTCATTTGACTACAATACTGAAAAGGAACTGAACAAAATTATTTATCATTTCAGGCTATACAGTTTCAGTATTAGCACTGGATTCATGAAATGGTTACGGGAAAAAATTACGTTAATTTTGTAAATTGTTTAACTATACACTTCAAAAATTAAAATATAGCCGACTACTATCAACGCTCGTACCAACGTTGGCCAGTTAATTTCGTGAGTCGTCCACACGTTGGCTATTATGTCCTGTCCCGTCAGAGCCAACGTGAAGATGTCTGATACAGAAATCGAAATTGCTCCATATTATTACGTGTACCTGGTAAACTTATAAAAATTCGATAACTTTTTAATTTGTCCATACGGGTGGCGTTTTGTGGATGAGGATGACATTCTCGCTCGTCGCGCGCTCTCGATGCGTGTTGCAATAGGACTCAGGACTGAGCAAACCGGCAACATGTATACGAAACGCGAACGTTGGTGCAGATTCCTTTGATAAAACCGACACGCCTCGGCCAATTCCCAACGCTCGACCCAACGCGCAACGGTGTTGCCAGTGCTATTTTCTAGATTCACACGTTGGACGAGTGGCGTTGGGACAAACGTTGGGGCCAACGTGTGGAGCCGGATTAACAAGAAACAGCTAAAACAAGCTCAGAGATCACAGTATCTTTTAAACTCCAGACATCATCATCATCATTTCAGACGAAAGACGTTCACTGCTGGACATAGGCCTCCCCCAAGTGTGGCGACACATTGACCGGTCCCGTGCGACTCGCATTCAGCGGATCCCACACACTCACTCGAACTCCAGACATAGACTTGGTCAAATCACATGAGGACCATGCATATAAGAGTCTGAGATGGTCTTTTGCAGAACTAAGTTGGGACCGCTAGCACAGGACCATCACTGGTCCCCAGATCTAAAAATTTTTTTTTTTGCCTAACGCGAAAACTACATAAAGATGTTGATGGAATGCATAACCTTCTAATTTAAAAGTCGGTTCATTAAAAAAACAAATGCACGAGTCACTAACAAAAAAACCACCCAAATCGCTTCAAGTGTGCCTATAAAATTTGAAGAATTACCTCGATTACTTCAGGTTCCCATCATCGAATCCTGACCTGATGACCATGAGACCACTTGAGGAGTATACCCTTTCAAACAAAAAAAATATTTTCAATTTTTTTCGGTCTAGGCGTCTTTGAATAATCTTTTTTTTTTACATTAAAAAAAAAAAGATTCTGACGAATTAAGAACCTCCTTTTTTGAAGTCGGTTAAAAAAGCAGTAGATTCACCCACCTTGCTGTCTAATCACATGAATTATGTATAAAAGTAAACTGCTCAAATATGTATATATTTAGATGTTTTCATTTATAAATGTTTCAATTGTCGAAAGTTATTCTGAAGTCAGTAGCTGAAAAGAATAGTTGATTATCTATTGTCTCTGCAGTTCTTTTATCTGGTAAGTCAATATATTTTTATTTTTTTATGTAAATCATTAAATTAGGCCTAATATAATAATAATGTATCTACTAAGAAAATCAAGTATCTTGACTTGGCTCGCGAGGTTGTCGACATGTGGGATGTGGACTCAGCGATCATTGTGCCGATAGTCGTCTCAGCCCATGGCTTAATTGCCAAGAGCCTCGACCAATACCTGAGGAGGCTCTCGTTAGGCAGCTGGATCAAGGGCTTGATTCAGAAAGCGGTACTTCTGGACACGGCTCGTATTGTTAGGAGGTTCCTCTCTCTGGAGCCCTGACTGATTTTTTTCTTTAAAAAAAAACATCTGTTTCATACACTTTGACCGTGTAGGTCAACCAAGTAAGTATTCACTTTTGTGGACAACAGCAGATTTTTTTTAAAATTACCATTGATTAGTTTTTAGGTTCTGTTCTGTTCAGCTCTGAATACGTGGTATCAGTTTTAGCGTCAGTCTCCCTTCCACCCTATACAACATCATTTTTAGTATATGCGAAACCTGATTATAGTTTGTTCAGAATAAGTAACTGAATCGATTGATCGAAGATGAAAAATATTTAAAAAAGTTACAAGGTGGACACCGAGCGACATTAAGTACCTATCGCAATCATTTAGGAACCTACTGCCAAATTATTATTATGAATGAGTTCAAGACGACGCTGGAGGAGCGCGCGGGCGCGCTGCGTGGTAACCACGTTTTTGTGCGGACAACCGGGTAACAGAACAAGCTTATAACTTTGTGATTTTTCATGATACAGTTTTGAAATTTTGTACATAGATTCTTTACATAAAAATACTAGACACGTGTTTCAGGTTTCGCATATACTAAAACTAATGTTGTATAATCGCATTCACAGACACATAGTATTTAGCTAATTAAATACGAATGCACATATTAACCACAATAAGTACGTGATCGTCAACTCGTTCAGGTATTCATTTATAGAATAATATGTCTTTTGAGTTAACAGTGAATAAGACCTATTTCTTTTACTCTCCCAAGCTATCCCTTCACCATGACGGACACAGAACGCATGGATCCTGCCCAGGAGTTTGAGGCGAAGCTCCTGTTGCGCCACAAGGCGATGAACGAGGCTACGGAGCGCGGAGACTCCGCCGTCCAACAGTTCTACCGGGGTGCTGTCGTGTTCGTGACGGGAGGCTCCGGCTTCCTCGGCAAGCAGCTCGTAGAGAAGCTTTTCAGGTGAGGGTGTGGTACCATTAGCATTTGCCGAGCAGAAGGTCAAGACAAGTTACAGCTGCCTCGTTGATCTAGTGGTCGCAAGTGCGATTGCTAACATAAGGTCCAGGGTTCGATTCCCAGGTCAGGCAATAGTGTTCGGTCCATCTGAAATTTCTCAGTAGCGCATTTGTGCCCGGTTGAAGCAACAGGCTCGCCCCCTATTACACAAGACTTGAACGTAACTGGCGACATGTGGATGTACTATTAGGTACACCTCGGTCTCACCCTTCGGGGATTACTGGCGTGATGTTATGTTGTTGAATTTTCAACAAGATTGATATACATACATAATAGCTTTTCTTTAGCTTGTGTTAATCTAAAACATTCTCTGTTGTGTCACTTGTAAAGTCGCGTACAGACATCGCGAGGCGTGCGTTGCGAATGGTTCGTCTCGCATGCCTCGGGCTGAGTGGACTTGTGTGCTCACAGTGAGCATTCGGGTCATTAGATCGTTGCGAACGTCGCCTCAGTGCGGGCCTGGTTGTTTGCGTGCTCAGCTTGAGCATGTGTCGTTCAGGACGCGGTTTAACATTGTCTAAGCGTTCCGTTAATATGCGGGGCAGGTCAAGTTGAGAGTTTACAGTTGCACCGAACGTGCTATAATTCGCATGACACTTCACTTAACTAAATGGCGTCTAATATTGTTAATTAGCTGTGGTTAAATGTTTGAGATAATGGTTTTCCTACTCCTCCGCTATACTTTTCTGATTAATTTCGTTGCGGGATCCAAGACAGTTAAATTGTTTCTCTGGGACTTCGTCGAGCTTCATTGTCTCGGCGCATTTCTGGTGGTCGCCATTTCTGATTTTGGCTTTAGGGAGTTACAGTGGTTTGGGAATAGTGTGGCGGGCTTGTCCCACATAAAAAAAAAAGCTGTGGTGGCTACTGAGCCACCAGTTTTTTTTTAACGTAACGGCTCCGACTGACGTAGCGTAAAGTGTGGGTTGGAATCTTCGAACCCAAGTAGGCATTTTACTTTGTACAGTTTATTTCACCACTTCGTCTCTGAAAAGCTGAAGGAGTATTTATTTTATTTATTTATTTATTCATATAACAATTCGCATTGTGTTTGAATTGGTTTGTACATTAATTAATATTTTATAGTTATAACAACAAATTATGAATATGAAAAAACAGTAAAGTCTACTCAATTTAAAATCTAAAATAACATAAATGATAAATATTGTGTCAATAGAATGTAAATAGTAATTATATAAATTATTGTAAATATTATTATGTCAAATACTTATAAATCTATTCTCTAAAATGTAAAAAATCGAATAATGTCTTGAATAAATATTTAATGTCAAAAGGTAAATTACTAAATATAAAAACTATTCACCATCATTTGTCACCAATTCAGTTAAAGAATATAAACATTTATTCAACAGGAACGCTTTAAGTTTGGCTTTGAATAGAGTACCTTTGTAAATCAATGATCGTAGGTCAGTAGGCAACTTATTAAATAATTCTACTGCTTGGTATTTAGAGCAATGTTTAGTAATATTAAGTTTCGGTGCAATTTTATTTTTTATAACGTTTCTTCTAGTTTTCTCTCTAAGTTCACGTTCTTCTTGTGATTCGTGCTCGTGTATGTATTTCGCAAAGTGGCTGAGTATTACTAAAACATATAAACTTGGTACCGTCAAAATAGCTAATTTTTTAAAATATTCTTTACATGACTCTTGTTGTGGGATTCTGACAATCGTTCTTAACGCACGTTTCTGTAGTATGAATGCTCTTTGGCAATTATACCCGTAACTGCTCCCCCAAAACATAATGCTGTATCGTAATCTGGATTCTACTAATGCATAATATACAGATTTTAGCTGCTTTAAATCAATATCGTCCCTGAGGCTTCTTAGCGCGTAACAAGCTGAAGATATTGAGGAATCAATGGCGGTGAGCTCTTTTTTCCAATTTAATAGGGAATCTATAAAAACTCCTAAAAATTTTACTTCGTTCACCAGTCCAATATTTTCCTTTTTGAGCTTGACATCTATGCTATCTTTGTTACGTGACGTTGTTTTAAACAACATAACATTGGTTTTATTTGGGTTTATTATTAAATTATTTGCTGTAAACCAAACAGAAAGATTCCCTAAACACTTATTTACATTTTCTGTCAACTCATTTAAATTTGACGACCCGATTATGGCGTTCGTATCATCTGCAAACATTATAAGTCCTGCGTCGGGTTGGGTATTATTCATAAAATTTAGTAAATCATTTGTAAAAATTAAATATAATATTGGTCCTAAGATTGAGCCTTGAGGCACACCGCGGCTTATGTTGGTCATTTTAGACTTATATATCACTTCATTCACACACTTTACGTCACAATTGTTTGAGTTAATGTCTTTTATTTCTACGTACATTCTACGGTTTTTTAAATAAGATGTCAAAAGTTGTAACGCTTTTCCTCTAATGCCATAATGCTCTAGTTTAGCCAGAAGTAGCTCATGATCTACTGTATCAAACGCAGAACTTAAATCAATAAATAAGCCAGCTACCTTCATTTTATTATTCAATTTACTAATAATGTCATTTACAAGATTATCTATCGCATCTGAGGTGCCTATCCCCTTTTGGTATCCAAATTGTCTAAAGTTAATTATTCTATTTAAATGTAAGTGGGTCACTAATCTAGTTTTCAATATTTTCTCAAAAATTTTTGATAAAATTGGTAATAAGGATATTGGCCGGTAGTTTTTGGGATCCGTTCTTGTACCCTTTTTATGTAGCGGAACCACCTTGGCCAATTTAATTTGTTCAGGAAAAACAGACTTTTCAATACATTTATTAATGAACTCAGATAGGGGATACGCTAATATGTCTATATTATCCTTGATCACAGATATTGGCACGTCATCGTGTCCACAAGACGCTTTGTTTGTCATCTTACGTACAATTTTTGTTATTTCCTGTGGTGTCGTCATATTGAATGTCATCTCACTTTCTACTCTCAATGTTGAGTTTCTTAGGAAGGACATCGCTCTTTCTTCTTCTGTTTTTAAAAGTGATGATTTATATACAAATATATCAACAAAAGTATCTGCTATTTCTTGCGGATCTGTAACCACCTTGTTGTCAATGTTTAGAACAAGTTTTCTTCGAACTTTGTTTTGCTTTCTCTTTGTCTGATCATTTACAATTTTCCATGTCTCCTTTAATATATTTTTGGCTTTGTTGAGATGACATGATATGGCTAACTTTCGGGCGTGCTTTAAAACTCTTCTATAGATCCTTACGTAATTCATTTTATAATTATAAACACTAGTATTAATGGTGGTGCCCGAACATAATATTCTTTTCATTTTGCTAGACACCTTAATTCCCTTGGTGATCCACTTTATTTGATTATTGTTCCTCAGTTTTACTTTACTGGTTTTCTTTGGGTAACACGCACGAAATGTTTTATTAAAATAATTGAGAAATGTATTGATGCCTACGATATTATCATTAGTATTTTGAAAGCACTTTTTAAATGCAGCATTATTTTTTGTGTTGAATGTTCTTTTATAAATCAATATGGTATGTTCAGATTCATTTGTCTTTTTATCAATCTTATCAAGAATTATATTACAACGAAGGCCGCCATGGCCATCTGCTAAACCATTATGATCTACCAAAGACTGCTCTATATCATCGTCGGAAAGATTAGTCAATACATTATCAATGCAAGAGTATGATTTGTTTCGAATAAAAGTTGGAGTATTTATAAGGTGTCTAAAATTGTACGACGTTAATATACTTATAAACTCTAAAGATTTTTTACTTTCCGCAAGTATGTCAACATTAAAATCGCCACATATAACGCACTTCCTGTCAATAAAATGTTCTAACAATTTTTCTAGGCTCCTTAAGAAACTGTCAAAATTTTTGTCATTTGGACTTCTGTAACAACAACAAATATTTAATCCTGTCTCAAGATCTTTTACACCACAAACCTCAAAACTTTCTGATCTATATAACTTCTGTATTGCATCAATATTTTCACATTCTCTATTCATATACGCTAAAATAAGACTACCACCTCTTTTTTTCTTTGTCCTTGTGTTATAGGATACTAAGTTATAATTGCATAATTGAAATAAATTAATAGATGTATCATTCAAAAAATGTTCCGTTATACAAACATAGTCCAAGTTTTTACAAAAAGTTTCAAAATAAGATTCAAGCTCAAGTTTTTTATTATTAATACCACATACGTTTTGGTGAAATAATTTTAAACAGATCGTCTCTGAAAGCAAGGGGTCTGTAACATTTTTGCGGTTTCGTGATTCTACTTTAGTCACGAAAACAAACGATATCGCCAAAACTAGGGGAATTATTAATCTGTGTAGAAGTAGAAGAATCTATTAATAATCGGGGTATTTTATCGTCTAATTTCTCCTTGCCGTCAAAATTACAATCTGTTTGTATGCATGCGTCTCGTGATTGTATTTTTAATGTTTTTTTCTTATTATTGAGCACATTTTTCCTGTAATTTGAGTAGGTAATTGTATATCTCAAATGTAGTATTTCCCTATATATTAACTTGCATGCAATTTGCTTATTAAAAGTTCTGCGGTAATTATCATAGTCATTGTCTAATAAAATAAATGTTGAATGATTACAATTACTACAGATAAATTTTAACATATCATTTAGTTTCAAAACATTTAAATAATTGTTACGATAGACCTTGCCGACTAAGATATTTGTGTTTGGCATATTCTGCAAAGTGTGATGTAGAGAGCTTAAAACTTGTAGGGGATTGTTGTCATTGGAACCTGCCATTAATAACACGAAATCTGAGTCGGTAAAATCCTTACACATAGACAAACTTGAGTTTAATATATCACTAAGAGGCGCATTTGATTTAATGAATGACGTCACATGAAATGAATTTCCCACCAAATCCTGTAAATTTTCTCGTATTCCGTATCCAGTCTGATCGGCGAATATAGCAATTCTGTGTTTCGATGATGTAACAGAATCCGTTAGTACTTCACTTGAAGTCTTGTCGATTTGGTCTTGTGTGTTTTTATTCGAACTCAAGTTATGTTTTGTGGGTGTTAAAGCACAACTGTTTGTCTTTATTAATGTAACAGTGGATATATTCTGACATTCTTCAGTACTATGCATGTCGTCGTGCAATAGGTGTATTTTGTCTTTTGAGGAACAACAGGGTACTACTTCAGTGGCTATTTTTGATAAATTAGAATTTGAATCAGGATTATGTGTCATAGAATCGTCTAACTTGTCATCCATGTTGTCATGGCCATTGAGGCACTTTTGTATCGATGAAACAGGTGTACCACTGTTGCCAGAAAAGTCTATTTGTCTTGGAACTGAACTACGTCGTACGTTTTTAATAATTCTTTTGTTCGAAGAACATATCAGCATAAGGTTATTTATCTTATTCTGTTGCTCCCTTAGTGTTTTTTGAAGAGACGTATTGTCTGATAGAAGCTTTTCAATTTCAGCATCTGCACTGTCCAAACGAGCCCTTAATTCACTAATTATATCCCTTAGTTCTGTTATTGCCTCCATGTTGTTATTTATAGGCAACTCTGGCAAACTCGTAGGACTGCTTCTCAATGATAACGGGCTATCATTTGCTTCCGGTAACGAAATACATGACACGTTAACCAATTCTTGCCTCCGTCGAATAGTGATATTGTTATCCTCCATATGAACTGGTTATATTCGTTGAATAAATTCTTTTAGTAGTTTGAATGAGCCTTGCAACGCCCTCGTTTACTCGTTTATGGGAACTACTGGTAGTGATTGTGCTGCCGTCTTTTAGGTGTGGAGAGAGTTAGCAAGTATATAGAAGGAGCTCAAGGTTAAGCCGTGTTTGCCGAGGTTGGTCCGTGGATGGATGACCATCGTTACATACTGAGTTTCTTCCGAATCGGAAAGCAACGGTTATAGATCTTGCCCGTGCCCGACAATTATGTATTGCGAAGGAGACGGCCACGTCTATTGGCGGTGCCCAGTAGTAGGACCAATCTACTGAGTAAAGCCCCTATAACGCGTACCTTGCGTGTACTTAATGACGTAGCAGACCAAGGGGTATCTTATTAGCCAGTACTGCGTTGTGGCGGTCAGATAGGCAGTCCCTTTATGTAAAATACTCGTACTCATACTCAGCTGCATCCGGTTAGACTGGAAGCCGACCCTAACATAGTTTGGGAAAAGGCAGGCAGATGGTGACCGCGTCTCTGAAAACCATATCGTACAACCAAAATTCAGATACAGATGACGTCTACAACCTGGACTGGGTCCACGGAGTGGGCCTGTGTCCCAGCAGTGGGAACGCTGAAGACTAATACTAATGCATTGACACTCCAGTTTGCTTATTTATTTATTTTATGAGATTTGCCAACAATTGTCCACACTGAATACAGTGACATGACACATTTTTAAAACTAAATTACAGTGCAACAGTTAATTTGTAGGTAAACACCACATGCATAAAACAATGATTTAAACAATACAATACAATTATGACCGCGCATACCGTTGCTTAGTTAACCTCTGTGATTGAATAAGTACTTTAAATAAAGACTATTATTTTTATACTGCTACTCATACTGTTAGCCTGCGTCATCCCACTGCTGGGCAAAGGCCTCTCCAGTTGCTACTTAATTAATTAAATTTAATTAATTAACTAATTAATTAAATTTAATTAATTTAATTAATTAAATTGATTAGTTATATTAATTAAATTTAATTAATTTAATTACAATTCAGGGAAATAATGTGGGCCACTGGTCGTTTGTTTTGTCCAGCTCGTCCCGCAATCTTCTGCGAGGTCTGCCGCTACGCCTTCTGGCTGTGTCAGGGCTCCAGAAAGTGGTTATTTTGGCACACAGCTAATTTTTTTATGATTTAATTTAAAATGTTACACGGACACGGTACAGTTTTCAATTTTTTCCCTGTACTTGTAGTTTATGACGATATTACTTGACAAATTTCATAGTTCTAGGACAACGGAAAGTACTCTATCATTTTGATTCTCTTGAGAGTTTCAAAATAAACGTTTTTTGCGGTACAAACGGACGATCTTTTTTTTACGCTAACTTAGAAGATTGATTTTTTTACAGCTTCAAGGGATTGTTGACTTGAGTTTATGGTTAATTTCAACTCGATACCACCACGCGTTCCCGAGATAAAGGGTCTTGACAGACAGACGTACAGTCAGACAGACAGACGGACAACAAAGTGATTCTATAAGAGTTCCGTTTTTTCCGTACTCGTTGGTCTAGTGGTCGTAAGCGCTACTGCTGGGCATGAAGACCTGGGTTCGATTCCCAGGTGGGGCAAAGTGTGAATTTCTCAGTAGCAGCCACGGAGTCTGAATTTGTGCCTGATTGATGGCAATAGGCTCGCCCCTTAAGAAGTTGGTGAAATGTGGGTGTGTTATTATTGTCTTTGCTCAAATTAATAAAATATAAAAGAATTATAAAATTCTATGGATTCCTATTCTAAAAAATCTCACCATTTATGTAAAGATGGGTCAGCTAATTGCTGTAACTCACTGTACACCTCTGCTTGACCCTTCAGTGATTACAGGCGAGATGTTATGTTATGTCTTATTCAATATTATTTACTTCTAGAGCGACCGAGATATCGAAAGTGTACTTGTTGCTGAGACCAAAGAAAGGGAAAGCCGTCGAACAAAGAGTCAGTGATATGCTCCAGGATCCAGTGAGTATATTTATATGTATTTGAAATGAAATCAAGATCAATAGTCCTCATCATCTGCCTGTCTTTTCCCAACTACAGGGTGTAAATAGACCCTTAACGAAGCCGAAAGCCACTTGTTCTCCCCGTCATTGCGATCATGTTTTTGTTCTAGACCATACCTGGGAACCTTCTAGTTACGGAGATATTGGGGGTCAAAGTTCCAACTTTTTCACAAGTTTTTTTTTCAAATATGACTCCCGTACAATTCAATCCATCCATCATCACAATGCTTTGAGTGCGTTCCATCGAGTCCTACCGTAAAACGTGATTTTTCACCCCAAAAATAAAAGTCGTTTCCCAGTAATATTTTTTGCGTAGGGTTACTTAGTTTGATGTACATAATGCTTGATAAACGGCTTCGTGAAGGGTCTGTTTACATCCTGTATGCTGGGGTCGGGTTCCAGTCTAACCGGATGTAGCTCAATACCAGTAGTTCACATGTATAGACTGCCTATCTGACCTCCACAACCCAGTTAGTACCGGGTAATACGGTACCCCTTAGTAAGACTGGTTGTCAGACTTTCAGGCCACGGACTATCTGTAACGACTGTCAAAGATCTACAAATGACAGCCGGAACTTTCCGAGGCAGCTGCATCCGGCTACACTGGAAGCTGACCCCAACATAGTTGGGAATAGTTTTTAAACTGACGCGGTCACTGGCACTATGCTCGTTGTTCCTGTGGTCGCAAGCGCGACTGCTGAGCATGAGGTCCCGGGTTCGATTCCAAGGTCAAGCAAAGTGTTTGGTTTTGCGTATTATATAATTATCACTTGCTTCGGTGAAGGAAAACATCGTGAGGAAACCAGCATGCCTGAGAGATACTTCTCGACGGCATGTAAAGCCAAGTCAGAGGCCCATGGGCGGCATAAAAACTCTGACACCAGGTTAGGCACTAACCACACGATATAGATAGATATGATAATTGACAATTCCTTGTTGTTTTCAGGTATACGACATGATAAAAGAGCAGCAACCTAAATTCGCCGAACGGATCATACCAGTTGCAGGTGACGCCGCTGAACTCAGACTAGGGTTGAGTGATAAGGACTGGGATATGATTACCGAGGAGGTTAGTACAGTCACATCAGTCAGCCACAAAAATATCGAAAGTGAAAACTGCTTACTTTACAGGACAGCGACTCGAAGTTTGTTTTGTGGATAACTTTGTCATCTATACTAATATTATAAAGCTGAAGAGTTTGTTTGTTTGTTTATTTGCTTGAACGCGCTAATCTCAGGAACTACTGGTTCGATTTGAAAAATTCTTTTAGAATTGGATAGCCCATTTATCGAGGAAGGTTATAGGCTAAAAAAAATTTCACGCGGACGAAAGTCGCGGGCAACAGCTAGTTAACGAATATGTCTGTATAAAAATGATTTCGAACTGATGTAGGGAAGTCAATTTGTATACGATGTAAAGCTTCAAAACATAAAACAATTCGTTTCACTAAAACCAAAATATCCGGATACATAATAATATTACGTCGACCGACTCAATAGTCAATAGTCCACTAGGTGGACCGATGACCAGGTAAAGGTTGCAGGGATCCGCTGGATGCGAGTCGCACGGGACCGGTCAATGTGGCGACACTTGGGATAGGCCTATGTCCAGCAGTGGACGTCTTTCGGCTGAAATGATGATGACCGATTCAAATAGTCTGTACCAAAACCATAAATATAAGGACACCTTTTCAATACACCCTGTATAAGAGGGGTCAAGTAATACAGGGCACCGACTGAACTGTAGGCATACCTCTGTCTACCTCTTCGGGGATTACAGGCGTGGTATTATACCAACTAAGTTAACGTTGTGTCTCAGGTGGACATAATATACCACATGGCTGCGACGACGAGGTTCGATGAGAAGCTCCGCGTTGCCACGATGATCAATGTGCGGGGAGCCAGGGAGGCTCTCATACTTGGCAAGGCTTGCAAGAAACTCAAGTAAGTTATTTTTGACTATAGGAACTGCTTCTTCTTTAATTAAGGCAGCGGTGGCCCCGACTTACGAGCCGTGGCTCGAACCCAGGCAGGTGCATTACTTTGTGTAATTTATTTCGTCACCACTGCTCTCAAAACGGTGAAGGAAAACATCGTGAGGAAACCGGCATGTCCTAGAACCAAAAATTTTAAGACATGTGTCATCTACCAACTTGAACGGGTCCGCGTGGCGGTCCATTCCTTCTCATAGAGAACTGCTGAAATTGGGTCTTTTTTTTTAATTTTAAAATTATTACTTTCCTATTTGAATGGTTTTCATTTTTTTGAACGGAACTCTAAACCTTTTTCTAAATAAAAGTAGCCAAGTTACTCCTTATAACATCAGCTATCTACCAATAAAAATCCCGTCAAATTCAGTCTAGCCGTTCCGGAAACTAGCCGGAACAGACAGACAGACGGACGACTAAAAATATAAAATATATGTTTTTTTTTTTGTTATAAACCGTATATACTTTCATATGCATTCAGTAAAAAGCTGTTATTTTTAAATTACAAATAGTTACTTTAATTTGATTTATTTGTATAGATTTGGGGAAACGCTAGACAGATTATGAACTCCAGCAACAGTAGTTATTTACTTACTGCATCCTAATGAAGCTCCTTACTGATTAATTTCTGCCCCTCCAGGTCATACGTCCACGTCTCCACAGCCTACTCGTACGCGTGCGACAATCTCATCAAGACCGAAGTGTTGGAAGACTTCTACAAGAGTCCGGTAGACTCTGAGTCTCTCATCAGAATGGCAGAGACTATGGATGAGGAGAGGCTCAATGATATTACTCCGAAGTAAGTTAAGTTTTATTTTGTCGCGAAGGTGTCATGTTCACCAATCGCGTTTGCGACCACTAGGGTCGCAAACGCGATTGGTGAACATGAGGACCAAAGGTTCGATCCCGGGTCGGGCAGAGTTATTGTGTTTTTCATCACGAATTTCTCAAAAGCAGCCATGGTGTCTGGATTTGTGCCCAGTGGACGGAAATAGGCTGGACCCCCTTCGACATGGGACATAACTGGCGAAATGTGGTGTATTATTAGGTACACCTCTGTCCAACACTTCGGGGGATACTTTTTTGTCAGGGATGAGCTTGACCTTGGTCTAACCTTATGGAAAGCGGTGGTTGAGGCCTACGTTGGTTTAATATGCATAGAAGATGGCTATTCACTCTAGCTTTGAAGGCAGACGGTTTGAAGAGCAGTCTTGGCACCATGGTAACGGCCACAACATACGACATATAGATCGTGGTACTCTCATCATTAGAACATTTAAAAATATAATAAGTGGCGAGTTAATTACTAGCAAATGTATATAAAATAATAAAACGGTTAAGCACAATGTTTTGTTTCAAAAAGTGAACTTTGTACCATAAGTGGCGCCCCTAGCAGTGAGTAGCGAAACAAATATTGACATTGACGTTTTAAAAATTGACATTAACATTAGAGTTGCTACTACGAATAAATAATACTTAATGGCAAACAGCGCCATCTAGTGTCAAGGAGCGGAACTGAAATTGACACACTAACCAGTGTTGCTAATATAATAAAAAAACTTGTGATACCAGATTAAGAAAATTAAGTCTTTTGGTAGAAAATAAAAATTATTCACTTATGTGTGGAATAAAAATCTTATCTTTGGAATTACTTAAAATTTAAATTAGGTACAATTTAAGCAAAATAAATTGACTTAAAAGAATGAATTTCTTTGGAAATATAACTCATCGAAGACAACGCACCCAATCGGAACCAGATAAGGATGACAGCGACATAATTTCGCAAACGATGGATTGTACCTCAAATTCTATGCCAGATATATCTGAGGACGAGGATGATAACCGAATTACTATTTATAAGAAAGAGATAGAAGAACTAAAAAATCAATTGCTAAGTGCGCATAGGGAAATTGAAATATTATCGCTAGAAAATAGTAAGTTGAAGCAAAGTAATGACGACCTATTGGAAAAAAATAAAACATACAAAGTAATTGTCAGTAGTCCACTTAAATCCAGAGTTCAAACACCAAAGAAGAACATTCATACTCCTTATACAAAAACAAAACAGACGCAGACATCGGAAAGTTTGACAAGAGCGCCAAGCGGACATGAAGTTAACATTGACGCTGGATGTACTCAAGGTGTCGCCTCAATGAATAATATTATTAGCGCGAAAACTCATGTTGCATCACCTCCACCTGTGAAGAATAACATTTGTATTTTGAGTAGTGAAACATCCAACAGAATACAAACATTGAGTGAAAGAACTCATTTAGGGAACTTTAATATGTGTCATTACCGTACTCCCAGATGCGGAGTGAAATATTTGTTAAAGGACATTGATCTAAAAGTACGTAACTTCTCTCGATTAGATTATTGTATTATATTTATTGGTGAAGACGACTTTACAAAAACGCATAATTATATTGAGTTTGTTACTTATATTAGAGATAAACTATTACCACTTAATCATACTAACTTCATAATATGTCTGCCAACTTTTAAATTTATGGACAATACAAATATAATGTTTAACAGCAGAGTTGATACTTTCAATAATCTAATTTACATGGATGTTGAGACTTACAATTATGCATTTATACTAGATTCAAATCTTAATCTTCCATACACGTGGGATACGTATAACCAACGGCATGCACACCTGAATAACAAAGGCTTTATGAAAGTTCTGTCAGACTTGCATGATTTAATCTTAGACCTAGATATTGTAAATACCAAAGACCATATACACTCACAGGTTGGTTGCTCTCAAGAAGATAAAACTGAACCCCTTACACTAACAAAAACAATAGACAATCAGTTTTTTCTATAACTACCACCTTACCATTCTCCATCAGAACATAGCAGGGCTTATGAATAAATCAGATTTGTTAGTAGTTAAACTAGACGAGCTTTCTAGTGAGGGAACAAAGGTAGATATCATCTGTATAACAGAGCATTTTATAGAGACGGGCTATGAATATATGTTGCGTATACCTAATTTCTGCCCAGCTGCCTTTTTTACCAGAAGTGTCAAACGTGGAGGAACTTGCATTTTTGTAAGAGCAGGGCTGCAATTTAGAGAATTAACAGATATTGCAAAACAGTCGGTCTCAGGTGTTTTCGAATGTTGCGGTATTGAACTGACATCTTATAATATTATTGTAATATGCATTTACAGGATTCCAAAATATAATTATAATGTATTTTATGAAAAACTGGACAATATATTGAGAAGACTTTGCGTATCTACAAATAAAAAAATTATATTAACCGGAGACTTTAATATTGATGTGTTAAAGAGAAATAAAATCACAATAGAATTTGAAAACTTTCTCTTGCAATATAATCTCAAATTAGAACTTGATAAACCAACCAGATTGGCTAGTAACTCTTGCTTAGATAATTTTGCACATTCTTATCGTAAAGGTTGTAAAGCTAAGATAATAGATTTACTTCTATCTGATCATACATCACAACTACTGCAAGTTCCCATTAAAAAAACCTGTATGATTAAATATTGGAAAACAATTAAACAGGAAATATCAGTAGACAACTTAATGAAATTTAAAAATCATCTAAAAAACCTAACTTTTCGACGAGTATACGAAGCTAAAGACGCAAATGAATCCTACGAAAATTTTATAGATGACTTTATATTGCTATACAAATTGTGTTTCCCAGAAAAAATAGTAACCATTTATACTTGTAAAAAAACCAAATGGATTTCGAACGGGATAAAAATATGTAGCAGAAAACAGAGGCAGCTACTTTGGACATATAGGCATAATCCGAACACAAAAAATAGACTTGCTTTTAAAAAATATTCCAAGCTTTATAGAAGAATAGTAAATCTAACCCAGAAGGCCCAAAACAACCACTTCATAAAGACGTCTCAAAATAAATCAAAAGCTGCTTGGCAAGTTATTAACAAATCCAAAGTATGTCTGCCGCAAGGACCAATATTGACCATACAAAATGATAAATCAACTCTTGCACATCCCCTTGACATTGCGAATGAATTCAATAAATATTTTATAGAGATTATAGAAAATAATTCAAAAACAAACCTTAATAATACCCCGTTAACAAATTCGTGTAGAAATGTTATTGAAAACTCAACTTCGCAGTCTCTATTTATGCTACCAGTTTCAGACACTGACATTATAAAAGTGATAAGTAGCTTAAAAAATACTAGTACAGTAGGATACGACGGTATTTCAACTAGAGTAATAAAAGATGTTAAGGAGGTCATAGCGACACCGTTATCGCACATAATTAATCTCTGCATTTCTGATGGTATATTCCCTACTAGTCTCAAGAAGGCAATTATTAAACCCATTTACAAAAATAATGACAAGACTGATGTAAAAAATTACAGGCCTATTGCAAAAATACCAGTCTTTGCAAAAGTTATTGAAAAAATAATATATAATTCCATTTACACGTATTTCGAGAAGTTTCAGTTATTTTGCAATGAACAAAAAGGATTTAGGAAAAATACTAATATTAATATGGCACTATTTGACCTGCTGTCAAGTATAATGACATCTGTGGATAAAAAAAATCCTGTGTGCTCGATCTTCACGGATATGTCAAAAGCTTTTGACTTCGTAGATCATCAGATCTTGCTGCAAAAGTTACACGGGTACGGCATTCGGGGAAACATTCATAAACTCCTAGAATCATACCTAAGTGATAGGACACAGTGTACTGAGATTTCCAGAATTTGTCCTATAAGCAAATTAGAAACTACATATGTCTCTGAAGCGAGATCCGTGAGGTATGGTGTGCCTCAGGGCACTGTACTCGGGCCCCCACTTTTCTTGATATATATCAATGATCTCCCAAGAAATTTGAGAAACAAAATGGTACTTTTTGCAGATGACAGTACAGCTATCATAGAATGCACTGATCCAAGCGAATATCGAAATGAGATCAATAACTTGCTAAATAACATCATTAATTGGCTAAATAATAATAATCTTGTGATCAATTTGAGTAAGACTAAAATTGTACAGTTTCATCAACGACGTGAGAATCCACCACTTAATATTACCTACGATGAGTGTAAAATAGAAGAAGTTACGAGTGCAAAATTCTTAGGCATAACTGTAGACCATAAGTTGACTTGGAAACCTCACCTGGAAGTGGTTTGTAAACGACTGAGTAAATCTGCGTATCTATTGTTTCAATTATCTAAGAGAGTTAATTCTGAAACACTGTTAACAGCCTATCATGGACTTGTAGCCTCTAATCTCCGTTATGGTGTTGTTTTCTGGGGGCAATCAACTAATAGGGAACTGGTATTCAGGATGCAAAGAAGGTGTGTAAGATCCATGTGTAATTTAAAGTCAACAGATAGTTGCGTTCCCTACTTTAAAAAATTAAAAATATTAACATTACCAGCTTTATATATATTAGAAACTGCATTATTTATAAAATCAAATCCACATTTATTTACAAAATTTTCAACAGTTAAGAAGACCCCCATTCGGAGTCAATATGAAAATCAACTATGTACGTTGAAATGTAATACTGCGTTAATGAAAAAGAGCTTCTTTGGTGTTGCACCAAAAATTTTTAATAAAATACCTGATGCTATAAAATGTATGCCATTAAAGAAATTCAAAAAGTGTCTTCACAAGTTATTAGTTGAGAAATGTTATTATACCCTGGATGACTATTTTAATGATAATACTATTTGATTAAATTCTGTAATTTTATAAATTTATATTATTAATGTTGACTTAGATGACTATTTTAATTTTGGATGACTATTTGATTAAATTCTGTAATTTTATTAATTCATATTATTAATGTAACGAACGAATAATTTCTCGCATATTCTTTTGTTATGATCTTCTTGTGTATGTTTTTTTTGTTTTTCTTTCCTATAGTGGACATTATTAAATTCATTATTAAATTGATTATTTTAATGTATTTTGTTAACGTAAAATTTTGTATTTTTGACAAACCTGATTTTAATATTTGTATGTCAACAATGACAAAGCATAGTGCAACACTTATCTATTTAAGACCTTGACATGTATGATTAATGTATATATGTTCTTCACCTATGTTTCACAAATAAATAATTCTGATTCTGATTCTGATTCTGATTCTGTGGATTTGATCCCAGGTAGGCTCTCCAGTCTCCACCTTGAGTAAATTATTTCATCACCATGCTTTCAGAATGTCTGTCTTAAAATCATACATTCGAAGATATGTAATGACCACGAACCTGCGCGAGGCCTGTGTCCCAGGAGTAGGAACATTACAGGCTGAATATGTTACGTGCTCGACTAATTCAAAACTTTGTGTCTATTTCAGTTTAATAAAGAACTGGCCGAACACGTATTCGTTTGCCAAGGCAGTCGCTGAAGACACGATCAGGACCATGTGTGGTGATCTGCCTCTTTGCGTGGTTAGACCTGCTATCGGTAAGTACCCCCACTGAATACCTGATTTGCACAAAAGCGGAGACAAGGAGGATGATGATGTTGTGTGGTGTGATGTGGTGTGGTGTTTAAGTTTAAACCGATTTGATGAATCGATTCCTATACGAGGGGTTCCTACCGCTTTGGTGGGGCCAGGTCTATTAAATCGAAAACAAAAGTTAGTAACAAAAGTCGCGATGGCCCAGAAGGTAACACCTAGTCTCTCATGCACGAGCTTGTTGGTTCAAATCCAGGCAAGTACCAATGTGACTTTTTCAATTCCTGTATACTTTCTAAGTTTATCTTTATCTGAAAGAAAAAATCGACAGGAAACCCGGACTTATAAAACTCTAAAGCCGAATTTAAGTCTGAAATCGCCAACCCGTCTTGAGCAAGCGTGGTGATCAATGCTCGTGCCATCGCTATATGAGAAGAGGTCTTTGCCCAGCTGTGGGACAGTAATAGGCTGGTATTAATATTTATTCAAATAAGGTTGACAAACAGCACATACACGTAGAAATTACAATAAGATACAGCTGTTTTTTACCATTTGCTCGTATACGAAGTTTCGTGTGTGTGCTATTAACTGTTGAGGAGTTCTCTCGTGAGGAGACGATTCTGGCTACCGGATCAGATCATGTTCACACAAAAATGTATTGTCACCAGAACCAAAGGTGTGTGCTAAATTTCAGCTCAATCGGTTGGAGGGAACTAGTTTAAAATTCAGTTGCAAGATTTGACCCATACACACTAACTAACAAAGCTAGTTAAATAAACGCTTGTAATGAAAGTAATTATGTGAGTACGGCACGAATACTAAGGAAGCAAGTGCCGACCGCGCGTGACGCTGGACTCATCACCTGAGATCCTTAACTTTGCTGTAGAGTCTGACCTCATCTTGCAAATGCTGGTGGATCTTTTCTAATCATCACAATATTCTGTTCCAGTGATCTGCGCTCAGCGAGAACCTCTTCCAGGCTGGCTGGATATGTCCAACGTGTATGGAGCTAGTGGTGTAAGTATGCGATGCTATCTTAAGCTTTTAGAAGTATATGTCTGGACGCTTGCAGAGTATGAGGTCCTGGATTCGATTGCTAGGTCGGGTAAGATGTTATTGGGTTTTTTTTCCAGGATTTTAGTAGCTCAGAGTCTTAATTTGTAAAGGCGTTCGCTCCTGAATAACCCTATAGATGTATATACAGGGTGTAAAAGGATCCATCACGAAGCCGTCAACTTACAAAAATTTAATGCTGGGAAACGACTCTTTTGTTAAGGGTTTTTGACACCCGCTATAGTGAGTGAGCAACGGAGTGTTTTTTTCTTCATTCTATATAAAAAAGGGAGGACCCTCCGACTGCCGCCTAAGCCGCAAGGGTCGATCTTCAAGGTTAAGCAGCGCTTGCCAAGGTCGGTCCGTGGATGGGTGACCATCTATTACATGACGAGTTTCCTCCGTGCCTCGGAAAGTACGCTAAACCGTTGTTCCCGGCTGTCATTTGTAGATCATTGGCAGTCGTTAGGTAAAGGTAGTCATTAGCCCGAAAGTCTGACAACGAACTGGGTTGTGGAGATCAGATAGGCAGTCGCTCCATGTAAAATACTGGTATTCAGCTGCATCCGGTTAGACTGGAGACCGACCCTAACAAAGGCTAGGCAATCAATGATGTACTGACAGCTGGATTAACCATGGTACTTGAATATCTTTCTTAATTCCTTCTAATGTCCTCTTAAACCATTCCAGATAGTCCTAGGCCCAGGTATAGGCCTCATGCACACGCTGCTGGCCAGCAGAGACATAAACATCGGCCTCATACCAGTAGACTACGTGAACAATGCCATCATCACTGCTGCTTGGGAGACGGCCAAAAGAGGAGCTGTGGGAAAACCGAGGATATATACTGTCGCCAACACCAGGAATCCTGTGCTTTGGGGTGAGTGTGGTCCGGAGATCAGCTTTGTTTTGGTTACTATTAGTGTCGGACTGAAGGTCAATTCGAAAAGCCGATTAATCAGCTGCAGGCTCAACGTTCAGCCCAAGAAGATTAGAACTTCTGTGACCATACAATATTAGTTTTAGTATATGCGAAACCTGAAACACGTGTCTAGTATTATTATGAAAGAATATATGTACAAAATTTCAAAACTGTATCATGAAAATTCCCAAAGTTACAAGCTTGTTCTGTTACCTGGTTGTCCGCTAAGAAACGTGGTCACAACGCAGCGCGCCTGCGTGCGCGCCTCCAGCGTTGATAATAATAATTTGGCAGTAGGTACTTAAATTATTGCGTTAATGTCGCTCGGTGTCCAACTTGTAACTTTTTTTTATTTTTTTTGGGACTAAATATAACATGGTTATTGGAATCAATTCAGTTACTTATTCTGAACAAACTATATTCAGGTTTCGCATATACTATACATAATGTTGTATACAAGGTGGAAGGGACGCCGACGCTAAAACGGTTACAACATAATCCGTAGACCATTCTGACCCCCCCCCCCTCCCACTGGATTTTTTCATACGTAATTTAGGACAAAATCAGCTGTTCCATACATTTTGACCGCGTAGGTATTGCAGTTTTCCTGTGTTATTGAATAACTGATGAAAAATTTCTATGTGGGGGCTCAGAATGGTGTACTGACTACGTGGTACCCGTTTGTGTCCCTTCCACCGTGTATGTGAATAGAATTACCTTGGTCGCAAGCACGACTGCTGAGTACGAGATCCCGGGTTCGATTCCCAGGTCGGGCTATGTTATTGGATTTTTCGACCAGGAATTTCGCAATAGTAGTCACGAAGCCTGGATTTGGCCCCGGTTGATGGCAATAGGCACGCACCCATGTATTAATAGTAGTATTACATGGGACTAAACTAATCTGGCGAAATGTGGGAGCACTATTAGGTCTCTGCGTACCTTTCGGGGATTACACGCGCTATGTTATGTAACAGGTGTAATTAATCATTCTTATCCACAGGTAAATTGACAGACTCCGTAAATAGCGTTGTAGGGAATAACTACCCTACTCCGGCGGCAATAATGTACAGTTTCGCCTGGGATACTTCTAACTATGCTGTGTTTTGGATGTACACTTGGCTGCTGCATCTGATTCCTGCGTACATGCTTGATGGCATATGCCTAATTCTCGGCAAGGAGAGGAAGTAAGATGTTAATTATTTTTTTTGTTTTTTTCGTTTATACAATTAATATGGTGATATTATTACTAGATACCATTATAAATGCGAAAATTTGTAAAGACGGATATGTGGATGTTTGTTATATAATCTTTTACGCAAAAACTACTGAACGGATTTGGATAAAATTTAGCACACAGATAGCTTATAACTTGGATTAAGATATAAGGTACTTTTGGTCTCGGTCGTACGATCGCGTGGCACAATTACCGAACTCGACGCAGGCAAAGCCGACGGCATAAGCTAGCAAATCGCGTGTTACTAGGTATTTTAATGAAATATTGTAAATGTGCATATGCATATGGTTGGTTCCAGCTTCAAAGATAGGATAGTTTTGGACCCGACAGTTGGCGCTGTGCGAAACATCGGCGGGTCGCTAGTATACACTTATATACCTAGGCCGATTTATTATACTTACCTATCTATACTAATATTGTGGAGAGGTAAAGTTTGTCAGTTTAGATGTAGAGGATAATCTTCGGAACTGCTGATAAGATTCGGAAAATTCTTACACTAATGGGAAGCTACATTATCCCCGAGTGTCATTGGCTACATTCAAAACGTCCCCGTGGGATATTTTCGGACCATAATGCGAACGAAACCGCGGGCAATGCCAGTCTAAAATAAACAAGTTAAATAAAAGCGTGTAAAAATAGTAGGTAGTATTAATAGTACTGCCTCGTTGGTCTAGTAGTCGCTAGCACGACTGCTGAACATGAGTTCCTGGGTTCGATTCCCAGATCGAGCCAGCCAAGTGTTTTTGGGTTTTTCCATCAGGAATGTCTCAGTTGCAGCCACGGAGCCTGGATCTGTGTCATGTTATTTATTTAGGACTGGCGAAATGTGGGTTGTAATAGGTACATCTCTGCCGAGTTAGGGGATTACAGGCGTGATTTTATGCTTAAGGGCATTACATGGCTCAAATCCCAAAAACAGCGAATGTTCAAAGAAATTTGTTGATGAATCCCTTCGTACGTTATCCGTGTAAAAAAAGTATGTTATAGTTAAGTTCATCACAAATAAATTGTATTGTTTAAAATTTTAATAAACCTTCTCAATTTTTTTTGGTTAATCGTAGAAAATAGGTCCTTTTTCAACCTTAATTGTAAATTATCTCTGTAACGGCTGAATAGATCGGCATGAATTTTGTAACAACAAATACGTAATGATTATTATGAAGATAATCTGTATTGTTTTTTTTCTGTTATTTCTTTTAATATTTTTAAATAATAAATAAAAACCGAAATTTTGCGAAATGTGCGGGGCAAGTCAACAAAAACCAGTACAGGGATCAAATCATCAAGGTCATCGAGCAATGTAATGCCCTTAAAAGGGTCTGAAATAATGTGTAGTACTAATTGATTTTTTCTTGTCCCACAGATTCGTGAGGCTGTACACCAAAATGTACAACATGAGCACAGCGCTCTCGTACTTCACGTTGAACGATTGGCATTTCATAGACAATAACACTGCGACTCTATACAACAACCTATCTCCCATAGACAAAGAAATCTTCGACTTCGACGTCTACAAGATTGACTGGGTCGAATACATGATTATCTGGTGTTTGGGACTTAGGAAATACATCGTCAAAGATGGCTTAAAAGGCTCAGTGTATGCAAAGAAAAAGCAGGCTATATTTAAGATTATTTTCTATATTGTTATGCCGTTATATTTTTATGCGTTGTTTAAAGTGTTTAGTTTAGCTTTAAGTACTTTGTTTATGTTGTTTAAGATGTTTTAGTTAATAAATAGGTACTTAACCTATGTTTTTTTTTTATTACTTGGTAATACGATACCCCTTGGTAAGACTGGTTGCCAGACTATCGGGCCACTGACTACCTGTAACGACTGTCAAAGATCTACAAATGACAGCCGCGACCAACGGATTAAAGTGCTTTCCGAGGTACGGAGGAAACTAGCTATGTAATGGGCGGCCACCCATCCACGAACCAACCTAGGCAGACCTACCTGAAGATCGACCCGAGCGGCTGGTATTATTAAGCAACGAGCTCCTTATCGCGTCTACGAGTATCGCTAGCTAATTTAATTCGACCCTAAACTTGTGTAAGTAGTAACTAGACAAATACATAGTTCATTAGGTGATTGCTCCAGTTCGATCACCTCATTTGATTATAACGGGTTCAAAGTTCAAACAAGTCTTCCATACGATATAATGAGTGTCGATTCGATGCCGAATGGCACTTGTTTTCCCCGTCATTGTAATCATTTTTTTGTTCTAGTCTAGAGTCTAGACTCTAGAACAAAAGACTCTAGACCATACCTTCGGACCTTCGGGGAACCTTATAGTTACGTAGATATAGGGGGTCAAAGTTCCAACTTTTAATAAGTCTTTTTTGTAATACAAGTTTTTAATGTTATAACTTTATAAGATTTTAAACTAAGAGAGACACTGACTGTGGCTGAGTTTCGTGTGTCGGGAACAGAATCGAGTTGCGAGTGACAGTGGTAGCGGTACTGAGTGGAAAAAACGAACAAGAAAGAGGGTAGACCGATTTGTCTGCTCATAAACACCCACCCGCAATAACTCAGTTTATCCGTGATACGTGGTGCTTGCAACAGCGCCGAAATATCGGGAACTCAAAGTAAACAGTGAACATGGTAAATATCCCGATGCTAGTGTAAATAATAGACAAATAAATAGTGCACTGTCTGATTGCCCCGGTTCGATATCCTCATTTGATTACAATGGGTACACAAGTTCAAACGACTCATCCATACGATATATTACTTTGGGGTATTCGATCCAGAACTTTCTTATTAGCTTAGTTGCGCATCCAAAAATAAAACTTAGCATAATCAGCCTATAATGTTGCCACTGCTGGGACACAGGCCTCCTCTCTATGAGAGGGAGTGGGCTGTACTCCACCACGCGGGCCCAGTGCGGGTTGGTAGATGTCACATATCTTCGAATGTTTGGCTCTAGGACATACCGGTTTCCTCACGATGTTTTCCTTCACAGTTTTGAGAGCAGTTGTAATGCGCCTGCCGGGGTTCGAACCCACGACTTACTGCTCGTAAGTCGGGGCCGCCACCGCTGGAACGCTGCTCTCAAACAAAAAAACTCATTTGCATTAAGTTAATGAGCATATTTCTTCAAGCAACTCTGATCAACCGTATCATATTGATGCAAATCAGGTTCATTATCGGATGAAGCGCGGCCAAGCTAAGTCTAAATTCGCTATTAGAGCCTCGTTGGTCAAGCATGAGGTCTTGGGATTCGATTCCCAGGTCGGGTACAGTGATATTTGGTTAAATCAAGAATTTCTCAGTAGCAACTTGAAGTGTGGATTCGTGTGGTTGATGGCAATAGGCTCGCCCCCTATTACATTGGTCTCAAAACTCTAAAATATAACTAGTTCTTTGTGGTACAAGTACACGTTTTACCCCTCTGCCTAACCCTTCGGGTATTACAAGCGTTATATTGTCATGTGTATGTTTATTATAAAGGAGTATCCTAGGAGGTATCTGGGTTAGGATAAAGGATGATTTTTATCCTCGTAGTAAGGTTCCGTGGTATAATATCCGACAAAACGTGGACAACAGCCAAAAAAAAATAAAACACAAAAAGTACTTTACATACATTATATTTACGAACACCAAAACCTTTATACAATATACATACATACTACCGCAATTTAACTTATCATAAATCAGCGAAATATACAAATTTTCACTTGTGAAGTGGCAACATCAAACCAAATTTTAAAATGGCAACATTTTTTCATGGTTCGAAATGGTATGAACAAAAACTACTGCAGGGCAGGTGATATTGGGGGATCTTTGTGGTCAGTTCAGAGCTATTTACAGGCTGCACTGAAAATAGTACCGCAGTACCAGAGTTTAAAGTAGAATATTGTGTGAATATCGACGCGGATATCAAACGTTGCCTCGCGACTAGGTGCCTTTAAACAATGGTAATACGGTCCTATTTTCAATGCAGTCAGTAAATTGATCGCGTAGTTTTCCGTTCTGTCTTAACTGATCCTTATTCTCTGGCTATTAAGGTTGCTGGTTAAAGTTGAGCTGTGAAAGGATCTGTATTGGTTGACCTAAGTTACAGAATCCAGAAATAATTAGTTCTTTGTTCATTAAAATCTATATTTTATAAGAAAATTGCGAGTTTACATATCCTATAATAAGTGACTACAATAAATTGATGTGAAAACGATACTATATGAACACCTGACCAATTCGGTCGTTTTAATGTATTCCATAGTAAATAATACAAATATACAATGTTTGAAAATGAATCACACTTTGTTTTCAAACATGATTTTTATAAACATAGTTTTACAACGAAATGAAATATTTATTTATAAATTATAATGTTATTTCCCATTTATTAATGGACAAAAACAGATATTTTGCTTACTAAAATCCTGATTCGTTCGATCTTAGAAAGTACATTTAAGTGGTTTGAGACCATTTGCTTGTCAAATACATAATTGCTATGTATATTTACAGCGCATATCAAAAAAGTGTGGCCATACTTACAGGCCATGAAATTGAAAAACTTTCTCCACGGGCAAAAACCAGATACTTAAACATGAGCACACTATTCTGATAAATGCTGTATACAAAGTGGAAGGGGCGTATTCAGTACATCTTTCTGAGCCCCTCCATTTAGAAATTTTTCATCGGTTATTAAAAAAAAAGCAGCTGTTCCATACAAGTTGACATGTAAGTATTTTACTTTTGTAGAAAACAGCATTTTTTTAAGTACCGATTCATTTGTTGTTACATTCATATCAGAGAATTTGGTTGAGGTCAGTATTCTAGAGAGATGACCAGGTATTGACCAAAGATTTAAAATCAATTAGAAGGACTATAATATGGTGGATAAAAAGTTTTTTTTTTATTGTCATTGTTGTCGTAACAACAACAGTGGATGGGTATATGAGTAGAGGAAGCCCAAGGAACGATGGATGGACTGTGTAAAGAATGATATGGCAAGAAAGGAGGTGTCTGATGAGATGACGAGTAATAGAGAAGTATGGAACAAGACATGCTGCGCCGACACCAAATGAATTTGGATAAGGGCAAGAGAATGATAATGTTTTCGTAACAGGAACTTGATATTTCTTTTTGACGCGGACAATCTAAAGATTATAATCTTTGGCGTTACCTGTATGTTACATTGAGTATTAAATATTCATACATCTTCATGGCCTTTTATAGGCCAGCCAGGCTAATAAGTTGGCCTTACAAAACATTTTAAATAAACGCCAAAAAATAATAATTTTCTTTGTATAAATGCTTTTAAATAAAATAAGAAATCAATATTTTATTTTGACGCTTGGCCAGGCCATGGATTGGTCTAAAGAAAAGCCCAGTTTGCTATAAATACAAAACGCTATAGCAATATTTTTATACATATTTATACAATGTTTCTATTTTAAATTATCATCTTATGTACATTTTATGAAGTAATATTAACAAAATGTGGAGTTCCATTGCAAAAATATAAGTGAATATTTTATTTTATTGAATTTTTCAACATTTTTCTTGTTTTACTACCATTGTGTTGGGAAACACAATGGTACAGAGTTGTGGAGGTCAGATAGGCAGTCGCTCCATGTAAAGCAAGTTCGTGTATGCAGCTGCATCTGGTTAGACTGGAAGCCGATCACAACATAGTTGGGAAAAGGCTACCCAGATGACTTACTATTATCTGATTTAGAAGTTTATTTAATCGACTTTTTACAATATTGGACAGTAAAAACTGCAAGAAAAATGCCTGGACAAAATCTTTAATTATCAAAAACTAATACTTTACGTTTTGTTGAAAAATTCAAATGAAAAAAGAAATCTACAAAGTGATTCAGTGCAAAAGAAAAGTACTTAAGAATAATGTCTCCGTAACACTAATGTTAGTACCATATAGTTATAACTCGGCAATTCCGCTACAGATATTAGTTCAGTCTCTTTCTTGTGATATTTTAGGCACTTGACAAGTTAGTTTAGGTATTGGGTAATCAAAATATAGCCATTGGTGGGACACAGTGCACCGCTATATGAGTGGGGTAATCCGGCTCGAAGGACCAATGTATACGTTATAGGGTGGGATTCTGGTACACAGCACAGAGGGAGTGGGCTCTAATCCACCACGCGGGTCCAGTGCGGGTTGGTAGATGTCACAAGTCTTCCAATTCTTGGATCTAGGACATGCCGGTTTCGTCACGATGTTTTCCTTCACCGTTTTGAGAGCAGTGATCCCCAGCACACACCGCAGCTCATCACAAACTAGTTAATAACGCGTTAGTAAGTCGTGACATGTGCGGATAGCCGTTGAAATACTAGTGCTCTGATATTTTGGCCACTCACTACAGATCTGAGTTTGTACCGTTGTTTTTGAGTACCATTGTGGAGAATAAACCTAACACAACATAGTTATTAGGAATGATTTGATGGCAATAGACTCGCCCCCTATTATGTGAGAGTACTGTACACTTCTGCCGACCCCTTTGGAGATTACAGGCGTTAACATCAAAGGCCCGACCTTATCCAACGTTTGGATAAAACATAATTTAAGCAGTATACGCCTGCCATAGCGAGACACGCCCTAAAATACTTAAACTACAGAATTATTATTAATATTTTTTGTCAGGCCAGGACTTGGAATGGATCTTATGTATCTTCAAAAAAGTAAGGCCAGAAAATGGTACGATTGAAATGAAGCCCAAAACATGGCCTTGGATTCGATTTAAAGCGTGTCCATTTTTTTTTGTAAGATTTCACCCGTTTACTAAATCAAAGAAATAACTCATTATTAATTAATACAATTTGTTTTTCTTTCCACTACTTCTCGAAATATATTTAAAAGTATTTAACACACTTGGATCTTGGTTAAAATATGAGGGCTACATCTCATTTTAAAATTGATATCTATACATCTGTACCGCCGAGAGGAACCCACTAAATGGGTTGTGGAGGTCAGATAGGCAGTCGCTCCATGTAAAATACTGGTAGCTGCATTAGGTTCGGCTGGAAGACGACCCCAATATAGTTAGGAAAAGGGCTGGCTAATCTTGTTTTTTATTTAAACATTTGTTTTATGCTATAAAAGTACCCAATACCCGAAAACATAGTTTTTCCCCTGTCAAGTATCTAAAATGGCCTGTTTTACAAAATCATCTTTTACATCAACAATTTTATCATTCAAAGGAATAATTTCAGTTTTTAAAACATCATCCTGACTTGTAATATTCATCGATTCAGTGACATCATTCGTCTTACTTACTTCTTTCAAATGATCTGCGACATTATTCATAATTACTTGTTCATTTACTGTCATGCTATTACCTTCTTGGACCTCAGAAGATACCAAACTATCTTCTTCTGCAATCGTTTTTTGTTTTTCCACTTCCTCAGCTTTCAATTCCTCTTCATCCCTTCTCAATTTGTCCAGTGCCTCTCGTTCCTTCTTCTCGGCTAGTTCTTTCCTCTTCTGCGCGTTCCACCACGGCATGAACCGTTGGAACATGACCCTGGAACGGTGCTGGGGCTTGAGGACCCAGGATACAGCTACGTCTACGTCTGCGATTCTGGAAGTTGAGAGAAAAAAGAAATTGAAATGGGGGTTCTGCGAAATTTCTGTTATGGATGTGGCTAGCTAAGAGGTACTGGGAGGTAAAGGGTTGTACTCTGCGAATGGGTTAATAGAGGTCTTAATAATAGACTCATATATCGTCAGTTATCTCTAATTCCACGAAGTGAATCTATTGTCAACGACTGGGTAGACAGTCTCCGGATTGGTTGGTACTCAAAAAACAAACGGAAAAAAAACCAGCCACGCCACCTCTAAACCTCGTGACCACAATCCAAATAAATTAAGTTGAAGCGTCGGTTTGTAATTTGAAAATAACAGCTTTTTACTGAATGCATATGAAAATGTATAACGGTACTTATAAAAAAAAACTGACTGTTCGTCCATTTGTTTGATCCGGCTAATCTGAACCGAATTAGACGGGACTTTAACTGGCAGATAGCTGATGTTATAACCTTAAAAGGAGTAACTTAAGCAACTTTTAATTTTAGAAAAAGGATTGGGCTTTTCGAGCAAAAAATAACCCATGAAATTGTTAACGAAATCCGATTCAAACAGGGAAGTCATCTTTTTTTAAATAATTTCACGCGTACGAAGTTCGCGGGGAACAGCTGTAACTCATATGACGCGTCTATCTTTGGCATTGTGGACCGCTCTGTACAAACTAACTCCAACAGCCTATATAATGGCTTTTGACCATATTGCCGAGAGCACCGGCCTTGAGTGCCTGTGATTACGAGCATAATATGTCCGGAAAAGCTGGGACCTAGCACGCCTTGCACAAAAGAGATTATTTCTTGACGTACCTCCGCTTAAACCTGTCCCTGTCGAGGGCATATCTTTCCCAGTGTCCGGCTCTGGCCTGCCTGGCTGCGAAGGCCCACACTCTCATGACGTGGACTTTGGGAGGCTGATCGGAGAACTGGACCTGTAGACAAGGGGATAAATAACATTAGAGCTATGTAATATGTGACTTGTTAGGAGCTTATCATCATTATTTAGCTGAAAGATGTCCACTGTTGATCATTTAGTTTACATAAAACAATATCTCGCCTGAATTCACCGAAGAATAAGCTGAGATTTATTAACCTTTATACAGCTTAAAAGATTGTAAATTATGGCGTGACGGTTGACGGGGGAAAAAATGTGTTGCGTTGTTGTTTAACACATTATTCATTCTATCCAGCCCCCGTAGCATGACCGCCGTAGACAAGGATTTATTTGACGGAAGAATCGACAAAATGAAAGATAGTGCAAAGAAATCTGTCATTGTGTCGACACAATCTGTCATGTTGTCGATTCTTCCATCAAATAAATCCTTGTCTACGGTGGTCATGCTACGGGGGCAGGTAGTATTGTCTCGTGGGACAATAACGAATTCCACGCGGGCGAAGCCACGGGCATAAGCTAGTAAATAAAGAAATGTAAAAAAAACTTTGCAAAAAAAGACAATGATTGTTTTAACGTGAATTCTTCTCTTTTCGTCGCTCTGTGTGTTGAAAGTGCGTTCAACTTTCGTGAACGACAAATTACTGTCAGATTTCAATCATTTGTCACTACAATACACATATTTTCTAGCGTTCTAGTGTTCTTGGTTAGGTGACATGTTCTATCTGTGTCTGTGTGTGTGTGGTGTGGTGCTCACACAGATATAACATGTCATTGGCTGTCATCCCGGTGTTAAATGCTATTCACCTCACTAACAGCAAAGATTTCGTTGGATGAACAAAATCGTTAGACATGCCCTCATCATACTTAGGTAACGCGAATTAATGTTTCTACCGAGGAAAATGAGCTCGTACATCCAGCTAAATAGGTACGATTTCGAATGTCAAAAACTAACATTTTTAACGAATTTGACTGCCTCATTGGTCTAGTGGTCCTAAGCGCGACTGCTGAGCATGAGGGCATGGGTTCGATTCCCAGGTCGAGCAAAATGTTATTGGTTACAGGTCGGTCAAAGTGTTATTGGTTATTTCCATCAGGAATTTTTCAGTAGGAGCCACGGATTCTGGATTTGAGCCCGGTTGATGGCAATAGGCTCGCTCCCTATTACATGGAGCTTAAACATAACTGGCGAAATGTGGATGTACTATTAGGTACACGGGGTACACCTCTGCCAAACCCTTCGGGGATAACAGGCGTGATGTTGTTATTTTTAACAAATTCAATCTTAGGCGCGAATTATACAGAAACGGCGTAAGGTGAAGGTGCGGCGCAGGCATGGAACGGATGGCGAAACGAAAGAAGATCGTGCCTGCGCCGCGCCGCTTGAGTGTAATTCACGACACGTCGCCTTCATACATTTTGTATGAAAACGTTTTGAAGCGGCATCATGCCTGCGCCGCGCCTTCACCTTACGCCGTTTCTGTATAATTCACACCTTGGGTCATTGTCTAAGCCGACAACAGATAGAATATGTCTGTCATTCAGGCACTAATGCCAGTGACCTCAGCTTCGGACAGTCAACATGTCTTTAGGTCACTATGTCAAGATACAGATCTCAACGAGTCCGTTCACGCTCTTGTTCCTAACGAACTGTGAAACGTTTTCACGACGCCTAGACGAATTGAATTATGGCCAATTTATGCCACGAAGGTGGGTGTTATAGTCTAATCGCTGTTTTCACATTGAGCGAGAAATGTGATTGCAGTGTTGGAATTTTAACTTTAGGTGCTCAGCCGAGAATTGAAAATCCAACATAGCGTTAAAAAAATTGTATAGCGGAAGCCAGCAGCACAGCTGGTACAGTAACGCGGTTGCGGAGGTCAGATATGTAGTCTCTCCATGTGAAGTACTTAGCTGCATCTGGTTAGACTGCAAGCCGACCGCAACATAGTTGAGAAAAAGCAGGCAGACGAAGATTTTAATCCCAACGCTAATACGGGGACTGTCCCTTAGGTTTCTTGGTAACGTTTTGTTGATTCGCTGTTATTCAAGAGGCTTCGTGAAACGAGAATTACTTTTACGAATATATTGCTCATATACTTCAACATTTATTTTAAGTACTTACACCAAGAAAAGACAAATTAAATGCATCAACTGCTTGAGTCATCTTTAAGGTCAAGTGCGTAATACTCGCAATCAAACGTTTACGACCTGATATACGAACGTGAACGAAGCCAAAGGATTATGCAAGTATCGTTCTAGTGGCGTCCTTCATATCGGCATGCACCAGTCCACTGCTTGACTACAATTGCACGCTACTCATTCGGCTAGTCATCCTGCTGATACCAGTCACCCTGCGGATATCGCCGCGCCACCTAGCCTGAGGGCGCGACTTGCCTCAAGAACATGTCATCGGTTCTACAGCTAATAAGACAGGCCCATTGCCCTTCAGCTTGCTTATTCTGTGAGCTGAGCACTTCCTCTCGCAGGTCAACTAAGACTGACTTCTGCTTAACTGAACTATCTGCGGATGCCTAGAGTGTAAGGCCTCCAGCCAGGGGCATAAAACTTATAAATTAAGACCATCCTTTGTGGGTACGAGCCTCGGCTTAGGGCGTCGCTGGGGGAGGACAGCAAAGGGACAGGCAGGCAAACTTCGGCCTGTCTTTATGACAAAAAGACGCAAGTTTGTGTTTGTACTTTGAATCATCACTCACGGTCAGTTTAACTAAATATAACCGGTGACGTAATATGAAATCCACGTCAATAAATACCGTGAAATCCCGGATAAAAATACCTCGCCATGCTCATCCTGTGGGTGACTTTCAAATAGGTGGGCGGGTTTATCGGACTCCCCTATTAGGAGAAGATGACGTAGAGTGTCATGTATCTGGGAATCTGGGGTTCTGGGATGATACAGGAGAGCCCAGTTTTATGAGTTTCTTAGGCTTTTTGTTTGCGAGATAGCATCTTAGTATTAACTTGTACGCACAACGATCAATCAAGCAATACAAAACCAGTTTATGCGGATCTCTCATTGTACTAGAAATGTATATGAATGTTTGTGTAAATTCATTTTGATCAAAATAAAAAATCATCATGAAAATCATCTTTTTTTTTTACTTGTATTTTATCTTTATGCAAGTAATGCATATGTTATTATTTAATTGTGCCTTTGTGTGCCTCTTTCTTATATGTGCACTCAATAAACGATTTATCTGTGCTAGCTGGAAACTTTTTCCAGGTTTCAGCCGGTGTAAGTAGTTTATATGCTTAATATTCCAGTGTTACTTAACACAACCACATCAGGCATTTTATCGTCACCTTTGGTATATATTTAAAGTATCTTACTAACTAGGCAATGAACCAACATATTACATAAAAAGTTGCAAACCTTGCAACATTTCCACCAACATTGCTTACTGTCACGCTATTCAACAAGAAGGCCGTCGGCCTAAAAGAATTCTCCGAAAAGAAATAAACAGTTCTTTACAGCTACTTACTCATTCATTCAAGTCTGTATACAATAATAAACAAATGACGAAACGCTACATCACTGCGTCATCGTCTACGACCGTGAGTCATGATCATGACGCTATAATGACGAATGTTTCGGAAATATTAGCTAATGTGATCTAATATGGAAGTAAACAGGTAAAGTTTCGTTGTTTTGTGTGTGCTTGGGGCCCTGCCATAAGCATGGCATGTTGGGGGCAGGTCAAGGTGACTGGCGGCTAGCCTCCTTGCCGGATTGCCGCCATGGGATCTGGAGGCGATAGTCCTCGCGCGCCTTCACGAATGGCGCGCGGAGGCACTACGTCGTGGGGAAACTCCACTGCCGCGGCAAATCGCCGCTCAGCGGACAGACCTCCGGCGCGATCTCATGGTTACATGGAGAGAGCGACTGTCGCAACCCCGTGCAGGGCACGCCACCATAGTGGCGATAAGTCCCCTCTTTGAGGAGTGGCTAGCGCCACGGCGTCCTCACCTTCCGCCTGACGCAGGTCCTCACCGGACACGGTTGTTTCGGGAGGTTCCTGCACCGAATCGGGCGGGAGGAAACGCCCGGGTGTTTCCATTGTGAGGATCGTCCGGAGGACACGGTGCAGCACACTGTGGAGGCCTGCCCCGCTTGGGCGGAGCAGCGCCGTGTCCTCGTAGAGGCGATTGGCGGCGGCGACCTCTCGCGCCCGGCCCTGGTTCAAGCCATGGTCCGGAGCGAGAGGGAATGGGAAGCCGTCACCTCCTTCTGCGAAGCAGTCATGCTAGTGAAGGAGGTGGCGGAACGTGAGAGGGAAAGAGCCTCACGTCCCAGCCGCCGCGGGAGACGCCCTGGGCGTCGGGGGTCACGTGGTGGCCCCCGGCCACCGTAGGCGCTGGCCTGTGGACGGCGAGTTATGGGCTAGCTCGCCGTCTGGCCGTCTTATGACGACAGGCCGTGTCGACGGCGCGTTCGTGTTCCACGCGCGCCTCAAAGAGATGTCAGCAACCACGTAGGGGTCCGCACGGGCCGATGCCTGCCAGGGCTGCGGGACTGTTCGAAAGAGATACCGCGGAACACAAAGGGCAAAGAAGGAACATGGATGGGTTTTAGTCAGTACAAGTCTGACACTCCCTTCCGCTCCGCCCAGAGCGGGGGGGTCATTTGATGATTTCCAATCCTAAAAAAAAAAAAAAAAAAAAAGGTCAAGGTGACTAAAATATTGCTACTACCTGAGATTTAAAAGGTTTAGAGAGTGGGCATTGGGAACATTTTCGATTTCGACAAATTTTACCTGACAAGCGGGCGTATGACACTAGGCAGACCGATTTGTTACCAAGTAGTAACAATAGGATTACGATTTTTTTCGCCTTGTCCCTTCTAACGCTCGTAAATACCTGAATGTCTTTTGTCTGCCCCGTTTTTGTAGCGCATCTGAGATGTTTTCACTGAATCGAACTGACGACTTTTATGCGGACATTCGAAAAAAAATCCTTTCGTTAATAACAAGACTGCGGGACAGTGACAACAGTATTCTGAGGACAGTGGCGGAGAACATCTACTCTCCTATTCTGAGACGTTTTGTGGGGGTGATGAATGAGTGACGTACTTTCCATCCGCTTGTGCGTCAGCCTCATGAAGCGAACTCAAATAATTAGTTTTAAACTTTGTAGTAATATTTTACTAACATTAATTTATAAGTACCTTACTAACACAGTGCATCTTTTGTTGTCCGAAATAAAGAATTTATTTATTTTGACTATTACCACTCATATATTACTACAGATCAGGGGTCTATAAAGCCGATTTAGCAGAATCGTAATAGCTTAATGATATGAATTACGTTACAATACGTAAAATAGAAAAATATGGAAGAGGAAGACATGCTGCGCTGACGCCAAATAAATTATGATAAGGGCAGGAGAATATGATGATGAAATGCGACCGATTACAATCTTTCTATTGCCCAGTAATCTGTCAAGAAACGAAATTCGGCGTATCCCGGCGAAATTACCATTTCGGAGAATCATCATAAAGATGACTAATAAGATTCAGTCGGAAAGAGCATGAATGGTATTTCTTCTACTTAGCGTGTCGATGGCAAAAAGTTCAAATGTTATGTTTAACCCAAAACTCAGCCACGCGTACCCCACTCACTGATGCAGTAAGCAGATCATCAAGGGCATGCTGTGCTAGATGGAAGGTGGGCCATTGTCTGTGGGGAGACGCCGCATACGCACTTGAGTCGGCAAATTGTATTTAATAAATCATAAGTACTTATTAGCTCTTTCAATAACTATGGTGATATCGTAGTCACGTAGTTAACTTTCCCAACCACAGTGACGATGTTTAGTTACTGACGGTTTTTCCTGTCAGGAATTACTCAGTAGCTTTCGTGCTCAAACTGGCGAAATGTGGGTATTATAGACACCCCTGTCTAACCCTTCGGTGATTACAGGCGTGATGTTATGTAATTTCTCAGTAGCAAGCCCGCCACACTATTCCTAAACCACTGCAACTCCTGAAAACCAGAATCAACAGTGGCGACCATCAGAAATGCGCCGAGACAATGAAGCTCGACAAAGTCCCAGAGAAACAATTTGACTGTCTTGGATCCCGCAAGGAAAGAAAAAATCAGAAAATAATAGCGGAGGAGTAGGAAAAACATAATTTCCACCTCCTGCATATCTGCAGGATACAGAACAAAACAAGGCCAATAAGCACAAAGGGACGTTTACAATTGGGCCAAGGACCTTGGTTTTGGCCTAGCACCAGCCGCGGATCTTAGTACCAGCCTGGAGTTAAGAAGTTGGTGGTGTGACAGTCCGTTTGCCTCAGAAAGCACGTTAAGCTATTGCTCCTGCGCCTGATCTCTCTCCGGTCGTGTCGTATTGCTGTCCCATCGGACAACAAGAGTGAGGGAAGAGAAAGTACGCCTGCGTCTGCGCACACACGCATGAACTATATATTCTGCGTAATTGGCTTGTCTCTGTCGACACAAGAAATCTAGCAATCTTTACTTTTAAAACCAGTTGTTGCTAGCCACAATCTCAGAACTAGTTTTATAAATATGTAAATCGATTTTAATGGCAAATAACTTGTTTTAGTGCAACCTTGGCGTAATCTGGTAAAACGAATTCTAAATCGTACGATTTAGGCACGTTTTCGAGTATTTAGGATTATAGGACCTATTTTAGTTTTTATTTATTGAAAAATCTCTGTTTCAGCGATACCCCTTTGAATAGTCATCTGCTCTTTACTATGTTAGGATCTGCTATCTCTCCAACTGTATTCAGTTGAACTGTACAGTCAGCATCTGCCTTTCTTTTCTCATCTCTGTTGGGGTCGGCTTCTAGTCTGACTGGATGCAGCTGAATACCAGTATTTTACATGAAGCGATTGTCTATCTGAACTTCACAACCTTACTAGATAACACGATACTCCTTGATGAAACTTTTGTCAGATGGCTTCTGACTACCCACAAGTGACGACTGTAAAAGATCTACGAATGGCAGTCCAATAAATACAGTGTAGTGTACACAATAAGTCTAAAAATAACTGTATGGCTTTACACAGTTGTTATCAGATTGCTGTCATGCCGCAGTGCGGATGTCGTCGTCATGAGGCTTTATTAATTTACCAGCCATGCATCCATCTCGTTCGCTAAAACTACCAACTTCCATAAGAACTTTCTACTTCTTTAACCCCGCTTATGAACAACCAACTTGACTTAACTAGCCAGAAGAAGGCGTAACTTGGGACTACTTTAATTTTAGAAAAACAATTAGCGTTCTGTGCAAAAAAGAAACCCTTGAAATTGTTAACAAAATCCGAATCAATTCGTCATGGGCGTCAGTCCATGGTAATCGCATATGCCGTCAAAATCAAAGATGGCGAATACGATTTTTTATAATAAATTCACGCGGACGAGGGTCGCAGGTAAGAACTAGTCTCAAATACAACTCAAAACAATGTTACACTACAGAAAAGCTGTTTACTTTGCTGCGCGGAACCGCCACAAGATTTAATTTAAACGATGATCGTAATATGGCAGAAATAGATCCAGCTGTTCATCATTCTACGCGACTTGTTACAGTTTTTCATGGACGAGTTAAAACGAGACATAGCCTCACGCCTGTAATTCTCATAGGATAGTCGGAGGCTTACCTTCAGTACACCCACATTTTTACAGTTATGTTCAAATCCTATGTAATAGGGGACGAGCCTATTGCTAACAACTGGGCGTAAGTCCAGGCTTCTGACTACTGAGAAATTCCTGATGGGCAATCCCGATAACACTTAGCCCAGGACCAGGGAATCAAAACCCAGGATCTCATAATCAGCAGTAATGCTTGCGACAGCAAGACCAACGAGGCAATCATGAAACGAGATATATTGACTGATTATTCGAGCTGTAAGTCTTCAATCATGATTTCCCTGCCTTCATCCTAAATTATCTGGGGTCGGCGCAGCATGACTTCTTTAATACTTCTCAATTAGTCGTCAGCTCATGAGGGACTTTCTTTCTAGCCATATCATCTTTCCCACAGTCTATCCACCGTTTTCTTGTTCTTCCCCTACTTTGACATCATCATCATTCTCTTATCTCATTTGGGGTCGGCGCAGCATGTCTTCTTCCATATTACTCGTCATCTCATGAGACACTTCCTTTCTTGCCATATCATCATTTACTCAGTTCATCCATCGTTTCTTTGGTCTTCCTCTACTAGTCTACTTTAACATGCTCTAATAAATACAATTAGTGGCGCCAAGTTCATTGGGCACACAATTATGTCACGGAGCGCCAAAACCGTTTCTAGATACGTCAATTGCGTTGTAGTGAGAGTAAACTGTGACACGTTTGTTTGAAATTGTTGATACTGCCACTTCTAGTAACCGTCAAGGTCTCCGTGATCTTAGGTTGCCATTTACGCGTTTATGTCATAACAATAAGGCTGGTTTTCGTACTGTTACTGAAGTGCGGTTAACCATACAATCATTGTCATGATGGCTGGTCTCTATAGGCACTATACTCTTGACCGCATCCTCCACTACCCGTATTTGTTCTAGTCCAACTTCGGGAGTTGCCGTGACCCTTCGGCTATCTCCGTGCAATCCAAGATGGCGGATAGCGAACAATGAAGAATGTACGAGCATGTACACAATGTGTGTTGGAGTGATTCCAAGCTTTGTGCCAAGGTTATGATCATTGTCTTCTAGTTATGGGTGGATTTATTAGAAATTTTGTTGTTCTTCGCACTACTTTAATTTTTGTCGCTAATAAAATAGCTGGCGCTCGTGAACCTTTGGATATACCTACACCAGTGACGAAAGGTGCCACAATTCTTTTCGGCTTCGCTTGCTTCACGTGAATTTACGAAACCGTGCAATCATCACGCCCGTAAGCAGATGTGTACCTATAGCATACCCACATTGCGCCAGTTATGTTTAACGCCCATGTAACGAGGGGCGAGCCTATTGCCAACAACCGATGCTACTGAGAAATTCCTAACGGCAAACCCCAATAACACTTGCCCAATTACATACAACAGAATTGCATTGCACAAATTCTCAATACTTCTAAAAACTCAAACAAAACTTTTACCATTGAGTTTTCAAGTGTCCATAGTTTTCGTCGGTTGTTAAAAAGGAGTAAAACTATGAAAAGGAGTGGCTTTTGTCCCGAACTGGCTAAATAAAGTAAAACTTGGGACTATTTAAACTTTTGTTTTAATTTCGAGTACAATTCAGTATCCGAGTCAAGTCTTACATGTACCGAGCAAAAAACGTGTTTATTTCCGACCGTAGGTACTATATCAAAATTGAAGATAACGTATGACCGACAAGGTAGTTCCCCGTTCACGCTGTGGATTCAATACAGTTAACATAGCAACATCACGCCAGTAATCCCCCAAGAGTTAGGCAGAGGTGTATCTAATAGTACACTCATTTCGCCAGTTATATTTTTTTAGCCTCATGTAACTAATAGGGGACGAGTTCCCCGTTTAAGTTCTACAAAGCAGGAGGCTAGTCTATTGCCTTCAACCGGGCATAAATCCATACTCAGGGCTGAGAGATTCTTGGTGTTATTTATTCAATATCAACGTCATATTGTTACATGCTAACAATGTCTATATTACAGAAAATGCACGACCGACTAAATAAACAAGCTAGTTTCCCGACCACACTGACTTCAGAAAGGAATGTAGGTAAACAATCAGTTGGAACTTGAATAGCTGATCTCATTAGATCAACATTAAGCGTCATTCGAGACATGCCACAATGCACGTAGACATTTCAAGTAACGAGGATAATTTAGAGGTCAGGGATCTTTGAAGGGACTGTTGAAGGATGGAGAGGCAGAGGCAGGCCAAAGAAAAGATGGTTCGATTGTGTGAGGAATGATATGAAAGAGAAAGGAGTAAATGATGCCGTAACGTCTGACAGAGGAGAATGGAAGAAGAAAATGTGTTGCGACGGCTCCAAGTAGAATGGGATATGGGCAGGGCAGGTTACAGTTGCATATTGTACAGTGTGTTGCAGTTTGCGTGACAGCCTCGTTGATCTAGTGGTTGCAAGCGCGACTGCTGAGGATAAGGTCCTTGGTTCGATTTCCGGGTCGGGCAAAACGTTAATGGGTTTTTCTATAAGGAATTTGTCAGTAGCAGACACGGAGTCCGGATTTGTGGCCGGTTGATGGCAATAGGCTCGCTCCCTATTACATGGAGCTTAAACATAACTGGCGAAATGTGGGTGTACTTGTTAAGTACACGTCTGTCTAACCCTTCGGGGATTACAAGGCGTGATGTTTTATTTAGTTTCAACGAGTACTCCAGCCTGTAAAGCTCCCACTGCTGGGACACAGGCCTCCTCTCTGTGAGAGGGGAGGGGCAGTGCGGGTTGGTGGCTGTCACCGGTCTTCGAAGTTTTGGTTCTAGGACATGCCGTTCCATGACGATGTGTTTCTTTAGCATTTTGTGAGCAGTTATGATGAAATAAATTACACAAAGACACCTGGCTCTAAACTGACTTACGGCAAATAACTCGGGGTCGTTAGTAATCATTTGCAACGCATATTGTACAAAATCGCAAGACACTTAGCTAGCATGACTTGCAAATTCACTTTTTTATCTGACTCGAAGTTTTGATCAAAATATTCGAAGTCCGAATCAGTCCTTTGGACTCATCAATGATGAAAGTTCCCAAGAGCATTGCGTACTGGGAAAGTTTCAAAGAATTTGTGCAAGGGCACTGACTTGTATCATATTAGTCATCTAAGTAGTGAAGTGGAAGTTGCACCAGATATTTCATTCTGCAGCAGCAATTTTGCATCATTTTATTCATAATGTGAAAATGTCGCATTGTGGGTGTACTGTTGAGGTAAACCTCTGCCTAGCCCTTCACGGAGTACAAGTATTAATGTAATGTTATGTTTCTTGCTGCGTGGTAGCTACAGAGGTTCCAAAGCCGAAGTACCATAATCATTGTTGGGCAGGTGATGGTGGGGGCAGGTTAACACTAGCACCGCACATGCTACAACATTGCGTGACACTACACTGCACGTCTTTTTTTCTTGTCTAGTGTACTGTAATCTTAGAGGTTGTCGTCTGCTTATCCTGTGGTGTCTTGAGTGTAAGGCCTCCAGCCAGGGTAATAAACTTACAAACTAAGCGACTACACGTTAAGGGCACCCGCTGTGGGGTACGTGCCTCGACTTAGGGCGTCGCTGGGGGAGGACAGCAAGGGGACAGAATCTGGATCTGAATGATTATCATTATTTAGGGGCTGGTTTTTTAAGGGGTTGGTTGTTTAAAACTACAGGCTCAGCATCTATAAGAGTGAACGGTAAACCTACTTTTTATTTAATTGACTTTTATCAAAGTATGGCGCCCAGTTGGGACTATAGTGTTTTCACAATGGTCCCAACTGGGCGCCATATTAAGACAATCTCTTCCTACCGTGATTAAAACAATGAGATCTACAATACGGAGAGAAAGAACAAACATTCATTGTTTAAAATACTTGATTGGCTACAGTAGCGATAACAAAGCCTCATTGCATACTAATTAAACAAAGAATGTTTACATTCTACATAGCAAACTCCATTGTATGGAAAAAAATATTAATCATCTGCCTAGCCATTTCCCAACTATGTTGGAGGCGGCTTCCAGTGTAACCGGATGCAGCTAAATACTGATATTTTACATAGACCGACTGTCTATCTGACCGCGACAACCCAGATTCTGAGTGGCAAGACCGGTTGTCAGACTTTCGGGTTCCTGATTACCTGTAACGACTGTCAAAGATCTACGAATAACAGCCGAGACCGTGTTTTAAGAAGTCAACCGTACCGCTGTTTATTTTAGCATCACCTAAAAGACCTCTTTGAAGTTAGCATGGCAAATGTAGCAGGCTAACAAATAAAGTACTGGATAATTAGCCCTGATATCCCAAAAAATTTCAGGAACCGGTAAACCCATAAATCGGTTTGAAATTTTTTAAAACCCCCTTGCTTATGGTCTATCTATCGACAGTGGTTGATTTTAGTTTTTGCTTGGCATGCACACCGATTTTCGGGTTTTCCGACTTGCGAGAAATTTTTGGTTTTCAAGGCAAAAAATCCTATGGAATGAAGTCCGCCTCTGTACTGCAATGGTCTTACTGCTGAAGCATAGGCCTTCTCTGTGTCTAAGGGGGCGGGGCGGGTTGTAAATTCTCCACGCAGACCTAGTACTCGCAAGTGGATTTCTGGAGCACTGATTAAAATAGATAATATCAGACTCGAGATAGAGATGAATTTATCAGACAGGAGGACGCTACTGCTCCTGATTTAATCAGTCATCAGTTTTTATCAGATCTGATCTCATGCCGCTATCTATCAATAAAATGATTACTGAATTGACTAAGACAATCGAACCGAGGAGCTTGAAACCAGAAATAAATCCCCGAAGGTATAGGCAGAGGCAGAAGTAAAACGACAGTATAGATGATTTTTTCTTATGCTTGTTCTGTGGGAGCATGCATGAAAGATGATCATGTAAATCATGGTATTTTCTCATCATCATCATCATCATTTCAGCCGAAAGACGTCCACCGCTGGACATAGGGCTTCCCCAAGTGTCGCCACATTGACAGGTCCCGTGCGACTCGCATCCAGCGGATCCCTGCAACCCTGAGGTATTTTTTATTTAATATTTTTATCATTCCTAATTGTAATGGTTGTTTTGACTGCGCAATAGCTTGGATTTATCTGTGCACATGCTGTTAATAAATAAATAGGAACAGCATTTCGTCAGAAATGTTTAAGTCCTATGCGGCATCCCCAGGGCGAGCCTATTGCCATCAACCGGGTGCAAGTCCAAAACCTAATTTATTTCATCACCAAGACATGGGCCATCCAAGGACCATCAAAGGGCCCAGGTTGTGGTTTATGACCCACTCACAGAGAAGAGGTCCCAGCAGTGGGAACCGGGCCTATTTCACGATTGCTTGTTATCAAACCCGATTACAAACAACTTGGAACCAGCATGATTGCATGTCTCAGATACTTACGTAAAAATTGTTAGAAATTGCTCAAGCCGTTTCCGAGTTATTGAGCAACATACAGACAGATAATAAACATTGAGTAGGATTACGTGGCGAATCGCCATTGAATGTAAACTAAAGAAATAATTCATTTTCATTGTGTAATTGGTTGGTGAGTAAATATTTAGTTAATTTTGTGAAACAGGTTTTGTGTTGCAAGGAGCTCGTGGATATTAATAACAGCCGATCGGATCAATCTTTAGGTTAAGCCACGCTTGCCACGGTTGGGCTGTGGATGGGTGAACACCCATTACATACCGAGTTTCCTCCGTGCCTCGGAAAGCACGTTACGCCGTTGGTCCCGGCTGTGGCCCGAAGCCTGACAACCAGTCTTACCAAGGAGTATCGTATTACCATTTAGGCAGATGATGGTGAAAAGAGTGTGAAGTAGTCCACCGGATTGTATTTCTACAAAAGACATTGAGCTATGTCATCACATCACATTTATACAAATGAATAAAATTTAAGTGTCTGTCAAAATAACAGCTTTTTACTGAATGCATAATGAAAGTATATCCGGTACTTATGACAAAAAAAAACATGTTTTTATTTTTTTTGTCCGTCCGTATGTCTGTTTGTTCCGGCTAATCTCCGAAACAGCTGAACCGATTTTGATGGGACTTTTACTGGCAGATGTTATAAGTTAAAAAAAAAGGAATAGGGGTCCTTGCAAAAAAACTTGAATCTAAAACTTGTTAACAAAATGCGATTCAAATAGGGGAGTAACCAATTTATAATAATTTCACGCAGACGAACGTCGCCGGGCACAGCTAGTAAACACTAAACAATGAAAGATGACTAGATGATATATTTAACCTACATTGTTTCGTTCTGAGGACAAAGACCTAAGTCCAGTCAGCAATGATTCATTGAAAACTTAATGATATGATTTTTGTTGTGTATAGTAAAAATCGTCAACAATGGTGAAAACTCGATGATACAGCTTTGTATGAATAATAACAACACCACATCACGCCTGTGTTCTCTGAAGCGGTAGGCAGAGGTGTATGGTTAACTCATTATATTTCGCCAATTAACCAAGAAACGGTAGCAACTGGATGAGAATTGCTGAGAGTCGAGTTGAATGGCGTGCGATTGAGGAGGCCTATGTCCAGCAGTGGACTGCTATAGGCTGATGATGATGATGATGAACCAAGAAACGCTGGCATGACGATCTGGACTGATTCTTAACGGATTGGTCGGAGGGCAATTTGTAAACAGGATTGGGAAGCCATGGGGGAGGTGTTTGCCCAGCAGTGGGACTGAGCAGGCTTTTAAAAAAAATCTTTTGACCGCTAGTGCACGCACGCGCGTGCTTTCCACGCCACGACACAATTCCACCTACCATTTTGTCACACATTTGTGTCGTTTGACGTACAGGGCACGAGCTTGCTTGTCACGTATATGTGACTATGGCGGTCAAAAGGTCATTAGTGACACAAAAAGCATAAAAAAATGTTGTTTCCCAATTATGTTGGGGTCGGCTTGCCGTCTAACTGGATGTAGTATTTTACATGGAGTGACTGCTTATCTGACCTCCACAACCCGGTCACTGGGCCACCTGAGCTGGCTAGCTCTTTCGGTAAACCACTTGAAGCCACTTGGTCTGACTGGGTAAGACTGGTTGTCAGGCTTTCGGACCACTAACTACCGTAACGACTGTCGAAGATCTACAAATGACAGCCGGAAAAAACAGAATTCTAACTAATATTATAAATGCGAAAGTTTGTGAGGGATGTCTGGACGCAAAAACTACTGAACGGATTTTGATGAAATTTAGCACACAAATAGTTTATAACCATGATTAACACACAGGACTTTTTATCCCGGTAGTATGATCTCGTGGGACAATTATCGAACTCCACGCGGGTGAAGCCGCGGGCATTAGCTAGTATAAAAAAATGCGTTTGGCGCCTGGCTGTCCCGAATCATACTATGTGTCACGAAGCACCCCGCGACCCATTCGTCAAAGTTGACTCACGCTTAGCCAATCAGCTGATTTTATTGTTTACTAAAACATATACTAATACAAATAACACATAACATCACGCCTGTAATCAGCGCCTGTTAGGCAGATGTGTACCTAAATAGTACACCCACATTTCGCCATGTAATAGGGGGCGAGCTTATTGCCATCAACCGGCCACAAGTCAAGACTCCGTGGCTGCTACTAAGAAATTCCTGATATCACTTACACTGCCTGACCCGGGAATCAAACCCAGGACCTCATGCTCAGCAGTCGCTCTTGTCGCTCAAATAGTACTTTGTTTAATAATACGTAGAAGTGGAATGTTTCCTCATATCAGTGCGTTCAAGGTTACCACGTGACTGCGTTGCTGACGAGAAACCTTGTGTGGAAGCAATAAGGTTTATTATCGCGTGCTTGGACGGAGTAATCTTAGGCGCAATACGTGTGATAAATGCTAATTTACGTTCATTATTTCAATGATTTTGTACGCAATATAAACAAAGATCGAATTTATTTAGAGCGGTTCCCATACAATTTTCAAGAATCTATAACTCGATAACTATCAAGAATCGCGGAACATACATGGTGTATTTACGTTTTGACGTCACTATTTGGATCACGCTGTATAATTCATGGTCATCCATCCACGGACCAACCTAGGCAAGCGCGGCTTAACCTGAAGAACGACCCGAGCGGCTGTTTTATTTAGCTGTACTACTTAGTTACTTACTAATAACAACATTATCAGTATTTTAAATGGAGCCACTGTCATAGTGGCCTTAGCAAGCCCAGGTCAATATCGATAGTGTTGACCTGCGTATTTTCAGTTGGAAATCATAGCAATGGCCGCCGAGGTGACTTATAAACACGCTTTTATAAACCTGTAACTATGTAAAAAAAATTGAAGTTAAGTTTGTCCCGGTTTCCAATTGAGCTGAAATTTCGCATAAATTTTTAGTTTCGATGACAATACATGGTTACCTAAGTGACGTCATTCTAAATTTAATATGGCGGCTTCCCAAAGATGGCAGACTTGTTCTTTTTTATGCATTCCCCTGATATGGGTATCAAATGAAAGGGCTTGCTGAGAAGGATACGAGAAATACAATGACGTCGCACTAAAGCGCGTTTTTTTAGCGTTCCGTACCCGAAAGGCAACCAACGGGACCCTATTACTAAGCCTCCGCTGTCCGTCCGTCCCTCAGCGGGCTGTATCTCATGATCTATTACCGCTATAACAAAAAAATTAAAGGATCTGCTACCTGAGAAGGCTCCCCTACTACAATTCCGCGAGCCAGACTCGCACTTGGTTGGTTTTTTGAACTACAATATTATTTATTGAGTTACAGGCGAGTTTGCTATGGCGTAACAAATTTTTTACGACTAGCAAGGACACTAGTGGATGAGGGAGGCTGTTTTTTTTTTCTTTTTAAATGACCACTGGCATTTCAATTCGATAAGGTTGCACTACTGCTTTACCGAACTATCCTGTGGAAATAAGGAAGCGCCAGGGTAGCCCGCGAAATTCAAATTTTCTTTAATTGCTTTGCAATTTGCAGGTCAGTTTCAGGCTATGTGAAACAAAATATGATTCACGAGTGTAACACGTATGTAGTTACAGAATTACAATCATTAAAACCATCAATACAACCCTCTAAGTTCATTTAATCCCATTCAACGACTATTTCATGAAAAAGTCATTCAATGTGATTATATGAACTTAGAGGGTTGTATTGATGAGTTTAATGACTACAACTCTGTAAAGCCATATTTATTATAGTCGCGAATCATATCTTAATCAACATACAACCTGACACTGACCTGTAAATAGCAAAAAACTAAATAAAATATATTTTTCGCGGGCTACCCTGGCGCTTCTACCTTTAGGACCCCAGCCAGAGCTTACGAACTAGAATATAATATATAGTTAAATGAAAGTTCACAAAAGGCAACCCCCGTGGAGTTCGGGCCTCGGCTTAGTGCGTCATTGAGGGGAGGGCAGCTAGGGTCTGGCTGGGTCGAATTATTATTAGGGGAATCTAAAGCTACAGGCTCAGGCGCGGGCTGGCTCGTCGAGCAAGGGTCGGCCTTATGTAATTCTGACGTTCATAAAGTGCTGATGACGAGTTCAATATTTATGGCTATTATCGTTGTCAGTTATCTGATAAGCAAGACAGTGAGGGGTCTAAAAGACCCATCAGAAGCGATAGTAACCTTGCAGACCTATCTCACGCACCTTGCTGCTATCTGAACACTGATTAAACATATCATCGAGGATTTTAATTTTTTTATCAAATTGCAATTTCAAATTATATCTCTACACTCTAGAAATCTAATCTAGCTAGAGGAGCTAGGTTATCAGGCAAAAATGTCGGACCATTTCTTTTAATAAACATTTTTTAATTTTATTTAACAAAAATGAGGGTAGAAATGAAAAACTAAAAAATATATTTAAACCTGTACAGGATTTGTTTACACTTTTATCAAATACTTTTGGAACAGATTTGAGAGCTCAAATAAAGTAAAAAAAAAAGAGTTTAGATTTTGGCCTATAATGTTTCCACTGTGTGAGATTGACTGTGCCATAACCCATCAAGTGGGCCCAGTCATCATCGTTTGCCTAGCATTTTACCAACCATGTTGGGATCGGCTTCCAGTTTAACCGGATGCAGCTGAATACCAGTATTTCCCATGGAGCGACTGCCTACCTGACCTCTACAACCCAAGTCGTACTGGGTAATACGATAGCCCTTAGTAAGACTGGTTGTCAAACTTTTGGGCCTCTGACTACCTGCAACGACTTTTAAAGATCTACAAATGACAGCCGGGGCCAACGGCTTAATGTGCTTTCTGAGGCATGGAAATATGGTTGTTGGTATGTAATAGGTGGTCACCCATCCACAGACCAACCTAGGTAAGCGAGGCTTTACCTGGAGATTGATCCGAGCGGCTCATGGCCCCAGTGCAAGTTTAGTTTCAAGCAAACTTCCATTTTTACTCAAAACCATATTGACAAGCAAAACCTGTCCTTATCAGTAAGTAATTTGGTTTATTCTCTTATCTATTCAACAAATGACGTACGTTCAACCGCACATCAGTAACCAGACACCTGACCTAGGAAAACCATCCTTATTGGCTACGAAATAAAGGTGCTGTCAAACTGCTACCTCTAGTTGACCTGTTTTATTTGAGGAAAAGTGTTCACTAAATATTGGTAGGAGGTTTTAATTATTCAATTTTGAAAACCCACAAATGTTATTTAGTTACATGGCGTTTCTCACGTAGACAAGATTGCCTAGTAACTGAAACGGAAGGCGCGGGACGCAGTAAACTAGTATTTTTGGCACATTTTAGGGACAAAATTACCAACATGCGTGGCCAGATGTATGAACGAGACGAAGCCAAAGGAGTATGTAAGGATCGTAGCAAGTGAACGTACTGGCTACCCTCATGAAAAAAAGGCGTGATTTTGTGTGCGTAGTTATGTGTACAAAAGATGTAAATACAACTGAAGTAAATAGAACTTGAATAAGAAGATAATTTGTAGATTTGCATCCACGGGTGCAACTTAGTGATTTGATTAAGGAAACTTTGTCTTGTTTATATTTGCAAGGAGTATATTTTCAATTTAGCAAGGTTTTCCTCCTAAACCGTTGTTTTTAAACCTCTTCCAATAACATACTCAAGGAACTGTTGATGTTTCCTAAGTTAGATACATCCAGTGTACCATATTACTTAAATGTGTTTGCTAGGAAACTCATAGAGAATAACATAACATCATGCCTGTACTCTCTCTACACCGAGTGAGTGTCTACACTGTTTGAGTACACCTGGGTAGTACACCCACATTTCACCAGTTATGTTTTAGGTCCCATGTAATAGGGTACGGCTTGGTACAGCAAAAAAAAAAATTTATAAAAATTAATGATAATTTTTATAACTCTCTAGATCGGTATTGATAACGACTATGTGCCATTCCACTCACATATGGTGTTAATGTTACCTTTGAGCCTGTACATACAATTGAATTATGTTGTTATCTTATTTGCCAGTCATCTTAGATAGCAAGAATTTGTTAGTCAATAGATAGCTTGCAGTTTGATGATGCAATTCTATTTACTTTTAGCAAACATCTGTTGTAATGTTTTGTTATGTGTTGAGATGATTGCAGGCTTATTTACAAACTTATTAACACTCACCCTCAAAGAATATTTTCAATACTAAAACTATAAAGAAGTAAAAAATGTTTGTATGTGGGGGGTAGAAAAATCTTCCAATTAAGGGAAGCCAAATTATTCTCGAGTGTCATAGACTATATTGAAAACGTTGTTGTGGAGTAGTTTACGACAATCATGAGGCGAGCGAATCCGTGGGCAAAAGCTAGTGTTTCAATAAGACCAGTTACAGGCACTTTCCAAGAGTCAAAACGAGAAGTTGAAGCTACAGTCCAGCCACAGGCATAATAACAGTGAATGACTGAAATTGTAAATTATAAAAAAAGCATTGTTATTTTATTGTAGGTAGGTTCAATTACTGTCAATGCAGCTCCAAAGACAATTTTTTTTTTTTAGTCTTCCTTGCTAGTGTTTTACCACTAAATAATGACAACAATTTTTCCATTAAAAATATATAGTTCATCTTTTACATAATTCTCCTTGTTTCCCTAATATGATTTTCGCGTAACGTACTTTGATTAGTTTAGGTTTTTTACATTGTCAAATTTACTGTATACACCTAGATTATAAGTGAATGATGTGGTCTCCTATAATTGGAAGCACACACTTGCACTTGTCCCTGTTTAATGAATACTTGCATGTAAGTCTGTAGTTTCAGTTGGAGATCCAATAAATAAATAAATAAATTGAAAATTCACAACAAACAAGATATGTGTTTGTCTATATTCTATCAAATACATCTTCCTTTTGTGATGCTCAAGTTTTATTCCACCTTTTAGTGGTAAGGTTGGCTAAACAATTTACTAAGAATAACACTTATAGTGTTTTGATAAAATAATTCAGTTGCTGCAGTGGACATCTTTTGGCATAAAATATTATCAAAAAAAACAAAAGCCTGAGCTATTTGTCACCGGTATTAGAAATTCAGACATGGATGCTTAAATCTTTCAAACTATTAACTAAACTACAGATAAAAATATAATTCTCAGGGCAACTTCAATGGTATTGTACTTTTAGCTGTAATTTGGCAAAAAAACTGAAAAACCACTCACCCTTTTAGCCGGTAATCTTTTTCTTAGAAGTTTCTTCCTCTCATCGATGAGGAGGCCAGTTTTCACATCACCAGGGTCCACATGATCGAAGTCCACATTCTCACACACATTCACGTTCTTCACATTTGCACAATCCACTTCATCCTCACTTTGCTCCGCATACAAGCTATCATCGGCCAAATTACAGATACTCTTAGACAGGGAACCAGCGAGATTGAATGAGTAGATCCCACATCCTGAGTCACTCATATCCGAGTCACTATCATAGTCTTCAGAGTCACTGGTCTCTCCAAAAACGTCGTTGGATGTATAGCAACTGTCAGGAGAATCTTCGAAGACGATAAACGAGTCTTCCGATTCGCAGTCTGAAGTTCTGCGTAGCTTTGGAGAGTCATTAAAGACAATTTGGAAGGAATCTTCGCTTTCTGTAACAGAACCAGGAAGGAAACGGCCACATACTTCATCAAAATATTCTTTTTCAGGTTTTGGTGATGTAGTGATGTGTTTATCTAAGGAAGCTTTGTCCGGTTTTGTGGCTGCTTTCATGTATTTCTCTAAGCAGGTTAACGAAGGTGAGTTTTCAACGCTGGATGCCTCTTCAATAACAATCTCATCGGCAAACTGTAAGTCGTCTTGAATATTCTTCCTCATTTTAGACTTTGTACGTTTGACACAGGTACGATTTGGGTTCTTAAATCTCTTGTCCTTTACTTTTGTCTTAGTTTTAGGTGGTTCCGGTACAACAATAGGTTCGGGTTCAGGCTCAATATGTTTAGGTTTCTTTCTTCTGTCTTGCAGCAATGCCTTTAATTTACTAAGCTTATCTTCGCAAGTTGCAACGACTTCAGGCTTTGTATCACATACTAATTTATTTTCCTTGGTAGTTTCAATTTCAGGTACATTTTTAACAATTTCTGTTGTCTCACAGACTGCAGGGAGCTCTGGGACAGTTGGAAGGGTTTTTGCAATCTCTGTTTTGACCTTAGGGCCATCGATTTCATGAAAAACTTGGTCATGGAAGCAAACGGGGCTGGAATACTCAATAAAGGAATCGCTAGCAATGCTCTCAAAGTCTTCAGGAGAAAAGGCATCTTCGAAACTGTCTTCAACAGAACTTGCCTCTACGAAAACCCTCTTTGGACGTCTCCGAACCCTGAAGTTACATGGGACGGGCTTGCTACCAAGCAGTAGACGGACCTGCTCGATTTTATTTTGACAATGAGCCGCGGCGTTCTTACAGTCGGTCATTTCTGAAGTCAATAGCTCACTAGACATATCATGCGAACGATTTTCATCCTGTAAAATTTTATTTTCATCCAAAAGTTTGGCGCCATGCCACATCGACGGTACCGCCATCTGGCGGCCCGACTCGGGGGTATAATCACTTTGCTTCCGCTTGCTAAACATTGCACTGGTAATCACATTCATTACACCAGAAAAAAAACTTGTAATGCCTGATAATGGGGAATAATCAGGACCAATATCCATATCTTCGTCTGTTTTCACATCAATATTATTGTTTAATTTGGATTTAGGCGCCATTTTTTCCTCAGTGATGATCGTGTCCGCCAAATTTTTCATCAAAGGATCCGGAATGAAATGAAGGTTGTTCAGAAAAAGGCCGTCACCAAACGAGGTTCTCATTTCCTTTTTGGTTTCTGTACTGTAGTTGGCGATGGAATAATGTGTAGGGTTAAAAACGGCGCGCGCGTCGGCTCGATTTGTAGCAAAATTCATTTTTATTTATTTTTTTATACTATTTCTAAACACTTGTAAACTAGATCACAGTTAGGACATTTTCACTCACGCACACATTGTAGGGACTCGAAAATCTTTAACAATGTCTGGAGAAGGCCTATGAACGAATCTGCAACACTTTATAAAGTTTTGATAGGACTGCAAAGGAAAATCTCTCGGGGAAATCCAGACACTCTCGCGGAAGGAAATCACGTCGGTTTTACACACTGATGTAGATTTATCTTCGAAAATCAACACGTCTGTGTTCGAAAAAGCAGTTGTGCACTTGTTTTTGTTGGAATAATCGTTTTTAAGCTCCATTATGACAAATATAACTTGTGATACACGTCTCTATAGTTCAGCCATTTTGTGTAAAATATGGGAATGACAGATAAAATAATGCTTTTGTTGTCTTTGCTGTTATAGTGATGCGTAAGAATGACCATTCATTCGACATGCTTCAAATCGATTTAAAACCAATCGATTTGAAACAAATAAAATAACTATTTTAATATATAAATATATAATTTTTTGCCTGTCATTAGTTTTCTCCGCCTACCTGAAGTGGTATTAAGCTAGCTACAATCTTAGTATGACTAATTAGTCGTGGGCCAAAAAAGCTAAATAGTAGCTTTTTTGTCCATCACAGTCAGAAGGGTCTCATGGAAGATGACAGGATATGCTGGACAAAATATATGACCAGCTGGGCTCAATGTGAAACAACCCTGAATCGAAACAACTGAAAGTTATGAAAAGAAGCTTTGACTCAACAATTGGATGATGCTGGTTATCTGTAATAGTTTTTTTTTGCCAACAAAAAAACAATGCGTTAAGGTAACACGGAAAGTCGTTTTTTTTTTACCTTTCAACCTGTTACAGTGACTTGTTACTGAAGATGACTCGGAAACCTCATCACTCGATTTTTTCGAATCGAATAAAAACTTACTGAAACAAAGACAATCTGGGAAGTCCTTGAACATTTTCTGATGCAATAGTAGGTTTTCTATGACGCACGATCTGTTCTCGCTGGTTCTAAAAATAATTATGATTGGCTAATCCGAACAAAAACAAAGGCGCATATTGGTTTTTAAACGACATTGACCTGTGATTGGTTATTAATGAATTGCGTTACCAACAACTAGTGAGGAGACAAGAGATTGTACGAAACCAGAAAGTCCGACGAAGCGTCGCGTCTATTCTACACTAATCTCGAAGTTACCAGAACAAAATAAACTACACAGTCGGAAAATATATCTATTGGGCTTGTTATGAATACTGAAAACAACTTTCTGTCTTTATTTTAGTGCGATTTCTTGATAGAGAACAGGATTCAAAAGACACTGGAGCTTGGAGCTCAATAGATTGAAGAGAATGTTGATGCTGGATAATGAATTTGATAAGATAAGATATTTATTTTGCAATTAAGGGTACAAACACGGTGACATAAAAATAACAAAATTGATTTTTTTCTCTTTAGTTGTTTTGGGGTTTTTGTCTAAACAGATATGTCAACCCCATCGTGCCTTTTAACAATTTCACATTAAACCTTATTATTAAGCTTAAACAATAAACAAACAGTTATACAATTATATAAAATACTTGGGGTAGAAGTCACCGATTAAGGACTGTTAAATAACTCAACTTTTTGGCACCTTCGGAAATGAATTATCTTAATTCGCGCAAAAATCAAAGTTCAACATCGAAATCAACAAAATAACAACACAGTAAAAAAAGACACGGTACAGCGTACTAAAATGTTGCCGTTTTTATTTCAACGGTCTCCAAAAAATGGAGGTGGTTCTCAATTCTTTGGAATATTATTTTTATGTACTCTTTAATGAAAAAAGAAAACACGTAATCATGTCAATATAACATTTTTATTTCACATTTACAAATCACAGCTATACGCACTTAAAAATAAGCAATATTAAAACTTGACCCCTGTAAAATATTTAATAGCAACTATTTCTACGCTTAAATACTCTTTGCTCTATCATTTTCATCAGGCGTTCAGCTGAGTATATCTTTGAAATGAATGTGGCATTAATTGCTAGGATTAACACAATATACCTTAGGAAACTGACTATAAAATTACATTAATATTAACAAATTAGTTATTGGAGATCAGAGGTTACAACTATTGCAGATTCTAGATTTATTTCGAGAATGGCGACATTGAGAAAAAATGTTTTTTGATTTTGCACACACGCATGAGCAGTTGCTTACACACTATACCTCCTTATAGCTCAATAATATTATTGGATACCTAAACTAACTACCTAGATTCCTACTTTAATATACAAACATGCTTAAATTAAATTAAGTATGTTTTATAGCTATTTAGGTGTCAAGCGACCAGTCTCTTTTGGCGCTCGAATGACGTTAAAAAGTAGATGGCGGCGGTAGTTCAGATTTTTGACACACGCCAAAAGATCCTTGTACAGTTATACCTAACGTGACTTTTACTTTGGTCTAGTGTTCTTCAAAGATTCCCTATTCTCTTGGTAATTTAGCTTTTTATGGAATTAACAATATAAAAGGTGTAAAAAGACACTTAACGAAGCCGAACGGTATTTGTTCTTCCCCTTTCTTATGCATGGATATTTTTTCTGTTCCGTGACGTAATGCATCCATAAGCAAAATACTTTCGAGTGCGTAAACCCTGATTTTTCGCACCAAGAACAGTCGTTTCCCAGCTAAAATTTTTGAGTAGAGGTAGGTACTTAGTTTGATGTACAAAAGATGTGTTGACGGCTTCGTGAAGAGTCCGTTTACACTCTAAATCTTGAGAGGCAGTTCTCTATGACCGACAACCCTCTATGACAACCACTACTGTATTACTTATATTTGCACTACTGTTCATCCCACTGCTGGGCAAAGGTCTATCCCCATAACTTCCAGCTCTTTCAATCCAGGGCTAATGTGGACTATTGGTCGTAAAAAGTCTATCATTAGTTCTATAGGTCTATATCGCCAATTTCCTCTGCCCTAGCTTGATTGATGGTCGGTATACTCTTCAGAGTGCTGTCCAGCAGTTCCACTGAGGACGTGAAGATGTGGGTGTTGCTGTACAGGGTCCAGAGTAGCAGGGCGAAGAATATCAGCTTGATGAGGCGGTCGGCAATGTAACGGCTAGAAGAAATGAAAAATGGCTTATTTTTTATTTTATTTTATTGCAACACCTAATGTGGCCATATGATACGAAGAATATCCATGGAGTTTCATGCCCGTTCCTCTCCCAATAGATCTACTTTAAAGAACTGGCCACTAACTTCAACTGACTAACTTATCGACTTCTAGGCAATTTAAAAGTTTAAGTTACGGTTTAGACTGCCGTGTTGGTCTACTGGTCCCAAGAGCTACTGCTGATCATGAGACCTTATGTTAAATTCTCAGGAAGGCAAAGTGCTATGGGATCATCCATCACGAATTTCTCAGTAGCAGCCAAGAGTCTGATCAAGGGTCCGGAGACATTTGAAACTCATCAGGTAATTAGATGTTTGAAATCTGACAACCAGTCTTACCAAAGGGTATCGCGTTACCCAGTGACTGGGTTGGGGAGTTCAGATTGACAGCTGCTCCATATAAAATACTAGTATTCAGCAGCATCCGGTTAGACTGGAAGCCGACATAACATTGGGAAACGCTTAGGTAGATGATGATGGCAGAAGAAGACTCATCATCATCATCATCATTTCAGCCGAAAGACGTCCACTGCTGGACATAGGCCTCCCCCAAGAAGGGGGTTTTGCCATAATCGCCACGCTTGGCAGGCGGGTTGGCGATCGCAGTATGGTTGTTATGAAAGCACAGAGAACGCTGCTGCCCATTCTCTGGTAAGTCCCTTAGTCGCCTCTTACGACACCCACGGGAAGATATGGGATGGTGCTATTCTTTACGTCCGGACACCATACAGAACACACACACATACAGTTTCAGAAGAAGACTGCTGCGGTGAAATCTAATCAATTGGGATAAGGGCATTAGAATAATGATAACTTACATCTTATGCAACTTCCTAGCCCTCGGCAGATTAGTCGGATCCTCCTTACAGCAGAACTGCCTGGTCCCCAGCACATAATTCTTCAGATACTCCTCAGGATCCAGTGTGGAGGGATCCGTGTAGAATGTCTGGTTGTCGGCAGCCGTGACCCTGGTCCGAAGACTCTTGTAGTGGTCGTTGCGGAAGTGCCATTCTTTGGTGGTGTAGTATTGGAGGACGTTGAGACCGTGGCTGATGCGCTTCTGGAGATTTATCATGCTGGGGAAAAAATATCTTAAGGTTATTTTTTTTTTTGCTACTGATAGGACTGTCGGAACTGACAATCTTGCTTTTACTTGCCATGTACGACGGTTAGGAATTATCCCAAAGAAACGTAATACTGCGATGTAATACTGGGATAAAAAATATCCTATGCCCTTCAATCCCAGGTCATGGTCTACCTGAGCAAGAAATGTTGGTTCAAGAAATGTTCAGCTTTGAAGATGTGAGGGGAAACAGACAGACAGACAGAGATCAAGATCTTTCTCGGCCCGTCTTAAACTTTCTAACACACACACACTCACACACACACACACACATAAACACACACACTGCACACTTCCACCCTTCTAATCAATAATGCCCTAATGTTATGTTTACTGATTTTATTAATTACGCATGTTGAGCTTTACTTAATTTTGTTTTTGTTTTTTTTTTATTCATTTTATCGATTGTTATTATTATTTTTGATTTCTGAATGTTTTAATTACTATTTTCATAATTAATTGTTATTTGTGTTTTGCTGTGCTGTCACGCTGAACAGTCAATAACTCAATCTGTCATTTCTGTCTATACTGGGCCACCAAGATACAGGCTATGCCTAGTTTGGGGCCCAGGGCTACTTTCACTTATGCGCTCTTTTAACTATTCCTGTTGTCACTTGTTTGTATGTTTCCTAACTTGTGTGTGTCAATAAATTGACATTGAAAAAATTGAAATTGAGATACTTTCGGAGTTATTTAGTATGGATTTATTCCTAAATCAGGTAATATTTTGGTCTTTCCTTCTGGAGTCTGGATACCATCTGGATGGTCTGCCCGGTTGTTGGCTCGACCAATTTTTGTAACAATATTCTGATTTACAAGTGTCCATGGAGTTTCTTGCCCATTCTTCTCCATAGAGAACTTCGCTTTGGAATGTGCAACTACAGTACATTCACAGTTATTATGCGTTGTGACTGGGACTGTAGCTTCCTTGTATTGTTGTCTTTGTTTCGAGAATTGAAAAGTGCCTGTAAATGGCGTACTTGAAATAAATTATTTGATGTGTTTGACCCCTATTGCATGATTGTGTGTTCATGCGTGTATACTATAGTTAGGTACAACTGTGCCTAATCATTTGAGGAAATAGGTGTGACGTCATGTAATAAATATCAATCTTCCCTGCCAGCTGTGGACTGCCACAGCTGGAAATAAGCGGCCGCCACAAGTAGCAACAACACCCTGACTTTCGCCTTCTACATTCAGTTTGTCATAGGAAACTTTTAAAAACCGTCGGTTCATCTAGCTGGGGTAGTTCCCTATACATTGTCCTTGCTGATACACGATTAGGGGTATGAAGAACAGGGTGTAAGATTCTTCATCCCCCATAGAAAAGGAAGGATCCTCCGACCAGACGGGTGTTGTGTCTGGTGGGCTGCTGCCCGACAGTTGTTGTCGGGTTTTTCTATAAAGTCTTAAGTCGCATATAACTATAACTGCGCAATTTAGGAGTTTGATGGCAGTTCTTCATTTATGTCATAGATAGCGCTGTATTACTTTTGTAGTGTCTCTAAACACGCTAGATTTTAATTATTATGAATAGATCCTACTTACAAAGTCTTCTTCCCCATCAGAAACAGCAGAGCATCGACCAAGTAAGCCGGCACAATGTGGCTGACGAACATATCCAGTTGATGTGTGATCTTGTACGATTTGATGGACCCACCAGGGTACCACAGCGCCACGGAGTAGGGGTACTCGTTCACCCATTTCTCTCCTGAAAAAACAAAGAGTTCATCGTTCTTATCATACAAAAAAAACATACATTTAATGGGCTCAGACTTGAACATGCTACATCATCATCTGCCTTTTCTTTACCCAACTATGTTGGGCTCGGCTTCCAGTCTAACCGGATCCAGCTGAATACCAGTCTGGTATTTTACAAGGAGCTACTGCCTAAATGATCTCCACAACCCAGTTAGTAAGTAAGACTGGTTGTCAGATTTTCGGGCTACTGACTGTTACGACTGTCAAAGATCTATCTACTATCTTTGTTCATTCTTTTGTTTTTTTTTTGTTTATTCTTTGGTTCTTTCTTTTGTTCACGCTTTTGTTCATTATTTTGTTTATTCATTTGTTCATTCTATTGTTTATTCTTTTTTTCATTTTTTTGTTTATTATTTTGTTCATTCTTTTGTTCATTCTTTTGTTAATTTTTTTGTTTATTCTTTTGTTCATTCTTTTGTTAATTTTTTTGTTTATTCTTTTGTTCATTCTTTTGTTCATTTTTTTGTTTATTATTTTGTTCATTCTTTTGTTCATTATTTTGTTCATTCTTTTGTTCATTCTTTTGTTCATTCTTTTGTAATTTTTTTTGTTTATTCTTTTGTTCATTCTTTTGTAATTTTTTTGTTTATTCTTTTGTTCATTCTTTTGTTCATTATTTTGTTCATTCTTTTGTTCATTATTTTGTTCATTCTATTGTTCATTCTTTTGTTCATTCTTTTGTTTATTCTTTTGTTCATTCTTTTGTTCATTCTTTTGTTCATTCTTTTGTTCATTCTATTGTTCATTCTTTTGTTCATTCTTTTGTTTATTCTATTGTTCATTCTTTTGTTCATTCTTTTGTTCATTATTTTGTTCATTCTTTTGTTCATTCTTTTGTAATTTTTTTTGTTTATTCTTTTGTTCATTCTTTTGTTCATTATTTTGTTCATTCTTTTGTTCATTATTTTGTTCATTATTTTGTTCATTCTATTGTTCATTCTTTTGTTCATTCTTTTGTTCATTCTTTTGTTCATTCTTTTGTTCATTCTTTTGTTCATTCTTTTGTTCATTCTTTTGTTCATTCTATTGTTCATTCTTTTGTTCATTCTTTTGTTTATTCTATTGTTCATTCTTTTGTTCATTCTTTTGTTCATTATTTTGTTCATTATTTTGTTCATTCTTTTGTAATTTTTTTTGTTTATTCTTTTGTTCATTCTTTTGTTCATTATTTTGTTCATTCTTTTGTTCATTCTTTTGTAATTTTTTTTGTTTATTCTTTTGTTCATTCTTTTGTTCATTATTTTGTTCATTCTTTTGTTCATTATTTTGTTCATTCTATTGTTCATTCTTTTGTTCATTCTTTTGTTCATTCTTTTGTTCATTCTTTTGTTCATTCTTTTGTTCATTCTTTTGTTCATTCTATTGTTCATTCTTTTGTTCATTCTTTTGTTTATTCTATTGTTCATTCTTTTGTTCATTCTTTTGTTCATTCTATTGTTCATTCTTTTGTTCATTCTTTTGTTCATTCTTTTGTTCATTATTTTGTTCATTCTTTTGTTCATTATTTTGTTCATTCTTTTGTTCATTATTTTGTTCATTATTTTGTTCATTCTATTGTTCATTCTTTTGTTCATTCTTTTGTTTATTCTTTTGTTCATTCTTTTGTTCATTCTTTTGTTCATTCTTTTGTTCATTCTTTTGTTCATTCTATTGTTCATTCTTTTGTTCATTCTTTTGTTTATTCTATTGTTCATTCTTTTGTTCATTCTTTTGTTCATTATTTTGTTCATTCTTTTGTTCATTCTTTTGTAATTTTTTTTGTTTATTCTTTTGTTCATTCTTTTGTTCATTATTTTGTTCATTCTTTTGTTCATTATTTTGTTCATTATTTTGTTCATTCTATTGTTCATTCTTTTGTTCATTCTTTTGTTCATTCTTTTGTTCATTCTTTTGTTCATTCTTTTGTTCATTCTTTTGTTCATTCTTTTGTTCATTCTTTTGTTCATTCTATTGTTCATTCTTTTGTTCATTCTTTTGTTTATTCTATTGTTCATTCTTTTGTTCATTCTTTTGTTCATTATTTTGTTCATTATTTTGTTCATTCTTTTGTAATTTTTTTTGTTTATTCTTTTGTTCATTCTTTTGTTCATTATTTTGTTCATTCTTTTGTTCATTCTTTTGTAATTTTTTTTGTTTATTCTTTTGTTCATTCTTTTGTTCATTATTTTGTTCATTCTTTTGTTCATTATTTTGTTCATTCTATTGTTCATTCTTTTGTTCATTCTTTTGTTCATTCTTTTGTTCATTCTTTTGTTCATTCTTTTGTTCATTCTTTTGTTCATTCTATTGTTCATTCTTTTGTTCATTCTTTTGTTTATTCTATTGTTCATTCTTTTGTTCATTCTTTTGTTCATTCTATTGTTCATTCTTTTGTTCATTCTTTTGTTCATTCTTTTGTTCATTATTTTGTTCATTCTTTTGTTCATTATTTTGTTCATTCTTTTGTTCATTATTTTGTTCATTATTTTGTTCATTCTATTGTTCATTCTTTTGTTCATTCTTTTGTTCATTCTTTTGTTCATTCTTTTGTTCATTCTTTTGTTCATTCTTTTGTTCATTCTTTTGTTCATTCTTTTGTTCATTCTATTGTTTATTCTTTTGTTCATTCTTTTATTCATTTTTTTGTTCATCATCCTCATCATCCACAGCCCGACTTCACCCACTGCTGGGTATAGGCCTCTCTTTGCTTGTGCCAAGCTCCACGTTCTTGAGCCAGCCTCATCCAGGATGTTCCCGCCATGCCATGGCAACAATGTCGGCTGCCCATCTTGCTGCCATCATTATTTTGTTAAACTTACCTAGTTGAATTATTTCAGCCCATGACAGGTTTATAACACCAGATAGTGTCAGGTTGTATAGTTGCGTGTCTTTTGGTCTGAAAACGAAAAAAAATTATTTAGATTCAAGTTAAGTTATGGATATACCTACAGTCGCCACCACAAACTGTCAAATTTTCTCATTCAATTTTGAACTTATTAAACCATCAACGTCTCATGGTTTAAAATCATTTGGAGAAATGTATCTGTTGGTCACCACGAGTGGTGAGAAGCAAGATTACTGTTGAGTTAAGGGCAGTAGGACAAGCTACGTAGAATCAGACTGAAGAGACAAACTTTGACTCTAGAATCTATCAAAAGACATAAATTACACCCGTATCTATAAATAATACGCTCCAAGATAGGCATCGCCGATGTTGGCGATAAGTCCGCGAGGTTAAAATGGGATTTGACGGGTCATATTTCCAGGATGGGTCAGGACAGATGAGCCAGAATCGTTCCTGCCTGATTGACCAGAGGAGGCAAAACACCCGGGAGAGTCGGAAAGGAATGGAGGAGGCCTTTGCTTTGGGACAGAATAAACAAATAAAAAAAAAAAAACTATAAGCAAGTCAAATTGAGTGAGTGAGTGTTGAGTAAATTTTTTTCTATTGTTTATTATTTGCTTGATGTTAGAACTGTCAAACTATTCTTCGTTTTAATTCTTGTCTATTGTCTATATTTAAACTCAAGTAATTACTTTAACTTGACCATAGATACGGGTGTTAGTCTACTTGAATAGATTGAAAATCAACAACTTTTGAAAGTGAAAATTGACATAACGCAGTCCCCCACAACCCCCGCCCTCCACCATTTTCTAGTATTTTAGCTGTGGGGTAGAACATTATACTGTAATAATATTCTTTATAATAATATTCTTTATTTTCAAAACTGTATCTCTCTACTCACTTGTCCTGAGCAGTAACGTAGGCTATCAGGATACAAGCATTGGCCACCACATCCACGGATATAGCGTCAGCTTTGTAAGAAGGCTCGCAGTGCATGGTACGGATCACACCTGGAAAGATTATTAAAAGGTTGACTGGTAGAGAATGCCTTGTGGCATTAAGTCCGCCTATGTACCACTCTTGTACATGAAGTTTAAATAAATTATCATTATAACTTGTCATCTCAGCCGTTGATCTCTATGGTCCACAAATGATCTGACGACCGTGTCTGAGTTTTAAAAGAGACTATGACACCAACACGAGTATGAATTGGACATAAGTTGCCATGGCTGACCTGGAAGTCTTTCAATAGATTCAGAGGAAATTCATAGATGACTCTGTCCTGGAGTATAAATGTGGTGTTGCCCCACAAACGATGGGACACTTGATATCGTGTCCTACCTGTTCTGTTGTTTGCACATCACAGGAGCTGCTGGACGCTACTGAAAGTGCCAAATTTTGGGCTGAATCAATTTGAATTGTTATCAAGTCGCTAAGAATAAGAAGAGACCATGACCTCTGAGTATGTTTCGGTGTTTCTGACAACCAGTCTTACTATGGCGTATCTTATACAATATCTAGGTTGTGGAGGTTAGCTAGGCAGTCGCTTCATGTACAATGCTGGTATTCGGCCTAGCTTCATCAGCTTAGACTACAAGCCGAACACCTACTAGGCAAAAAAATTGACCACACACCTTTTCCACTCCCGATGACCAATCCCGTGGGCCCGTTCAGATTGTCCACCCAACCAGGAATAGGTTCCTTCCATGCAGCAGTCACTGCAAATATAAAGGTTTATCAGTAGGAGTGAACACATCATCATCATCATATCAGCCACAAAACGCTTCTATTGGAGGACAAAGGCATCATCCAAGTCGATCAGTCCAGTGCTTCGCGTATCGGGCGAATTCCGGGACCTTTTGCAAGACAGTGGTCCACTTTTGTGGGAGGCCTTCTAACGCAGCACCTTCAATAGCCATCCATGGCGTCCATACGATATATTATTGTGGTATACTAACCCATAGACTAAAGAGAAGCTCGTGGCTAAATAGTAACTGCCGCACAGGTAGTCAGTGGTACGAAAGTCTGACAACCAGTTTTACCAAGGAGATATCGTATTTCCCAGTACTAACTAGGTTGTGGAGGTCAGATAGCAATCGCTCCATGTAGAATACTGGTATTCAGCTGCATCCGACGATGGAAGCCGACCCTAACATAGTTGGGAAATTGCAGGCAGATGATGATGATACTAACCAATAGACGGCCTTGCGATGGCTACAGGAAATTTGCCAGAGTACTCTGCCACCAAGTCTTCAGTTATAGCCTTAGTGTACGAATACGTGTTGGGCTCCGACGATATTATCCTGGAATTTAGAAATTGGGGATTAAAGAACTAACGTGTCATCATCATCACCATACTTAAACAATTTAAAAGAGTAAATATAAGGGTTTTGCTTATTCTTCTCCACACTAAGCTACTTTTGCGGCACCTGGAAACAATTCTATGATCTTGTAAATTCTTACAATAAAAAAAGCCTTTCAATGACTTAATTGATATACACACATGGTTTGACTTTGACACCGAAATACTTCTACAACAGGACTTAGGCCTCCCCTAAGCGGCGCCACGTCGACCTGTCTTATGCTTCTGGCATTGAAGAAGTTTAATCAAGTCCTATTCTTCTAAATGCGAGACAGATTACAATAATGCTCGTATTCTTGAAAGAGGCATTAAGCTCAACACTAAAAGGTATTCCAACAAAACCGCACGGTTGTATTTTCAACTATCGGCGTAAAGCAGTGCGTTTAAACACAAATGTGCAATAAAAACCTAAGTGCTATGACTCACTTAGGTTCCAAGTAAGCCAGGGTATCATCGTCCATCCACTGGACGATGTCCATGATCTTCCGCGGCTTGTGCACCGCCGGGTACACCTTCTCGTCCAGCACATCTAGGTCGCAGCGGCAGTACGCTGTCGATAGATGTACAAACACCTGGACACGAGTAAGGCTGATTAAGACAAGTAGAAGCATAGGGATTAGTACTGTCCCAGGAAGGCAGCGATGCTAGAGGAATGGCGACGGATTGTGAGGCACCCCAGATAGGACGCCTACAACCACTCCGTCAGGAGTGTAACAACTAAGAAAAACCATAAATACGGTAAATACCCCAGCAGTGAGAATATTACTGGCCTATATTCTTCCCACAAGCCTTCACTATGAGAGGGGGTGGTTGGGTATAATACGGGGAGAACAGGCGAGTTTATCACGAACAATGGCTTAATGAGCGGGGGAGGCTCAGTCAACTTACAAGGTTGTATGTCGTATGTGCGAACCCAGACAGTTCCTGCAGGCTTATCCAAGTTGACAATCTACAATCGTTAACGCTAATAGAAAACGAATCAAATGTATGGGAATGACATCATCTCAACGTTGAGTCACGTGGTCAAAACAAACGAATAGAAAATTCGTAGACAAGTTTACAATTTATCTGAGCGTTCAAAATGATAGAATTAAATATAATCGTTTCTACAATGTTGATCGCTAGATCCCATATAAATCGTAGCCAAGTTACAGTTTTGATACGCAATAACGAAACAATGTCGAAGTTTTTGAACGACATCTGAGCGATCGCCGAGACCCAAGAGTTAACGATAACAATAGGCGTCTATATGATTCAGCTGTGTCGTGTATCACATCTTTGTTTATTTTTCAAACTTTCAATTACCCGAGTATGATAGAGTTTCAAATAACACAGGAAGATATTTACGAAATAACTAATAAATTTCGTACCTTTCTATGAATTCCAATAAAGCTGCGAACTTGCTCGAGATCTAGATTCCATCTTATAAAAGTTATCACTTCACATAAGGTATCTTTCATTTAAATGCAGGATCATATCAAGGATTAAGGATCTTATTTCGAGTCACAGTAATGTTTAAAATTACATTCCGCACTGTGATATTATAATAAACCAATTATAAGAAGAACTTGTTCCTTATTTCGCTTACTTTTTTATCACTTAAAAGAATTATTCTTTTCTTAACAATTCAAAACAAAATTTCAGGCCGCGCACAAAGTAAACAACTGTGACTTTGACGTTAGTTTGACGTGGGTAGGAACGCTCACCATAGACTAAAGTATAGGTTTTTTCTATAAACAGTGGAGAACGAGCGATCGACTGAGTCGTGTCAAGTTGGCTACCAACTTAGCGTTTTCTCAAATCGCTTACGCCGAGGCGTCAACGATTGTAGAAAGAGATTCGATAAGAAACGTTTGTAACTTGGCTAGGCCTGCTGGTCGTGCAATAATTACATCTTGCTCCCAAAACGGTTTTTCTTGAATAGATTGATCTTATAACTAAAAAAAATTTGAAAGCAACAATACCTCTAAATTGTGCATAGTTTCGGCGAGACTCAACATTCTCCATGTGCCAGTTGTGTTCATGTTGACAGCATCCTTCAGTTTCTGGTCAAATCTGCAAACAGAACACGGTTTAGAAATCAGTAATTTTTATCATCTGGCAGCCTTTTCCCAACAATGTTGGGGTCGGGTTCCTGTCTATCCGGTTGCAGCTGAAGACCTCCACAACCCATTTACTTTGTAACACAATATCCTTTGGTGGACTTAGGTTAAATAAAGTTCTACAAATGTCAGCCGGGACCATCCGGAATTCTATTAGGAATTTCTCAGTAGCAGCCACGGATTTTGAATTTGTGCCCGGTTGATGGCCGTGGACTGGCCGCCTATTACATGGAACTTTAACATGACGAGTGGAATGTGGGAGTACCTGCTGTACACCTCTGCCTAAACTTTCGCGAATTATAGGCGAGATGTTGATGAATTATCTCACCTTACACAAGCGGCACTATGAAAGATGATGTTACATTCCCTCTGCAGAAGCTTCTTGTCGTCTTCTGAGATGCCCATCCCATCCTCCGTGATGTCGCCGTTGATTATCTTGATCTTTTTGAAACTGTCGGGGTTCTTTTCTCGAAGCAGATCGAATACCTGCTCGGGAAGGCAGAATTAGCAAAGGTACTTTGTCTCTGGGATGGCAACCAGGGCCGTAAGCAAGGGGGAGGGGGGATTTGCGGGTTCAACCCTCCCTCCTCCCCGAAATCTCGGACAACTATGGAGAAACTAACCTATCCGAGGTGGAGCAATGCAAAATTTTCTGACCTCGTTTTGCTCGCTAATACATCCCATGCTTGCTTAGTGAGAATTGATACAAGGCACTCCTATTCTCATTTCTGAATGATTGGACAAACAGATTTATCTGAGGTCACATTTGTCCTAGTTCATTCACGGACGAGGGCCAAAATTTTTGAGTTTGCTTCGCTTGCTTCAAACGTGTTTTTTCACTCCAAAAAACAAGTCGTTTCCTAGTAATCAGGTTGATGTACAGAATGCTTAGTTGACGTCTACGTGAAGGGGAGAACAAGTGTCTTTCGGTTTCGTTAAGGGTCTTTTAACACCCATTATCAATCCTGTTAAAAATAGTTATAGGAATGCGAAAAGCTTTGAAGGCAATCGTGACTTGTCTAGCCCTTCTGTAGACTGAAACCCACCTGCTTACTGCAAAGATCTTTGAGTCTCTCCTCACAGTTGAGTCCCTTCTTCTGTCTTATCAGAAGATAGATGGCTTCTACATCTGGACAGCTCCGCAGAAGCTTCTCGATCAAAGCCTAGAAAGAAAGAAAGAAAAACTGTTTATTCTGCCCAAAAAAATGCGCATGTTATTTAAGGGTGAAGCACCAGGGTTTTCCGCGAAATTCTCTTACGTATTTTGTTACAATTTCATGAAAAATTCATTTAATGGGATTACATGAACTTAGAGGGTTGTATTAATGATTTTTGTAATTGTAACTCAGTAAAGCCATATTTGTTACTGGCGCGAATCATATTTCATTGCAATGATGAGTCCTTCCTATCCCTCAGCCTATAGGATCCTCTGTCAAGTACCTCGGTTTTGTACGGTTCCTCAGATCCACAAACATAAAGTTAGATAAGGTTGGTCTGAAGTTGCGCTTTGTATGCAGGTTTTTCACTCCAATTAATACACACTGACCGGCAAATTGCAAAAAATGTAACAAAACTTAAATTTTGCGGGCTACCCTGGCGCTTCCACCTTGAGAAGAGACGAGGTACACCTGTTCTAGAGTTTACACCGAGAATCGGAAAAACTTAAAGGTAAAACCTGCTGCGACTTCGGACCTAACAGATCATGAACTGAAATATCTGTTAAGTCCTGTTCTTCTTCTTATACCCGACCACCTTGCCACTTTGCCTCCTATTACATTGTTAAATGCGGGCGTACTACAGCACTGTGTACACCTTATAGAGTACAGGTGTGGTGTTACATTATGTTAGCACTTACGCAGTTCGCTACTCAACAGCTACAACAATTATTGACGCCAGGGAGAAAGTTCAAATATGCAGGTATCGCTCAAAATTACTGTTTATACGCGTTTGATTGTTTTCACTCGGTCGAGCGGTTTTATTGTCTAGCTAGACTATAGTATGCAAGGAGCTCCTGGCTAAATAATAACAGACGCTCGAGTCTTTAGGTTAAGCCGCGCTAGCCTAGGTTAGTCCGTGGATGGGTGACCATCCATTACATACCGAGTTTCCTCTGTGTCTCGGAAATCACGTTAAGCCGTTGGTTCCGCCTGTCATTTATAGATCTTTGACAGCCGTTACATTTAGTCAGTGGCCTGAAAGTCTGACTGACAACCAAGACTAAGGGGTATCGTACGTACCCTGTACTAACTGGGTCGTGGCGGTCAGATAGGCAGTCACTCTATATATAATACTGATATAAACAGCTGCATCAAGTTGGACTGGACCCCGACCCCAACAAAGTTGGAAAAAGGCTGGCAGATGATGAATAGATGAGGTCTTTGTGAAGGAGTTCAACAGGGCAATTACTACCACCTTTACATTCCGTCTGCCATTCAATAACATAATCTTTCTTTTCTTTTTCGTGTCGTTAATGACCAACCCGGTGTCAGAGTTTTTATACAGCTCATGGGCTCTGACTGGGCTTTACATGCCTTCGAGAAATATCTCTCAGGCATGCTGGCACTTACAAAACATAATATTGCTTACTTTCCCAACAAAGCCAGTTCCTCCAGTGACGAAGATCGTCTTCCCTCGGTAGAACTCGGAAACTGTTGGCGCCATCTTGAATTTCTGGAACAGAAGGGATAAAAAATAAATAAGGATCATGGACAATTCGCTTTGAGCAAGTGCGGTGGCGGCAGTATCTTCAGTCTAAAAGATGACCGAGCAAAGCGAGCTCACCCATTAGACGATAAGTGGAGTGAGTCTTATTTTAAATTGAGTGAAGGGAGCGGGATGCGCTCACTCATGAGCGAAGTTGTAACATTTAAAACACGTATTTAAAAAATACCTGTGATGAAGTTGGAACTGTGACCTTCATTATCTCCATAACTAGAAGGTTCCCAGGTATGGTCCAGTGCAAAAACAGATATCGTAATGACGAGAAGAACAGCTTTAGGCTTCGTCAAGGTTATTTTTTGACGACTAAAGATAGTAAGCTATATCATTAACACACTATTAATGTAAAAGCAGTTAAACTATTGGTGAACTCTTACCGAACTGTAGCGTAACTACAATTAGTTAACTAGCGTATAACTAACCATTACGTTATTCCTTAGCTGCTACTATAACTGCTATTATAGAAGCTGTTATTTCAGATATGATATGTAACGGAACGAAGCACTGACTGACTGGCAGTGTCTGACAAAAAAGGACTACGAAACAAACACCCAGATTTCACCAGTTCTGTTTAAGTCCCATGAAATAGGGGGAGAGCCTTTTGCCATCAGCTGGACACTGAGAAAATTATGGAAAAAACCCATTAACACTCTGCCCAACCAGTGATTCGAACATTTTAACCTCAGGGCCTCATGCTCAGTCGCGCTTACAACCATTAGACCAACGACGCAGTCAAGATATGACCAACTAGAAGTAGACTGCTGAAAAAACATAACATCACGCCTGTTGTTCCCGGAGGTTTGGGCAGAAGTACACCCGCATTTCGCCAAATATAAGAACAGGGTGTAAAGTCCTTCATTCCCCGTAGAAAATGGAGGATCGTCCGATCAGACGGGTGTTGTGTCTGGTAGGCTACTGCCCGACAGTTGTTGACGGGTTTTTCTACAGGGTGGCGAGAACAATACGACAATAAATGAAAACACTGGTAATACTAGTTCATAGGAATATGTTTAAAATAATTAGCATAAAATTGTTAACGAAACATACATATTGGTTCACTAACCAATAATTTGCACCTGGAAATAAAATGAATTTAGCAAACTTTTTTCGTTCTGCGAGCAATGTCCTGCCCACTGCCACTTCAGTTTGGCTATTCTTCGGGCTACGTCGGTTACCTTGGCTCCCTTGCGGATGTCCTCATTTCTGATTTGATCACGCAAGGAAACTCCGAGCATAGTCCTCTCCATTGCCCTTTGGGTGACTTTAAGCCTAAGCTTTCGAACGGATGGCCGATGGGGCCGAAAAGTTCTGGAGTGGCGAACGCGAACCGGAAGACGCTGCGTTGGAAGGCCTCCCACTAGGTGGACCTGGTGAAGGTTGCAGGGATCCGCTGGATGCGAGTCGCACGGGACCGGTCAATGTGGCGACACTTGGGGGAGGCCTATGTCCAGCAGTGGACGTCTTTCGGCTGAAATGATGATGATGATGATGAAACGTTTTTGAAGTAGGGAGTTGGCAAATGTAGCATGGCAACATTTATGTTTAGTTTTTATACCTATACGGGGGTGGTTGTGGTTTGAAAATACTGAAAATGAAAAATAATGTCCTGCGGCTTTTTGAGTGTTTGTGAATTTTTGTATGAAGACTAGCGTCATGAGAGATAAGCAGTTAATTTGTTGTCGTATTGTCGTCGCCACCCTGTATATAGTCTTGAGTCGCGGATAATTTTAGCCTCGCCATTTTGAATTTTGATGTTAGTTCTTCATTTCTGTCACAGATGGCGCTGTAGTACTTTTTGTATTATGTTACCATAGTTCTTTTTAGTAGTGCCGCTAAAGATATGTTCAAGTTTCAAGTTTATTATTGTCGAAATCGGGCATGAGACAGCAATAATTTTTGCGTAGAGTTACTTAGTTTGATGTACAGAATGCTTGGTTGACGGCTTCGTGAAGGGTCTGTTTACACCCTGTATAGTACGCAAACCCGAAATATAGTACAATACTATAAATTCCGGTTCGAAGTTAGAAGGCCTCCCACTAGGTGGACCGATGACCTGGTGAAGGCTGCAGGGATCCGCTGGATGCGAGTCGCACGGGACCGGTCAATGTGGCGACACTTGGGGGAGGCCTATGTCCAGCAGTGGACGTCTTTCGGCTGAAATGATGATGATGATGATGACTATAAATTATAGTATCGTTGGCTACCCTAGTGCGACTGCCTATCTGAGTTCCACAAGCAAAAACATAATTTATTTACGCATTGCCAATGAACTGATACAGTCATAGTTATCCATCCATATCCATTTCGATACTCACCAATTACTCGGTCAATAAAAACATTGAAGTTGTAGAGCAAACTGAACTTTATACGTCAGTTTTAAAGTTGTTTTAAGCAAATCATTTATAATTTACATGTTTGGAAACTATATCGCGATCGCAATTATTAGTTCCGTCAGGAAAATGAATTGTTAACATCTTTCGTCAATTCTGGAGCTCGTGGATAAATAATGACATCCGCACGGGTTGCTTGCCAAGTTCTGTCTGTAGATGGGTGTCCATCTATTATACAACATTAGTTTTAGTATATGCAAAACCTGAAACACGTGTCTAGTATTTCTATGTAAAGAATCTATGTACAAAATTTCAAAACTGTATCATGAAAAATAACAGAGTTATAAGCTTGTTCTGTTACCTGGTTGTCCGCACAAAAACGTTGTTACCAAGCAGCGCGTACGCGTGCGCGCCTCCAGCATCGTCTTGAGCTCATTGATAATAATAATTTGGCAGTAGGTACCTAAATGATTGCGATAGGTACTTAGTCTCGCTCGGTGTCCAATTTGTAACCTTTTTTAAATATTTTTGGGACCAAATATAACATGGTTTAAAAATTGAATCGATTCAGTTACTTATTCTGAACAAGCTATATTCAGGTTTCACATTTACTAAAAATAATGTTGTATATCGAATTTCCTCCGTGTCTCGGAAAACACGTTAAGGCGTTGGAACCGGCTGTAAAGTCGTTACAGGCAGTGGCACGAAAGTCTGATTACATGACTCGAACAATTGAAACACCATCTTAAACGTATGCAAGCCTAGTACTTTCTGATGAGTATATAAGGTCCTAACTATTCATACACGAAATATTTTCAGAGAATCATCTGACGGCTATAACAAAGCCATTTCAAGGGTTTTTTTTTTATCTGGGTATATTTAAAACAAAAAAAAAATAAAATTACTTGACCCACAAAATAAATACTGGCTCCTTATTTTTGAACATCCATTAGTCCATTACGCTAGTTTACTACGTCGTATTTACCTACTGTCATTGTTACAATATGGGAGTAAAGGTTTTATGCAAAAAGTCTCAAAAAATTTTAGAATTATAATAATTTGTTAAAAAAAATCATTCAGATATTTTGTTTTTCGTTTCTATTGCGACTTTACGACTTATAGAAGTTACCCTTAAAATATTTCGTGTATGAAAAGTTAGACCTTTAATACTAAATAGATGATTTATAAAAAATATAAAATAAACAGATTTATTTTAGCAGCCTTTTATATCTAACTGTTGGGCAAAGACCTCCCCTTATATCCCTCCAGGTCCCGCGTCCTCATTTTTTTTTTTTTTAATTCGATATTTTCGAACATAGTCAATGTTCCCTGTTCGCTTTGTTGAATAGTTGTCGTGTTCTTAAAAGTGCGCTCCCGATGGAATACTTCATTTTTATTTTATTTTGTTCTACATTTTTTGTGTAGTAAGCAACGACTTATTGTCGGGCCTACTCTGTCCCCCCAAATGTTTCCATGATAAAATTATAACACCAAATGATTTGAAAAGAGTAACCATGGAGTTTCTTGCCGGTTCTTCTCCATAGGAAAAGACCAACCCGAACCGTGTACCTTTTTTTCGACGTTTTATAAGTGCCCATCTAGGCCTATGTGAAATAAAATATTTTGATTTTGATTTTGAAAATTTAACGCACTCAAATCATTATGCTGGTGGACATCGAATTGTACCTGGGTCATGGATGTGTCTAAAGTAAAGTTACAACATTAAAAAAATGTATTGAAAAGAGGCTTGTGAAAAAGTTGAAACTTAGAACCCCCAATATCTCCGTAACTAGAAGGTTCCCAGGTGTAACCACACCTGGGAACCTTCTAGTTACAAGAAAAATATCTTAATGACGGGGAGAACAAGTACTTTCAAACATTCCATCTATAAGTACAGTGGGTCACCGTTTCTGTGGTCTTGACATCATTGGAGTTACTGTCCTCAAAAACTGTTAATCAATGTGTATTTAAGAACATCTATGTACCTTTAACATTGTAATACTGTGTCTACAAACATTCATGCAATAGTAACACTTGCTAATATTTTGTGTCAACTGACTAAAACGTATATCGTCGTAATGAATTTCACTTGAGAAGGTGATACCCATTACGTAATTCATAGGATGTATGAAACGCAGCCGAGGTGCTCGTGGCTAAATTATAACAGCCACAAGGCTAAGCAGCGCTTGCCAAGGCAGCGCTTGAAATGAAAGAAAGAAAACATATATTTCTTTGGCATATGCCACAAGTGCACACAAAAAAAAAAAACTTAAAGCTAAACCAAAAAATCCGCCCAAGTGTAAGTCGGAATCTTGCATGAAGAGTCCCGTACCATCGTAGTAGGGGAGCCCCCTTTAATAGCGGCAACAGAAATGCACATCCTGTGAAAATTTCAACTGTCTACCTATCACGGATCATGAGGTACAGCCCGCTGACAGACAGACGGACGGACGGACAGCTGAGGCTTAGTAATACGGAGTTAGTTACCCAACAACTGCAGAGCGCTGGTTTTCAACTGATCCTGAGATTGTGATGTGACGGACGTAAACAGTTTACGGGTGACCATCATTTTTACATACGGAGTCTCCTCCGTGCTTCGGAAAGCACGTTAAGCCGTTAGCCCCGGCTGTCATTTATAGATCTTTGACAGTCGTTACAGCTAGTCAGCGGGCCTAGTATAGTCGCTCTATGTAAAATGTTTTGTATGTCATCATCTGCCTGTCCTTTCCCAAATATGTTGGGCTCGGCCTCCAGTCTAACCGGGTGCAGCTGAATACTAGTATTTTACAAAGAACCTATCTGACCTCCACAACCCAGTTAGCACTGGGTAGCACTTCCCTTTGAGAAGACTGGTTGTTAGACCTAACGACTGTCAAAGATCCACGAACCAACCTAGGCAACCGCGGTTTTACCTACACACAGAAAAGAAAGCCATCAATGTTCTTCGAGTTCAATATAGCAATGCATTCAGGATACTGCTGGGGCTGCCATGTTTCTGTAGCCATCGGAAAAGAAAATAATAAAAATGTATACCACATTACTTTTAGTATATGCGAAACCTGAATATAGTTTGTTCAGAATAAGTAACTGAATCGATTCCAATTATTTTAAAACCATGTTATATTTTGTCCCACTTTTTTTTTAAATTTTCAAGTTTGACAACGAGCGATACCTATTGCAATCATTTAGGTACCTACTGCCAAATAATTATTATCAATGAGCTCAAGACGACGTTGGAGGCGCCGGCGCGCTGCGTGGTTACCACGCTTTTGTGCGGACAACCAGGTAACAGAACAAGCTTATAACTTTGTGATTTTTCATGATACAGTTTTGAAATCTTGGATAATTATAGAAAAACCAATCTATCCAAGGCGGATAGCGAAAATTTTCTAGCTCGCTTCACTTGCTCGTTCTCCTATTATCATACTTGTTTGTATGAACAAAAATGATCTAGTTTATCCGAGAATATCCTAAATTATTCGAGCTCGCTTCGCTCGTTCAGATGTCTTATGTCCTTTGCGTTTCTAAGCTTTATAAATAGGCAGAATTAGCCCTATTTCTATAATAAAGGGCATATGAAAACCTATCAAGTTCGAGGTGGATGCTAAAATTTTCAAGCTCGCTTCGCTCGCTCTTGCATCCTATTTTTTTCGATTGATGGGCGCTTCTGTATAAATTGACAAAATTACTCCTTGCACGAATTGTCAAACGAAAATCCTACATATCCGAAGTGGAGTTCAAAAATTGTCGAGCTGTCTTCATGGAACTGATGATGCACCCCTCTGGAATTTATTAAGCCTGCCGGCGCCGGCACCTATGTACACCTCTGCCTAACCCGTCAGTAATTACAGGGATATTGATAATGACATCGCAACTATGTATGTAATGCATTTAAATAAATTTTCTCTATCCGTACATAAAGTTTTCGCATGAATAAACAAATTTACGTAAATAAATAATTTATTTTCCTGAAACAATGCTTTCATTTACTTTCAGGGCATGTCATTTAAAGGCTAGCTTATGTATCTAAGGGCAGGTGTCAATAAAATGTAAAATAACTCCTCAAAATTACAATAATTTTGGACCTCGTTGGTCGACTGCTAGAAAGAAAAGCTTTTCATAATCAAACCACTTTGTCCTCCGCATCACATGCCCACACAACAACAGATTACCACACAACTTTTCAGTTTCCGATGCCATTTTCAGACTTCCTCTTATAACCTCTCAGCAGTGTTTAAATATCTTTGTTTCTGAGGCACGGAGGCGCATACCAATACCTGCAGTTTCACACTGGACCATGTTTTAAGCTGTACTAGCTTATGCCCGGGGCTTCGCTGGCATTTAGAATTTGACAATCAATTCGGGTTGTCCTCTGCTTGTAATAATATAACTCAATCATGATTCGAAAGACACTTGACGCCATCTATTATCAAAACAACGTTATTGTTGTTTTCCTCGGGAACAGTACTTTTTTCGAGATGAAAGGTTTCCCTATGTCCGTTTCTGTACACCTGACAACGTACATGAAAAAATTCAGGATGATCGGTTCAGTGGTTTAGGTGTGAAAATGTAACAAACAAACAAACAAACTTACTTTCGCTTTTATAATAGTAGTTAGGAAGTTAGGATTAGGAAATTTTAGACTCGTGGCTAAAGAATATCAGACCCCTCCGCTCTCCCCAGGGAGGAAGACATCCAATGAGGATTTTCACATCAAGAAAAAAATGCTTGCCCGGGTTGAAAGCATGACAAACAGTTTTACCTAAGGGTACCGTTTTAATATCCGACAATTGGGTTTTGAAGGTTACATAGGCGGTCGCTCCATGTTAAATACAGGTATTCAGCTGCAATCAGTTAGACCGGAAGACGTCCACAACATAGTTGGGAAAAGGCAGGCAGATGATGATGATGGTCAATGTCTGACCGCATTTTAAGAGCAAAAATGCTACTCTCTATCGCTCTTTAGCATACCTGAAGTTTGGACTTCTGAGCCTCAGTCAAAGACCAACTCTGAGCATAGAAAAATATCTTTATATCCGAGGCACGGAGGCACATATTGATACCATTTTCAGACAACAGTTGTAGGACCATTTTTAATGCCGCATTTTCGCCAGCAACGACTATCATGACCGGTATCGCGTAACCCCTAATCGGCTGTCGGTTGATTGATGAAATTCAACGGAAACTATAGCAATATTTGTCTAATTATTTATTGCAAAGGATGTTCAAAAGTGTTTTTGTTAACTAATGAAAAGTATATGTTAAGTTATGTATGGAGTGTTTTTGTAGGCCTGAAATTATGAAGCAGTGACCTCGATCCGTGTACCTCACACGCAAATGATACGCAAAATCAAAGCGTTTATTTCAAGTATGCCAGTTACAGGCATTTTTGAACTGTCGAAACAAAGACGACAATTAAATGTACCATAAAAACTGTGAAAGTACTGTAGTTGTTCATTCCAAAGCGTAGATCTCTATGGAGAAGAACGGTCAAGAAACTCCATGGAGACGGCTGTGTTGTGATGTTGACGGCTTCTTGAAGGGTCTGTTTAGACCCTGTATGACACTTTGAATGCGACTTCGAATGTGAGGCACTTGTTTGTGTCCTCAAGTAGACATTTCGGCAAATTGTTGTCATTTTCTATTAAAACAAATGTCATTTTATAAGTGGCGCTCTTAATGTGCACGTCTTTCTACATAGTTCTCATATATATGTCTAATCTCAACATAAACGATGTAACCAAGATTTTGTAACAATTTTTTGATTTAAAAGAGTGTCCATGGAGTTTCTTGCCCATTCTTCTCCATAGAGATCTACGCTTTGGAATGTGCAACTACAGTACTTTCTCAAGTTATTATCCCTTGTGACTATGACTGTAGCTTCGCTTTTTTTTGTTTTATCTGACATTCAAAAGTGCCTGTGATGGTCTAATTGAAATAAATGCTTTGAGTTTGAGTTTTGAGTTGTGGAGGACACTGAATTCTGCAACACAGTTACAACTATCGCAGGAGTCGGAGATTTTCACTTGCCGTGTACAATGTTTGATGTCAATAAATATTTGTTGATTTTTATAACGAATTTCATAGTAGCAGCCTGGGCAGGCCACCTCGCCCAGTACATGGGGCTTAAACATAACTGGCGAAGTGTGGGTGGACTCTACACACCTTTGTCCATCCATTCTTCTCCATAGTGATGTACGTTATGGAATGGGAAACTACAGTCCTATCATAGTCATTATACGTTGTAACTGGGACTGTAGCTTCATATTTTTGACAATTCAAAAGTGCCTGGAACCGGTTTATTTTATCTTCTCTTACTATTATTCATAAATGCGATAGTTCCTACAGATGGATGGATGGATGTTTGTTTCTCTTTCACGGAAAAACTTCTACACGGATTTGGATAAAATTTGGCACACAGATAGTTTATAACTTAACCGAAGTCCACGCGAGTGAAGCCGCGGGCGTTAGCTATTAGCACAGCAGCAACAGCGCTATTAGCGCTTTTAGCTATTTTTAAATAAATAATTTGAGTTTGACCCCTCTGGGGTTAACTCGCTTGATATTACTTATTCACTATTAAAGCAATTATATTGATTAAAGTCAATCAACTTATTTTGTATGCAAATATTATGATAATCTATTGACCGCCACGGACGTCTGGACGTCAATCAAAGTGTTCACGACGCCAGGGGACTGCATGGCACGTCGAAAATAACACTTTTTTTTTAGGATGGGAAATCATCAAACGCCCCCCCCCCCCCCCCCCCCCCCGCCCCCTCCGCTCTGGGCGGAGCGGAAGGGAGTATCAGACTTGTACTGACTAAAACCTTGTTCAATGTTCCTTTTTTGCCCTTTGTGTTCCAGGGCCGCGGTATCTCTTTCGAACAGTCCCGCAGCCCTGGCTGGCGTAGAGAACACAGGTTTTCGTTATTGACGTGGCGATCAAAACGATAATAAATAATAATTCAATTAATTTTATTCATAAAAACATCTTTAGGTCAATATGTAAACGATAATGATGTTGACCTGCGATTATTTATTAAAGGGTAAAGCCCTCCGTTTCATAATAAAGACAATGAATAAAGATTATACGCTAACTACACTGTCTTTATGAGTTTCTCAGTAGCAGCTATGAATATTTTGAATTGTCATATCTGTCTGCCTAGCCTTTTCCCAAACTATGTTGGGGTCGGCTTCCAGTCTAACTGAAGCAGCTGAGTACCAGTATTTTACATGGAGCGACAGCCTATCTGACCTCCACAACCTAGTAACAGGGTAATGCGATACTCCTTGGTAAGATTGTCATACAGGGTGGAAGGGACACCGGCGTTAAAACGGTTACCACGTATTCAGACTCAGTCATCCCGGCCTCACATAGAAATTTTTGGGCAATTAAAAAAAAAACAGCTCTTCCATACATTTTTATTATAGGTATTGCACTTTTGTAGGAAACAGCTGATATTTTTTTTTAATAACCGACGGTATTTGTGTATGTTGAGGTCCAGAATGATGTACTGAATACGTGGTAACCGTTTTCGCGTCCGGTGTCCCTTGCACATTGTATTTTTAGAGTTTCCACATAAACGATGAATCAAGATTACTACGAGAAGTTTAAGTGTCTTCAATGATAAGTGGACGTGTTCAGGACATCATACCGAACCTCAAATCAAATCAAAAATGTTTATTTGTCAGAATATGGTACAAAATATTGGTTCCAGCATATCCTGCCATAATATGGCGTACAAATATGTTTTTTACAAAAACAAAGCTTACATTACTAACCTCTTAATAATTAATAATTAGAGAATAAATTTGAAAAATATATTAATATTGATTGAGATTGAATTGTGAATAATAATAATTTTTGTTGATAAAAATATAAAAAAAATTAATTAGTAAGTAAGAAATATGAACACCACCTCCACAGAAACCTCTGCTCAGCTGTTTCCTACAAAAGTACAATATCTACACGGCCAAATTATATGGAACAGCTGATTTTTTCGGGCCCAACGTGGATTTTTTGAAAGCAGAAACTTTAATCCTTTTTACATAACATAATATTACGCCTGTGCTCTTCGAAGTTAACTAATAGTATAACTAGTCCACCCACATTTAAGTCCAATTTAGTAGGAGGCGAGCCTATTGCCATCAACTGAGCACAAGTCCATACTCCACTCTGTTACTGAGAAATTGTAATTGGTATAAAAAAAATCTATTTGAAGCTAGTTTTGACAAAGTAGACAGGAATAAATGCTTAATTATTTCCAATTTTTAACTTCAACTAATGAAAATAACCGAAAGAAATCAACTTAACAATGAAAGAATGAAATAAAGAAAGAATACATATTTACAATCAATCAATCAATTCAATTAAATCAATCATTTAATTTTTTTTTTCAATTTAATTTTTTTTTTTTCAATGACCTAAAAAATGGCGTCAAGAAACTCCTCAACGTTGTCAGCTGGCAATGATCCCAAGAGACTGACCAAGGAAAAAGACAACGCTTGGATCACGGGAAGAGTCAACTAAGCGTTTAGAAATTTCTTTTAAAAGGCTGTGAGCACTCGGACCCCACGGTCCCAGAGTATCAACCCCAAACGGCTAGTAAATATAGTTACCAATAAGTTTACTACAGCCACAGCGACAGCGCCAGCACAGCATTAAATAAAAAAACTGAATTAAAACGGTTATCGTAGGTAGAACACCTAGATTCATGGTATACTAATATACTTCGCCTGGTATTCTCTTCCCGTGACAGCTGGGTCACGTGATTGGCCAAAGAATACGTCATCACTTGCGATGCGGCCGATGTGTTGCCACGGTGCGTGATTGAATTACCCGAGCAAAAATACATAACTTAACAAAGCAATTATGAACTAATAATTCAATATGTAAATTAATTTAAAACTTAATAGGTGAATCACACGAGTTACTAAATAGTTAAGCTAGTTAGTAATGTATTTTATTTTCATTCATTAAATGTGAAAGTCCCTTATTTACTGAACAGGACAATCAATGATAACATTTATAGTGACGTAGTCTTAGGCCATCGTGGGAAGAGAATCCTAGGCGAAGTATATACCGTTCCTAGATTCTATCTGTACATTTTAGGAGTAGCTTTTTTTGTCAAAACAAATGCACATAGATTTAGAAGATTAGATGAAGTGGTCCCACGTAATAGGCGCGACAACAGCACGATATGCTCTCATACGGCGAGAACAACCCTCATGCGCAAAAGTGTCTTCTGTATGGCTCCTACCATATTTAATAAATTACCTAAAAGTAGGAGAGAACTGCCCTTGTCACTTTTCAAAAATAAGTTTAAAATTTTTTTGGTTAGTAAAGTGTATTACAATGTTATAGATTTTTTAAATGAAAAGGACTTTTCTATTCCGATTTCTAATATACTTACCTAGTTAAGAATAACAATTTAATAATGGGAATCTTAAATCAATTGGCTTTTGAATAATTCTATTTGACTGCATAATAATTAATATTCTGGACATCATTTAATCTATTTTGACTATAATATGCTTATACTATAATATCTTGACATCAATTATTATTTATTTGTTTTGTTGTTTTTTTTTTTTGTCAGGGTTTGGCACGCAAGTCTGTTGAGCAAACTTCCTGCATTCGGCATCCCCGTTGACTTTTGCCGCTGGATATCTGACTTCCTGAGTGAACAGTCGATCCGAGTGGTCATTGATGGCTGCTCCTCTGACCTCATCGCTATAGATGCCGGAGTTCCTCAGGGGTCTGTTCTCTCCGCGACACTTTTCCTGCTGCATATCAATGACCTTCTGGCTCCTGGTATTGTTGGGTACGCAGACGACAGTACTGTCATGGAGAGTTATGCATCCAGCGCGAAAGCCAGCGGTGATGAAGTGCGTTTATTGAGAGAGGCCATGGTAGAGCGAACGAATTCAACCTTAAGTCTCGTCTCCAAGTGGGGTGATGAGAATCTGGTTGTTTTTAACGCCACCAAAACACAAGTGTGCCTGTTCACCGCCAAAAGGAGTCCGTTCAATCTGGCTCCTACTTTCCGGGGTACATCTGTACCAGTCACCGACAGCCTCGAGCTTCTTAGTGCGAAGTTGAGTGCGAATCTGAACTTCGGTGCCTACATTGAGTCGAAAGCCCAAACTGCGGCAAAAAAGCTGGGTATCCTAAACAAGGTTAAGCGTTACTTCAAGCCTGGACAGCTTTTAATCTTATATAAAGCTCAAGTTCGGTCCGGCATGGAGTGTTGCTGTCACCTTTGGACCCACCTCGAATCTGTTGAGCGCAGAGCCAAGAGGCTCATTGGTGACGATAAGCTGGTTGGTACCAGGCTTCATAGCCTGGCCCATCGGCGCAAAGTTGCATGTTTGTCGGTCTTTTACAGATTGTACTTCGGTGAGTGTGCTCAAGAGCTCCACGAACTCATTCCACCATCTCCTTTCTTCCATCGGGAGTCCAGACGTACTGCAGGTTATCACCCATACCTTGTCGATGTTCCACACATTCGCACGAAGCGCTTTGCTACATCATTTATTATGCGCACAGCCAAGGAGTGGAATTCCCTGCCTGCGTCGGTGTTTCCAAGTTCATATGACCCCAATCTATTTAAATCGCGAGTTAATAGGCTTCTTTTGGGTTAGCTCGTTCCATCGTCGACCTCATCTCTGTCCTCAGGACTAGATTGAGGTCAAGAGTAAGCCCATACAGAATAAAAAAATAAAAAAAAAATAAAAAAATGTATTTTTTTATTCTGAACGCCTTTTCAAAAAAAACATTACTGTTATCTATTTGTGGCTTCAAGTCATTTATATTCATTCATAATATGACTTTTCAAAGATTCTCCACTAAATATAATACACATTAGTGCTTTAAAAACTTAGTAATCAGCTCTTGTATAGAGATTGTAACATAACCTCACTATTACTAAACCTCTAATAACTCGGCTCTCAGATTGTCAAAACTTACAGAATTTTCAGCGAAGGACTGATAAATCTGAATCTATTAATTCATACCATTTTCATTTTGTTACATTCAGGCCCAACAATGTATGTAATCGTTTCCGTCTCCTTTAGAATAACTATTATGTAAAATGCAATTAAATGTAATTTTTTATAGCTACAAAATTTGTACGCCGTTATTGGCAAAACATGGACGCACACATCATCTATTAATTCAATACCTTGCATGTCTGATTAGTCAGTTTATGTAAACGCACGCATCTTTTATCTTTTATCTTTATCTTTCAATAAATAGCAACAGATACGTTGTATCTAACACTAGCTATTGCCCGCGACCTTCGTCCGCGTGAAATTTTATAGCCTATAACCTTCCTCGATAAATGGGCTATCTAACACTAAAATATTTTTTCAATTCGGACCAGTAGTTTCTGAGATTAGCGCGTTCAAGCAAACAAACAAACTCTTCAGCTTTATAATATTAGTATAGATTTCAGAAAACACAGGCATGTCATAGTAATTATAATTGTAATTAACTGCCTCATCGGTCTAGTGGTCGCAAGCGCGTCTGCTGAGCATGAGGTCCTGTGTTCAATTCCCAGGTCGGGCAAAATGTTATTGGGTTTTTCCAACAGGAATTTCTCAGTAGCAGCCACGGAATCTGGATTTGCGCCCAATTAGCAATAGGCTCGCCCCCTATTACATGGGACTTAAACAGGGTACGTCCCGTTTCGCCAACTAAACAAAAGACATGCAAAACAAGTGATAAAAGTTCAATTTCGTAACTATTTTAATCTTCATACATTGATTGCCGTTTCGTCAACCATACATTTCAACTGTTTTTCAGCGGTACAGTCAGTTTCCAACGTTGTTGATATTGTTAATCAAATGTGGGTGTACTATTAGGTACACCTCTGCCTAACCCTTCGGGGATTACAAGCCTGATGTCATTTATACTATTTATACTAATATTATAAAGCTGAAGAGTTTGTTTGTTTGGTTGAATGCGCTAATCTCAGGAAATACTGGTTCGATTTGAAAAATTCTTTTAGTGTTGGATAGCCCATTTATCGAGGAAGGTTACAGGCTACAAAATTTCAGGGTCGGCTTTCAGTCTAATCGGATGCGATGGAGCGACTGCAAATCATTTTGCAGTCTCATCTCAAAAACTCACTGCGTTTAATATCATCATCATTCTCCTGTCCTTTTCCCAATTCATTTGGGGTCGGCGCAGCATGTTTTCTTCTTCCATACTTCTCTATTACTCGTCATCTGATCAGACACCTCCTTTCTTCATACAGTCCATCCATCGTTTCTTTGGTCTTCCTCTACTCATATACCAATCCACATTCATACTCAAAAGTGCGTTTAATCTTTGAGTACTGAATATCCTGTTTGCCTAGCTATCATCTTAATAGTACAATTAAGGTTTGTAGTCAAGGGCGAAATAAGCACGCACTTCGTGAAATTCGACGATTTAACTCACAGAGTTATTTGACTAGCTAATGCCCGCGGCTTCGCTCGCGTGGAGTTCTTTAATTTTTTCACGGGATCGTACTACCGGGATAAAAAGTATCCTACGTATTAATCCATGTTATAAACTATCTGTATGCTAAATTTCATCCAAATCCGGTCAGTAGTTTTTGTGTGAAAGAGTAACGAACATCCATCCATCCATGCTCAAAAACTTTCGCGTTTATAATATTAGTAAGATATAATTAATGTTGGAATCGCCGTTTTTTTAAATTTGCAGGTCAGTGTGACTGATTAAAATATGATTCGCAAATTCGATATGGGGGGGTTCGGAATAATGTAGTACGTCAAAGTTCCCTTCCACCCATATCAAAGATGAGCACCAAAATAAATATTTAAAAAAAATAATTTAGTTCCGGTTTTTTTTAAAGTCATAAGTCATTTATTTCAGAACAACATACATTGTATAGAAATTTAGTAAAAATAAAATAAAAAAGTACCATTAAAACATTACAATCAAAAAACATGTCAAAGAAAATGTCAAATGAAAAAAATGTCAATCAAAAAATCAATGACAAGCAAACAATCAGAAGATTAGTCAGTAATCAGTGTTTCAATCAGTGTCAATGTTGTGAAATGTCATGTCGGTTAAAAAGTGCACACTACAACCCGGAACATCCCTCCGGGGATTACTGGAGTGATGTTATGTTATAAAAGTTTTTTTTTAAATATTAAATGGGCCTACTCTTGACCTCAATCTAGTCCTGAGGACAGAGATGGGGTCGACGATGAAACGAGCTAACCCAAAGAAGATTTTGTCTAAATATATTCTTAAACAACACCATCTTTACAATATCCTAGAAAAGATTTGAGATTCATTAACAAACAAAGTGTTATTATGATATAAATGACTTTTTGAATGACACTATTTGACATTTTTTATTCTTCTATTATTTTTTTAATTCTTAATTTTTTACATTTTATGACTAATTTGTTTTACTGACTTATCAATGTTTATTACTGGCTATTATGTACTTGGATGGAAGTGCCTTTAGTAATTTAGTTTTTATTTTTTAATATTTTGTAAATTTTATAAATTTGTACGCCTTACGGGTGAAATATGTACGTACGAAATATCAATATTGTATCATCCTGCATGCTTAATTTGCATGTATACGCATGTTTTGTCAAATATAATTATCTTTATCTTTTTAAGCCACAGTCGGGTAAAAAAAAAATAACCTTCATTTTCCAGCCTCTTATTCCGCCTACCCATTTAAATCCAATATTTAAACACTCACCAATAATTAAAATCACTGTATCACTCAATCAATAATCGCGAACGTACCGGAAAAAAAGAATCCTCCTGTATTAAAGTCGGTTAAAAAAATATTAAGTCATTTAAAATCCTGTCACAAATCTAATTTACAACAAAAACACATTACTCTCCTTTCTATCACAGTCGGTTAAAAAATTAAACATTAATTTTTAACCTCGAATTCTGCTTACCCATATAAAGCCAAGATATAAACACTCACCGATATAATAACACTCAATCAGTCCCACTGAGCACTGTATTACGACTGCGCGTGAGTTAGTCTGAACCGCATTGTAAGTTTTATTGTACCTAGGGTTCCCACTTCTGAGATATATGAAAAAAAAATCCGGACAAAATTCCGGACACTTCAAGATAATTTTCTTTTCTTTAAAAATAGAATAGAATTAAACTACAAGTAATTTTATATTTACATTTCTAATAATTAAATTCATTTAATCTTACATTTAATATTTCATCTCATTTAACAATACATTACATTTAGTATTTCATTTCTTTTAACAATATTATTTTACACAGTTGCATCAAACAGTACATAAAACTTATCTGTTCTTTTACATTTTGTAAAACATTGGTACATTTCATTTAAAAATATTTTTGAAATTTTCATCAAACTTTAGTACGTACTCACTTCCTCCCTATTAATATGTTTAAAGTATAATTATTACAGGAAATAATTAAAAAAAAAAAAAAAAAAAAATATTTTATCTCAAAACATTGTGTCATACACAAACTGAGGCTGAGGAAATAATGTACAATGTTTTTTAAAAAGTACGGGTGGCAACCCTAACTGGCAGTCAGACATGACGCAAACAGAATTGACATTGACAGACAGAGTAACTATCTACTTTTAAAACATTTCGTGTAAAGCTTATTTTTCCTGGTTCAGTAAAATGAAAAAAAAATAAAAATAAGTGTGTACAGACGCCAGCCCATCAAGCTACCCGAAACTGTCAAATTTTCCCAATCAACCTTGAACCTAATTCTTTAGCGTTAAAGTTGAAAATTTATTAAAGAAATTAATTCAATTCAAAAAGTCCATGAGGGTTGAAAACGTATATTTCAATAAATACTGTGTGAGGTGTGTATCGAAAGTTCTTAAAACATTATATCGAGCTTCCTAAAACTCTTTTTAGGGTTCCGTAGGCGAAAACGGAACCCTTATAGATTCGGCATGTCTGTCTGTCCGTCTGTATGTCACAGCCACTTTATTCCAAAACTATTAGGACTACACAGTTGAAACTTGGAAGTAGATATATTTTATGAACCGCTTTACGATTTCTATACAAAATATATATATATATATATAAAGATAAAGATGCATTTATTTGAATAAACATGTGTGGCATGATGCATAGATATGCACATATGGATGGAAACAAGTTTGAGATTACTGGTTCAACATGTTTTGCCATATTCGGCGTACAAAATAGTATATATATCATGGGGGGCTCCCCCCCATGGTACATGGAAATGTAACTAAAAAAACAAATCATCAAACCTATACGTGCAGTGTCTATAGATAGGTCTTTAAAAATGACATTGAGGTTCCTAAAACCATTTCTTCTGAAAGTCAATCGATTGAAAGATAGACACTTCCAAAGTGGTAAAAACACAATTCTGGGTTAAGCTCGCCATTGTACTTATGCTATATTATTGCAATTTCTGTGTATATTTGTTATTTTGTGTGCAATAAAGAATAAGAATAAGAATAAACTGTTTGTCCCTCCCCCTCCCCTCTAATTATAAAGAAAATTGGTTTGAATAAGATTTGATGTTCAGTTTTTGAGATATGGGACTTTTTCGTCTAAATGCGGTAATAAGCTTGGTTTTCATTAAAATACTATGAAAAACAAATTTAGTTTTGCTGTTGAGTGTTTTACATTATGAATGAGCGTTAAAGATATTGTTATTATATTGTTTGGTACTACGGATCCCTATGTGAGAGTCCAACTCGCACTTGGCCGGTTTTTTTAAGCGATTGTACAGAAAGTGGGCAACGTCGCAAATAGCTGTCAAATATTTTGCTGTTTTGTTTAATTTGGCAATATTACTGTATGGAAATAAGAAATATGGCTCACTAGTGAACTAAAGTATTGATTATGAAATGCAATAATTAATATCGTAACACCGAATATTTAGTTTTAAAGGTAAAAAAAGTATTTGGAAACTTTCCAAATGCCTTTTTTACACCTAAAACGGTTACAATAGCAACAAAGCGACAGAGTTAGCCCGCGCTCGGCGCTTTTTTCCCTTTCATTCTGATTAATCAACAATATGAAAATGATGAACCCATATAAACAGACCCTTCACATAGCCGTCAACCAAGCATTCTGTACATCAAACTAAGTACCTTTACGCAAAAATTATAGCTGGGCAACGACTTTTTTTTTGGGGTGAAAAATGACGTTTTACGGTAGGACTCTGGAACGCACTCAAAGCATTGTACTGATGGATGGATTGAATAGTACGGGTGTCGTGGAGGTGTGTAAAGTAAAAATCTTACATTAAAAACATGTATTTAAAAAAACATATCTTCCCGTGGGTGTCGTAAGAGGCGACTAAGGGACTTACCAGAGAATGGGCAGCAGCGTTCTCTGTGCTTTATAACAACCATACTGCGATCGCCAACCCGCCTGCCAAGCGTGGCGATTATGGCAAAACCCCCCTTCTTGGGGGAGGTCTATGTCCAGCAGTGGACGTCTTTCGGCTGAAATGATGATGATGATGATGATTTAAAAAAAAACTTTGACCCCCAATATCTTCGTATCTAGAAGGTTCCCGTCTAGAACAAAAAAAATATCGTATCGAGAACAAGTGCCTTTCGGATATGTTAAGGGTCTATTTACACCCTTTATGTAGTTTTTTAGGTTCTCAAATATAACTAGTTTTACATTAGATGTGGGTCGTAGGGCCAAATCTGAGTGTAATGCAACAATGTATCACCTTTTCTGCACTTAATACTGTGTTGATCATTTTAGAACGAGCATAACAGAATAATAACAGCCGCACGGGTCGATCTTGAAAGTTAAGCAACGCTAACCGAGTGCTGTCCGTGGATGGGTGACGATCTTTTACATGCGGAGTTTTCTCAGTGCCTCGTAAAGCACGTTAAGAGGGCCCCGGTCCGTCTATCGTCAACGCGAGCATGGTCGAAAAGCTTGTTGTGTCATCCAGAGCCACACCGGCGATATTCCCCCGTCTCACCCCGCCCCGACCCCGCACGACTCGTCTCCCGCGCACCGCTTGCCGCCTGACGCGGTAACATTGAACGTTAAATAGTTTTCGAAAAGTTCTTAGACTTGTTCCAGTAAATACGTGTTTTAAAATCTCCATAATACGTGCAAGGTTTTCATCAAGATGTTATCTTTACTTTTACAATTTATGATTGACATTATGAACGGCCAAAATTCAGGTAAAATTTGTGCAAAACCGCAATTTTTGCAGGCTTATACTGAATTTGTTTCTACAAATTTTAATTTTTTGCTTTCATAGAAACCTAGATATAGTGCACAAGATTCCTATCAGTTAAAAAAAAATCAAAGATAGACGTGTTACAACGGTATAATCACGTACGAGCGTTTGTATGAAAAGTATTGTAGGTTGGCCGGTCTTAAGCCGTTGGTCCCGGCTGTCATTTGTAGATCTTTGACCGTCATTACAGGTAGTCAGTGGCCTGAAAGTCTGACAACCAGTCTGACTAAAAGGTATCGTATTACCCAGTAATAACTAAGTTGTTGTTCATACAGAAATAGGAATATTTAGTAGATAGATTTCATCATCATCATCATTTCAGCGGAAAGACGTCCACTGCTGGACATAGGCCTCACCCAAGTGTCGCCACATTGACCGGTCCCGTGCGACTCGCATCCAACGGATCCCTGCAACCTTTACCAGGTCATCGGTCCACCTATTGGGAGGCCTTCCAACGCAGCGTCTTCCGGTTCGCGGTCGTCACTCCATAACTTTTCGGCCCCATCGGCCATCCGTTCTGCGAGCAATGAGCCCTGCCCACTGCCACTTAAGTTTGGCTATTCTTCGGGCTACGTCGGTTACCTTGGTTCTCTTGCGGATGTCCTCATTTCTGATTCGATCACGCAAGGAAACTCCGAGCATAGCCCTCTCCATTGCCCTTTGGGTGACTTTAAGCCTTCTGATAAGGCCCATTGTGAGCGACCACGTTTCAGTCCCGTTTGAATCACTGTCGTATATAGATAGATTTGCTTATGAATTTTCTAAGAGCGAGCGCGGCACGCTCAAAAAATTTTATCACCTCTCCTCTGATAGGTTTTCAATTAGGTTGGGTTGAGCTTGCATCTTCTGTGCAAGTTAAAAAAGTACGAATAACATTTTAACATTTCGCGGACCATATTCGAAGATTCTGCGGACCACCGCTGATCAGCGAACCATAGGTTGGGAACCAATGGGGTAGACTAAAAGGCAGCCGACGCCAATGTAGTTGGGAAAAGTCTAGACAGATGATGGTCGATGATGTGCCATAATCACGCACGATCTATAATAGTCAACTTGTCTATACCTTCTCAGTATGAGTGTTGTCTATTGTATTCTCATCACGACCTTTACATGTCCAAATAGTCTAGTGGACATATTTATGGCAGATCTCAAGGTGACGCATTAGATTCTTATTCAATTAAAGTATCGTTCGAGTCGTCTTTTGTTATTGATTTTTCCTTGACTACAAAGGATAAGTTCTTATCAACAAGAATTTGTGTGGTATATATACTACAACTAAAAAACCCGACTACTGAAAAATAACGCTCTAATTAAATTAGGGGTTTACAAGGCAAAATCGACTCCTCCTATTGTTGAAGTCGGTTAAAATGTAGCCTCTGTTACCCGGGCCATAATAACAAATCGATTGACATCTTATATTCATCAAAATCGGATGAATAGTTTAGGTGCTACGGAGGAACATACGTAAATACAAACACATACATAGACTTACATAGACTGCTAAGATCATAACCGTTTGGAGTATCCATACCCCAAACGGTTATGATCTTAGCAATACCCTGATCTTTACACCCTGATCTCCAGAACAGGGTGATTAAAGCTATCATAAGATAGCTTTAATCATTATTAATCAATTCACAGAAATGTAAAGCAAAGTCTTAGTCTTAGTCTTTATTTTAAACCAGACTTTAATACAGGGTTTGTTATTTATGGATCAACCAGCTTATGCCCGCGGCTCCGCCCGCGTGGAGTTCGGGAGTTGCCCACGGGATCTTACTTCTGGATAATAAGTAATCTATGTATGTATACTACATACATAGATTTACATGTACTTGCTAATAATTTGCAAACATTAGTTCATAGTAATATCAATTGATACCTTGGTTTGAGATTGGACACCGGTGACAACAATCAAATGATATCAGGAATCTATTTATAGACAAAATACTTTTACATAATATTTAATATCAATGTCGCGTATAACGAGCCAACGCGAAAATCGGTGGAATAAACCATATTTATAGAAACGTCTACTCAGGAAAATCCTACCTACTTACTAAGGTAAAAAATCCCGCGCCCCGCACGCCCCGCGCAACACTGAGCGTCATGCGCCCGTCTACGTGAGCTTCGAAGCCCTATTTGACTCTGTTGGGGGACGATTTTGGAAAAACTGATACACGTATCTCATAATTTTAACTGAAGAGTTTGACACAGATTTTCAAGATAATCGACTCAGAGAATAAAAAGATTCACAGAAAATTCAACACCCTATTTCACCCTCTTAGGGGTGGAATTTCGAAAAACCCTTTCTTTGTGGATACCTACTCTTCACAAAGAGTACACCATCCAAAATTTCATGACTCCAGGACCAACGGTTTGGGCTGTGCGTTGATATATCAGTCAATCAGTCAGGACTTTGAATTTTATATGTATAGATATCATTAAAGTTAAGGTGTCCTTACACGGTCAACTATTTTGAGCAATGATTACGCCCCGTAACTGTTGCTGGAGGTAGCCATCCCATTGTAATCCCAACCACTGCTAAATCGGAAAACCCGGAATCAACCACGAAGCTCGATGAGTCAGGAGAAATTATTCAACTCCTGTCTTGGATTCTGTCCTTTATTTTGCAAGTGGGAGTAAAGAATTAAGTTGAGTAAACTTGTTTATTAACCGACTTCTGAAACAGGAGGAGGAGGTTATGTATTCGACGAGCATCTTTTTTTATCATGTATGTATGTACACCGTTTTCTCCGTGACTAGGTCCGATGTGATTCTTTATTTGTTTGGTAGAGGAAGCTTCCGCAGTTGTCCAATATAAGTTGTATTAACTTTACTGCGGTACTTTCTGTATTTTTTTCTTCGTCGTCTATGTGGATGATGTGCTTTTTTTTTTTTTAGGATGGGAAATCATCAAATGACCCCCCCCGCTCTGGGCGGAGCGGAAGGGAGTGTCAGACTTGTACTGACTAAAACCCATCCATGTTCCTTCTTTGCCCTTTGTGTTCCAGGGCCGCGGTATCTCTTTCGAACAGTCCCGCAGCCCTGGCAGACATCGGCCCGTGCGGACCCCTACGTGGTTGCTGACATCTCTTTGAGGCGCGCTTGGAACACGAACGCGCCGTCGACCACGGCCTGTCGTCATAAGACGGCCGGACGGCGAGCTAGCCCATAACTCGCCGTCCACAGGTCCGCGCCTACGGTGGCCGGGGGCCACCACGTGACCCCCGACGCCCAGGGCGTCTCCCGCGGCGGCTGGGACGTGAGGCTCTTTCCCTCACACGTTCCGCCACCTCCTTCACTAGCATGACTGCTTCGCAGAAGGAGGTGACTTCATTTAGTAAGTATGTAGGATTTTTCTGAGGTAGACGTGTCTGTAAATATGGTTTATTCCACCGATTTTCGCATTTACTCATGATGCGTGACATTGATATTAAAATATATTTTGTAAAAGTATTATGTCTATAAATAGACTAGCTGTTGCCCGCGACCTTCGTCCGCGTAAAATTTTATAGTCTATAACCTTCCTCGATAAATGGGCTATCCAACACTAAAAGAATTTTACAAATCGAACCAGTAGTTCTTGAGATTAGCGCGTCACCGCCTTCACCAGCATGACTGCTTCGCAGAAGGAGGTGACGGCTTCCCATTCCCTCTCGCTCCGGACCCGCGTTTCCTCCCGCCCGATTGGATGATGTGTTCCCATACGATAATTTCTAATGATCATGCAGGTGAAACTGCGATCGATCAAAAACTAGTTACACAAATAAAACAATTTTTTTTCTTAATTTAATTTATTATATTATAATAATTTGAATTAACATTGCGTATTACTATTATACATGAGGTATACAATTAAAAATAATATTTGTGAACAAAGTAACTTTTGTTGAACCACAGTCTCGAAACTGTTGCTCAACTGTTGAGCAACTATACAGTATGTCGATTAAATAAAATGCTTGTTAGAAGAGGAAAAGAAATTGAGTGTTAGTGGAGTACGAAAAAGAGATTTAGATGATTAGAGGATTCCAAAACTTTTAGCTGACATTTAGGCCGAATTATAACCAATGAAACTGCGTTCAATAGCTATCTGTGTCAATATTCCACAGCAATTATGATAATGACACACAATTGAACGCCGTTTGTACATGCTGATCGCGTTCAGTTAGTGGTTCATTGGTGAAATTCGCTGTAAGTAATTGATTTAGATACCTTTTGTACTGACATTTGTTAATTTCGAAGTAGCTCTAATGTGGATACAATTAGCAACTCTAAAAAGTATTTTTTCTGGCACTATTGATTGCTGTAGTTCAATTATAATGGGTGTTAAAATACCCTTAACGAAGCCGAAAGGCACTTGTTTTCCTTGTCATTTCGATCATTTTTTTGAACTGGACCATACTTGGGAACCTTATAGTAACGAAGATATTGGGGGTCAAAGTAGCAACTTATTCCCAAGTTAAAAATACAAGTTTTTAATGTTATAACTTCACTTTATCGTGATTTTTCACCCCAAAAAAAAATGTTGTTTCCCAGCAATAAAGCGAAGTTACTTAATTTGATGTACAGAATGCAGAATGATTAACAGCTTCTATAATTACAGTGTACAATTATACATAATATAGTGTAGAAAACACGATTATTCTGAGTATTAGGCAGGTTGCAAGGTCCGCTATACATGCGGTGATGGTTGCCTGTCTTTGGTTTATGTGCAGTCAAGGAATGAAAGAAACCTATAGAATCAGCAGTATTGTAACAGAGCTGTGCACCAATATTGGTGAGCTACACGCTTAGAGCTATTAAGCTTAAGGTTCATTTTTACTTGCACCTAATTATTTTACCAACTAAAAATGACAGTTCCAAAATGTATCATGAGCCCGCTGTTTAGGAAATACATGCATAACCAGCGGCCGCATGCATGTCCGGGAAAGGTAACGGCTGGGACACAAGCCTCCTCTCTGTGAGAGGGAGTGGGCTGTACTCCACCACGCGGATCTGGTGCGAGTTGGTAGATGTCACATGTCTTCGAAGTTACGGTTCAAGGAAATGCCGGTTTCCTCACGTATTTACCTTCACCGTTTTGAGAGCAGTGGCGAGAAGACATTTGTTTCAAACTTGCCTAAAATTTCGTTCCTTGACCGTACTTTACTCAAATGTTCAAACAATTATAATCTACTTCACAATAATATTACTTAAACGGCGTTTACACAATTTGACACACATCTTAAACAAATTTCTATGTAACAACTAGGTATTAATTTACACAATATACAACGTGTTTTTTTCCATAACTGTAGGATTATATTCTATTAGTAAAAATTGTACAAAAAGTTAAAAGTAAAATATGTAGACCAAAAATGCATAGTTTTGAAGATATATATCATCTCGATGTAGGTATCTAAGTTTCATTGATAAATACTAGTAATGCATTTTCATTCAAATCAATCATTCATATTTAAAGCTAAGAAAACTGCGACGTATTTGTATGAAAAATGAAAAGAAAAATAAATGATAATTGAAAAATAATTCATATGTCAGTTGATTCTTTGATATGACCTCATTCATAGCCTAAAGTTATGGGATATAAAAAAACACCTTGTATAAAACCCATTTACAGTAAACAGTAAACGAGACCTACATGAATATAGGGGTTCGACATTTTTTTATGAAAACTGGCTTGCCTAATTTCATTTTATTTAAAAACATAGCAGCCACTTATAAAAAACCTATATTAATGACTCTGCCCTGGAGTGTTATTGTGGTGCTGTGCCAGAAACGATGCGGCACTTAATAATGTGTCCTGCGTCTACAGGAACTGATGGACGCTACTGAAGGCGCCAAACTAGTAGCTCGATCAGTTCTAGATCGACACAATTTAGACTGCCATCGACAAGCTAAGAAGAAGATTGATTACCAAAGGTTTTATCCGTGTCTGCTATTTTAAAAATAAAATAAAATGTCGGAAGACAGTCAGGCCAAACAGCTCAAACGCCATTAGAACTTCCCCTAGTGTTTCTGTAATTGGGCTAACGAAAATAATTAGTATGACTTGAATTTGATTACAATTTCTTAACAGGCACAGTTGCGTAGCCTCATTTTATCAATAATAATTATTTTAATTAATATTGTTTATCTAAGTTACGCGCTAATCAAAGTATATAACATATTAAAGTAATAATAAACGAAGTAGGAGAGTAATAGTCCGATCATGATTTGTACTGCTTTGTCCAGGTAGTATAATCTGTGGACAAACAGAGAAATTAGTTATATTAATAGTAAACTAGAATATAGGGTGCGTTCAAACGGGCAATAATTGTGCAACTGTTGCCGGCGGTCGTGTAACATAATGGCTGTAAAATGACTTTCAACGAAGCCGAAAGGCACTTGACCGTACCTGGGTACCTTCTAGTTACGGAGATAAATAGGAGGTTAAAGTTTAACTTTTCCACAAGTTTTTATTTAATATAATTTTTTAATGTTATAAGTATAACCTTACTTAAAATACTTCAAGGCTCCTATACTTTTCAATGCATCCATCAACACAATGTTTTGAGTGCGTTGCGTTGAGTCCTACCGTAAACCTTTAGTTGGACCCCAAAAAATGTCGTTATCCACATAACGCAATAGATTGTAGCCGTAACCGTAATCCCATGGTGGTGTATGTTACGGTTAAAGATGGGTGTGAACACTTAGCCAGCTAATCTTTAGTTTATGTTCACACCCATCTTTAGTCGTAACATCTATACAAGAAGACGTGATACTTTCAGACATGTCTCAATTACTATTTTGCCTACATTATTAACAATCACAAATCCAAAAGTTTTGTAAACAACTAGTAAACAACTTTACGACTTGTTTTGGGCGTAAACGATAGACAAAAACAGTTGACACAACATGTTGGTAACATGTTTTATACCTTGGTAAATATGAGGCAAAAATTTTTAAAAAAAAGTGGTGGATTATAATTTGAGTCGCCACTTTAAGTTGCCCGTGTATGCGTACCTAAACGTCGGTGAACTAAGCTTGTAGGTACATACCGCATAAAACGATAGAAACTCACTCATACTGAAAATACTATCAGTGAGCGAGACAAAGCAATTGAAATATCTTTGTTAACGAAAAAAACGTTATCAATTTTAGACGCGGTTTAGTGCAGAACTGTAAACATTCACATTGCTAGGAGGGCGCTGTTGCTAAAAAAATTGTGAAATTGTATTGAAAACACTAATTGGTGGCGAAAATACCGACTATGGCCATATGCCAAGAGTACCACGGCGTACTGTAACGTTTTAAACTTTTGAGGTAGTGTCACTTACTGTTTCTGTAACCTCTTGGCCGCGGGGAGGGTGGAGGGGTCCTCCTTGCAGCAGTACTCCCGCGCTCCCTTGATGTAGTTCCTGATGTACATACTCCAGTCCATGTCCTAGAAGTGCAAGCGAAATTAGACCTTATTCAAAGGGATCAGGCCCTACAATTGTTGGGCAGATGATGTCCATGTCAGTTATTTGCAACAGGTGGCACAAAGTTTTGTCAGTAACTTCGACTTATAAAAAAAACAGTGGTCGTTAATCTAGTGGTCACAAGGCTTACGTTCGGGATTTGATTCCCAGGTCGGGAACAATTTAATGGGCTGTTCCATTATGAATTTGTCAGTAGCTGATACTGAGTCTAGATTTGTGCTACGTTGATGACAATAGGATCTCCCCCTATTACATGAGACTTAACATAACTTATAGGAAAACGTCGTGAGGAAACATGATCAAGTAGAAAAATGTTCAAGAACCAAAACTTCGAATTCGGCCAGCGTATGCCTGTGTCCCAGCTGTGGGAAACGTGGGAACATTATTGACTGATCATGCACTTCTAATATAATGACTTCCTACCTTCATATCCGTATAGAACGTATCATTGTCTTTCTTAGAGATCCTGTTCTGCAGCGCCACAAAGTTGTCGTTGGTGAAGTGCCACTCCTTGGTAGTGTAGTACTGCAGGACCTCTAGCCCGTAGTTGATACGTTTCTGGATCTTGATCATGCTGGAATAGAGTAGGTTTTCGTTTAACAGAGAAGTAAGTAAAGTAGGGTCTTCAGGGTAGATAAGCGACGATCTTCGCGAGTAACCGAAGATCAAGATGAAGAATTTAGAGCCGCCTATGGCCAGCAACTCATGAATGAGGTTGAGGTTATTGCAACTTTGCCCTGAGTCTGGGTTCGTACCCGGTTAATGGTAATAAGCTGACCCCCTCGGACTTAAACCTAACATTTATGGAGGACAGGTAGACAGTAGCTCCATGTAAAATACTGGTATTCAGCTACATCTGGTCAGACTTGAAGCCAATTCCAATATGTAGTTGGGAAAAGACAGGCAGATGATGATATTATTCTGCCTTACTCCACGGGATGTACATTTATGTTGTCAGGCGGTTTTCATTAAAGCAAAAACGCTTCGACCAATGACATTAGTTGAAATGCACATCGCATCTTTTGTCTCTTCTGAAATTGGTCGAATCTTGCACGCTTCCTCTAAGGTCTGCACGTCTCAAACTTACAAAGATGTCATAAGGTCATTAAATGCCACCTGTGCACTTGATGACTATAACCCTGCATCAGTTAAAGGAGTTCGCGAAGCTGAATATTGAGCCAAACATATTTGAACTTTTTGAAAAAGAAGGAGTACTTACAAAGTCTTCTTCCCCATAAGGAACATGAGCATGTCCACGAAGTAGGCCGGCAGCATGTGAGTGAAGAACAGCGCAAGCTGGTGCGCGATCCATGAGCTCTTGGGCGAGCCGCCCGGGTACCACAGGCAGACGGTGAACGGGAACTCCTGGACGTGAACGCGACCTGCAAGAGACATTAAATTTTATTTCTATAAGGCTTAAAACTTGAAGCACAGGACTACGTGCTTGTTGGAGGCCTTTTATGATTCTATCCCACCTGATGGAAAAGTCGGGGACCGGGCAGTGTACCTCAAATGGTCCTGGGCATCTCGCTAGACACGGAGATGGTCGATAGAGCAAGGCTTTGACCAAGAGGTGCCCAAGGTTAGGCCAAAGAAACCAGGGCCGTCCTAGAGCTCGTTGGGTCGACGATATCGTCAAAGTCACGGAAAAACCTGGATAAGGGAAGCACAGCACCGGCAAGTGGGGCAGAAAATAGGCGAGGCCTATACCCAGCAGTGTGTGATTCTGATGGATAATGATGCTGGAAAAACGTGTCGAAGGTGTGGCAGGATTAGATGTAAACGGCTCAGAATAGTGTTTGGAAGTCTATATCAGCCAGTCCATTATGAAAAGAGCGATAAAACTTTGGCCATATCAGCTTGCAGGAATAGAGATCTGCCTGATGGTCAAATAGCCAAGTTGCCTAGTAACAGGTTCAAAGCATGGGATTTGGCGGTGACAGGTTCAAGATACCTCAGGACCATTCTAAAGGCACGGCTGTCAGATTATCAACTTTAAGAGTTGAGCCGAGCATTGAAAATGCTAGTGTGCGTTTAATCACGCCTAGTGTTAATTAAAATATATTCAAATAAAGTGTAACTGTCGTGATGGCCCCGACGTTTCGGCCTCGCCTTTCATGCATGAGGGTTCAAATCCGGGCAGTGCCAATGTGACTTTTTCAATTCATATGTACTTTCTAAGTTTTTCTTGGACATCACAGACATCGGTGAAGGAAAACATCATGAGGAAAATTGGACTTATAATTAATATAAGTCTGAAATCGCCAACCCGTGTTGAGCAAGCGTGGTGTTCGTGCTTTCTCTGTATGAGAAGAGGGCTTAGCCCAGCAGTGGGACAGTAATAAACTGGAATTATTATAATATTTTCACTTTGATTCTCTTAACAAGCAGAAACGTTTTCTGAACTGTTTATCAGATTTGTTGTGTTTAGTTTTTGAACAGTGTGTACGTAACTTTTTAAAGATTTGATGCTTTTAATATTTAGCATATATTTATATATTTTACTTAGTTTAATTTTAAAATATGTAGCTTACAACTACAACTAACATAATTAATAATTATTGTTTTTTTTTGTGCATGTGGTGTTTATATATACCTTTTAGTAATTGTTGCACTGTGTAGAATTTAAACGCTAGTTTTATTTTTGTTTGTAGATTAGTGTAAACGATTGTTGGTAGAACTAATAAATAAAATAAAATAAAAATATTATTTATAAAATAAAGAGTAACTTACCCATATCCAAAGCTTGTCCCCAAGTGATTGGATTGATTCCCGACTGAGTGATGTTGCAGATGCCAATCTGTTTCGGTCTGGATATTAACAGAACAAGGTGTGAAAACACATTTTTTTATGTCTTGTTGAATCAAAGTTTGTAATGATTGTCGCGCAACAGTCGCCTGAAGTCTGAAGTAAGTGGCAGAGCTACCTGGTTCAACTGCTTAAAATTGCTTATTTTTTATTAACATTGTTTCATAGTACAGTCGCCAGTGCATCAAGTTACCACAAACTCTCAAATGTTCTCATTCGATTTTGAACATCAACATTTTATAAACTTATACTGTCACTTAGGAGATATCTTCCGTGATTGTTCATTATTTTAAGCTCTCGATATTTCGGCGCTGTTGCATATCGGGAGCTCAAAATACTGTACAATCACGGAATATATCCCGTAAGTGACAGTATAAGTTTAGTTGTAAACCGTGAAAGCTTAAAACAGTGATAAACATTTTATAGTTAAAATTAGTTGGCGAAATTTTACAGTTTGTGGTAACTTGATGTGCTGGCGACTGTACATTCCGCAATTTTAAGCAGCACACGAGATTTTTTTTAAAGTTGTAGAATAAGTACTGGCAAAAGCAACATGTATATGTTGATAATTATAGCAGTTTACATAATACAGTTCACAGTTGTGGACATGTTCTTCTTGTTGCTGGGACGTTATTGTCGACCAATTTATTGACCGTGTGAGCTCCCCTTTAGATTAACTCCTATTGGTAAAGTTAAGGAGTGACCCGTGTGACCACCCTCGAGTCGGTCATAAGACACTTTTGTATCCATGAAATCCCATGGATCCCAGACTTGGTCTTTGACAAACATTCAAAAGTTCAAACTCAAGGTTTGCCAACGTGCAATGGAGCGCAGTATCCTAGGCGTCAAACTAACCGACCGTGTACGCAAAACCACACTGCGCTCTAAAACACAAATTACTAACGTTGCTCATAAACCCGCTAAGCTGAAGTGGGACTGCACTGGCCACGTCTGCCGCATGCCCAATGAGCTGTGGGCCAAATAGCCACTTTATGGAGAACTGACACAGTCAGACGGCGTCGCGGCAACGAGCTGGACAAGACCAGCGATCAGTGGCCCACATTGACCTTGGATTGGCACAACTGCCCCCGTAGCATGACCGCCGTAGACAAGGATTTCTTTGACGGAAGAATCGACAAAATGACAGATTGTGTCGACACAATGACAGATTTCTTTGCACTATCTGTCATTTTGTCGATTCTTTCGTCAAAGAAAAAAACTGAAAACGAAAACAAACGACGGAAATAAACTGATTGATTGATTGATTGAAAGAAATCCTTGTCTACGGTGGTCTTGCTACGGGGGCTGGTTGTCATGGGGAGAGGCCTTTGCCCAGCAGTGGGATGTCGCAGGCTAACAGTATCAATATCCACGAAATAAAAGCCAAAAAGATTCCGTGGTGATCAGTGTTGTACTCCTTACTTCTCAATTGCGGTGAGGTATCCCAAAATGATGCAGGCGTTGACTGTGACATCGACAGGCACCACGTCAGCTGCATAGCTGTCATTACAATGCATCGTACGGATCACACCTGGAAAATAATATAGTACTGTAGCGAACATTAGCACGTTAAAATAAGAACGCAATCAACGTCGATAGCGCAAATCTTTCATGTTACTTGAGTTCTTTTAAAACAAAAATACTGCTTTTTATTTGGAAAAAAATAAAAAAAATAAAATACGGGTGATTTATTTTTTAATTTCATGAATAAATAATTTCTTTTGAACATAAAACGTTCTTAATCGGATCTTCTGCGCGAAAACAAAGAAATGCACCCTCCCCGTCTGAAGGCCGAGGCCGCACTGATAAGTTGTGCATCGGGGTCCTAGCGAGGGTCGGGGGACAGGGCGGTCCGAGCTGTGACTGGTTAGAAAGCTTGAAGTTTCAGAGGAGAGGCTCATAAGATGAAAACAACGGGTTTAAAAACTAAGCAAACCGTACACCTCCTGCTTTATACATAGATCGACTATCCTGCAAAGTTTCATGAACTAATTTAAAGTATTAATTGAATATATTGTCCATTTATAATTCATTTTAGAGGTAACTTTGAGATATTTTTTAGCGAGAAAATGTTACGAGAGCCATTAAATTTTCACAATTTGGGGTTAATCTGGCCTTTATGAATCGAAATACTGGATAATGTGACTGTAGGATTTATATGATAAATATTCCTATGAACTAGTAGGTATTACCAGTGTTTTCATTTATTGTCGTATTGTCGGCGCCACCCTGTAATAATTTGACCTACCTTTGCCAGCTCCTACTAACAATCCAGTTGGTCCGTTCAGGTTGTCCACCCATCCCGGCATAGGCTCCTTGTATGCCGCAGCCACTGTAAATACAACAGAAATATAAGTCAGCATAAAAAATTCTAACACAGCCAAGTTGTAGCTTGTTTGCAGGTTTGTTCAAGTTGTATGCAATTTGCAACTTGCATACTTGCCTCATGGAATCGCGCCTTAAAAGACAGTAACTTTGATGCGCTAAAGAACCGCCGCCATGTTTGAACATACGTCAACTAGTACCGCTACTCACCGATAGATGGCCGCGCGATAACGATGGGGAACCTCCCCTCGTACTGTGACACTAAATCTTCAGTAAGAGATTTTGTGTACGCGTATGTGTTGGGCTGCGGCTCGATTATCCTGGGAAATAAGTTATTTTGATATTCATTTGATGGTTGATGAATTATTTAAACTCACATTCAAGAAGAAGTAGTGCAGAAATTAGCTGTTATAATATGCCCATATAATAACAGCTGCTATTTATTTCTTTCTTCAAACCACATGACCCTAATTTTTCCATAGTAGATGGGCATCTGATATGGAGAAATTAGGGACATGTCGTTTTGAGTATGAATGGGGATGATTATAAAAGTAGTGGAAGACCAAAGACATGATGGATAGATTGTGTGAAAGAAAATAATTATGGCTAGAAATAGTGTGAGTTCTAAGAGTAATTTTAGAATTTTTCACTCAGTAACTGCCCGGAGTTTGGATTCATGCCTCGTTGAGGGCAATAGACTAGACCTTTCTAAAATGGAACTTAAATAAAAGCAGCGAAAAGTTAGTACAATACCTAAGATACTTAGAAAAGTACAGGCTAAAATAAAAATAGTCTGAAAACCAGTCGTTTTTGAACGTCAAAATTGTACAAAGCAGTCTTCCAGAACGGGGCGCCCTTCTTCAGTTCCTATTGTTAACTGGGCAGAACCAATGACTGAACAAAATCCCCATCTCACGGCGTACTGTTATAGAATAAGGACTTACTTGGGCTGCAAATGTCCCAGAAGCTCGTCATCCATCCAACCGACGCAGTGAATCACATGTTCAGGCCGATGTTTGGAGGGGTACAGCTTCTCCTCGAACAGCTCCAGCTCGCAGCGGCAGTAGGAAGTCGATACGTGGACGAAAGCCTGGAAAAATATAGGAAATGATAGCATATAAGAATATAAGATGGATGTGTATAATGTGCGCCTTGAGAGATAATTAAATAAGGTGAAAGCGCCTGGGTACCCCGCGAAATTCAAATGTGCTTATGTTTTTTCCAATTTGCTGGTCAGTGTCAGGTTGTTTATTGATTAAAAATATGATTCGCGACCGTAACACGTATGTAGTATAATTATTGCATGAAAAGGTCATTCAATGGGATTAAATGAACTTGGAGGGTTGTATTGATGATTTTAATAATTAAAATTATTTAAAGACATAATAGTTGCTACGGTCGTGAATCATATTTTAATTAACATACAACCGGACACTGACCTGCAAATAGCAAAAAAACGTGATAAAATTTGAGTATTGCTGGCTACCCTGGCGCTTACATCTTAAGGAAGTGAACCGTACCGTACCGAAGATATCGAGCACGTTTGGTTTCGGGCTGAAGTTTAATAACCTTAAATAATCTCAAGGCGCTAAATATGAGATTATTTAAAAATAAATTGCATGAATGGTTGTGTAGTCATAGTTTTTATAGCGTCACATTTATTGTCAAAGAAGTCTTTCTTTGACAATAAATGTTAAATATTCTCTTGAATTTTGCACACTTATTTACACTGTTAAGAAAAAACATGTTTGCTCTTTCGTTTTTGTATTTTACCATGTCATCTTTTTATACCATGTTTTTAAGCAAATAAATATTACTCTATTCTATTTCAACACGCTCAATGTTTAAATCGACATTTTTTGTGAATATGACGACCCAACAGGGAAACTCAAGTGCGATGCAACTGTCAACTGTCACATCAACCTGTTCTGCGCATCATCTGCCCCAGAATGATTGTACAGTATCCTTTCTTAGTACCAAGACACTGGACAGGTCTTGCAATATAATATTATATTCAGAAGTTTCTTACCTGCAAGTTTTTCACGCCGTCAGCCAGTTCCAAGACTTTCTTAGTTCCCATTGTGTTCATTTTGACAGCATCGCGGAGGAACATGTCGAATCTGAAACATTAAGTATAACGATCTTAAAATATAGTGTTATAGTTTGAGCAAATGTAGCTGTATGAGCGGTGGTTAATAAAGTGTCACGTGCCATAAATGTTTCTTTTTTACGTGTGGAAATCCTCAATGGATGTCCTTCGCCGTGGGGCCGTTGGAGAGGTCTGTCAGGACTCCTACTGACTAAAACTACACGTTCCTCCTCCTCGTCACTTCTGGCTGTGTTTTGTTTTGGGTTCCCGTTTCATTATACTACAATAGACGAGGCAACGAGACCAAAATCGTTATCTACTTGCAAAAGCCAAGGTACCTGCTGTCGATATAACGTAACATCACCTATGTAATCCCCGAAGGGTAAGGCAGCTCGTGGCTGCTACTGAGAAATTCCTAATGAAAAAACCCACTGACACTTTGCCCGACCTGGGAATCGAACCAGGCCCTCATCCTCAGCAGTCGCACTTGCGACCACTAGACCGACGAGGCTGTCCATACAAGTGTAACACATTATTATATTATTTTGCTTTAAAGTGTCTCTGAGACATGAATTCACGATTTTTACAGTATATTAATTGTCTTTGTACTGACCTGACGCAAGCAGCACAATGGAAGATGATCTGTGCCTCGTCCTGTATGAGCGCGCGGTCCTTCTCCGATATCCCCAGCTCATCAGACAGGATGTCTCCGGGGATCACGTGTAGCTTGTCGAACAACTTCGGTGAGTCGGCTTTGAGGCGGTCGTATATCTGGAATGTTATAATTTTAGGTTAAGTTGGAGAATCTTCTTCTCTATATTGCTATCACGGCGAGCTGTGCTGAAGCGGCTATGGCAGTGCTGAAAACCTCAAACGGCGCAAACAAAATAGTCTAATTTTTCACTTTCTCTTTTCTCTCTATGTGTTTGAGCCGTTTCGGGTTGAAACACTAGGGGCATGGGGTCGGAGTGCCCACCTAGTATTTCGGGACTTCGCCAAACGGTAAGTCGACTTTTCCCGTGACCAGAGGGCTGGCCTATTTTATGGTCAAAAAATCAGTATTGCCATACAACGTGGCATTGCTGCCAGCCTTCTGGGCACTATTCCTGTTAAATATTTTTATAAGACATGTATTTCTTTTAGAAAAAAAGGTTATTATATTAAAATACAAAGTTTCGAATAGTTTTCTCTCAAAACAGTTTGGCTATTCGATACTAGATGGCGCTACTTACCCGAAAATTCAACAAGTCATCCAATCTTTCCTTACTGCTGTGTCCTTTCTTAGGCCTCATGAGTAGGTACATCTTCTTGATATCTGGACAGCATCTGAGAAGCTTCTCCACCATCACTTTGCCCATGAAACCGGTCGCCCCGGTGATGAATAGCGTTTTGCCTGCATAGTACTCTGGTATGCTCACAGATGGCGCCATTGTCTGTGGACAAGGAACGGTCACTCGTTACTTACACTGTAGCATGTAGGTAAGTATAAAATAATAAAATATACGCTGTTTACAATCAAATAATTTCTTGCTTATTGCATTATTATAGTAACTAAATACACTGTATCTCTGTCAGCAAATTATTTCCTTGAGAAATATTGAAAAAAAAGCTATTGTTTTTTGAAAAAATGACTAGGACGTCATGTGTAGTTAAGTGGTTAAATAGTAAAAACCCTTTTTTTTCTACTATAATATAGGTAATAATTTCGATTATGTTAATCTAGATAACTTCAATTACCTAAAAAAGAAATAAAACGGCTCAAAATAACACTTGAATAAGCTAAGTCGTTGTAATCATATCAAGCTACTAGAATCTGTCAAATTTATTTAATAGATTTTCAACTTTATCGCTAAGGCATTAAATTAAAGGTTGATTGGGAAAATTTGACAGTTCCGGGTACCTTGATGTGCGTCTGCACGTTTTCTTCTTTACCTTAATTAAAATAAGATAATCCAGAAATACGTAACTAGTTCACAGCAAATCACTTATTAACTAGATCTATTACTAAGATTTTAGCTTCAAACGTTGACTAAGCCCAACCGCAATTACACGAACTATATATGTTCTTATCACATTGACAACCAACTAGGTACTACTTACTAACAATGCGTCCGTGCTTTAGGTCGGTATAACAATGTTTGTTTTACAAAAATACTCGCAGAATTTTAATGATGTTCCTTTCGAACAATGATTTAATTAGAAAAACTGGTTCCATTACTTATCAATAATGAGTATTGGTGAACTATTATAAATCATAAGGGCCTGCCTTATGCCGCGTGGAGGTCGGGAATGTCCCACGGGATCAAACTGCTAGGATAAAAAGTATTCTGTGTTAATCCAGGTTATAAACTATCTGTGTGCCAAATTTCATCCAAACCCGGTCATTAGTTTTTGTAAAAGAGTAACAAACATCCATCCATACATCCAGCCTCACAAAATTTCACATCAATACATAGTATAAAACAAAGTCGCTTCCTTCTGTCTGTCTGTCCCTATGTATGCTTAGATCTTTAAAACTTCGCAACGGATTTTGATGTGGTTTTTTTTAATAGATAGAGTGATTCAAGAGGAAGGTTTATATGTATATAATGCACACGTGCGAAGCCGGGGCGGGTCGCTAGTTTATAATATTGTAGGATATTACCGCAATCTATCTTTAGCTGAATACCAGTATTTTACATGGAGTGACTGACCTCTACAACTGGATAACACGGTACCGTTTGGTAAGACTGGTTGTCAAACCGACTCACACGACTGTCAAAGATCTACAAATGACAGCCGGGACCAACGGCTTAACGTGCTTTCCGAGACACGGCGGAAACTCGGTATGTAATGGGTGGTCACCCATCCACGGACTAACCAAGGCAAGCGTTGTTTTTACAAAGAGCAATATTTAATAACCACTTACTGATTTTTATTTAGTCAGACCAGCGATAGATGGACTGTGTGAAAAATGATGATATGGCTAGTATGGGCTCATGAGATGACGGTATATAAAGAAGAAAGAATGGCAGAAGAAAGATCAAACAGCGAAATAAAGGGTGTAAATAGAACCTTAACGAAGCCGAAAGGCACTTGTTCTCCCCGTCTTTGCGATATTTTTTTTGTTCTAGACCATACCTGGGAACCTTCTAGTTACGGAGATATTGGAGGTCAAAGTTCCAACTTTTTCACATGTTTTTTTTTTAAATACATGTTTTTAATGTAAGATTTTTACTTTAAACACCTCCACGACCCCCGTACTATTCAATCCATCCATCAGCACAATACTTTGAGTGCGTTCCATCGAGTCCTACCCTAAAATGAGATTTTTCACATAAAAAAAGTCGTTTCTCAGCAATAATGTTTGCGTAAAGTTTCTTAGTTTTATGTACAGTATGCTTCGTGAAGGGTCTGTTTACACCCTGTATTTGCCAACTATGTATTTGCGCTACTACTAACTACCAGATTGCTTGAAACGAAAGCAACTGTAGCTGAATATCTTCACAGATATAAGATTTTAAACTATCATGGTCACTAACATTATTATTTACACTAGAAACGGCATATTTACCATGTTTACTGTTTTCATTGAGTTCCCGATCTTTCGGCGCTGTTGCAAGCACCATGATCACGGTTAGACTGAAGTAAAAAGCGCCGAAATATCGGGAACTCAATGAAAACAGTAAACAAGGTAAATATCCCGTTTCTAGTGTAAATAATAATTCTCGTAGATATAATACAGCACGTAGGGTATTATCACATTATTGTGTTCTAAGTTTTTATATGTACCCACTAAGTATTAATATTTGGAACAGATTTTTTATAAAAGGAATCTACTTTTGCAAATACATTCACCACCCAGATCCAGCCTGTTCCTTTGCTTTCCTCCCCCAGCGAAGCCCTATGCCGAGGCACGGACCCACAGCTGGTGCCCTTAGCGTGTAGTCGCTGGCTGGAGGCCTTACACTCAAGACAACCACAGGATATTCCGGTTGAGCAGACGACAACCTCCTAGGTTGAACTGCGAGATGCCGTTTCGAAAAAAAAAAGCAATACATTCACTCCATACTCAACATCACCACGGGTCTTATTTTCAAACCCTGCGTATTTCAACAGTGGTGACCCCGACTGAAGAAACTCCAAGAAGCAACAATGAACCCGAATACTTCGAAACTGAATGATGGAAGCGAAACATCAGCGCCGCAAAAAGATTCGCACGAACTGTCAGCCGTCTCGTACAACGAACGGATACCGCCTCTATGGAGAAACAGAATCAATCTAATCCCAACACGACTGTCTAAGGATACAGGCTCTAAATCAGCTGCTTGACAATAATTAGACCATTTATATTCTATGACACTTATAAAACGTACATTAACACTGAAGGCTATGTATCAACATGTTCAAACGTTTCGCAAGCAAGCCATCAATGTGTTTAATTGCTAGTAATTAATCGAAACCACTCCAAGCTATGGATGTGGTGGACAGTGTTGCATTAAAAATTTGATGATTAGGATCAGAAATACATAATTAGGATACGTGTACGTAACATCACGCCTCCTTTAAGGATTGGGCAGAGGTGTACCCAAGAGTGCACCCACATTTCGCCAGTTATGTTTTAAGTCACATGTAATAGGGGGCGGGCCTATTGTCATCATCCGGTCACAAATTCATACTCCGTGGCTGCTACTGAGAAATTCCTGATGCAATAACCCAGGACCTCATGCTCAGTGGCCGCGCTGGCGACCACTCGATCAACGCGACAGTTCGCCCTACAACAGTCCTCTACTAGACATGGCCTCCTCAATCGCACGCCACTCAACTCGATTCTTGGCAACTCTCATCCAGTTGCTACCGGCCAGCCACTCTGCGAAGATCGTCGCTGCACCTAGCCTGAGGGCGTCCTACTTTACGCTTGTCGATTTGCTAGGAACGGTAAGACTCGTACACATATGTACATGCAAACCATTTATACGAATTTTAAGTTAACAGGTAACTTCTATTTTAAGCTTTCACGGTTTACAACTAAATTTATACTGTCACTTACGGGATATCTTCCGTGATTGTTCATTGTTTTGAGCTCCCGATATTTCAGCGCTGTTGATTGCGGTTTGACTGGAGAATGCGGGTGGATGGAAAATAAATTGTTAAGAGCAGACAAATCTATCTACCCCTTTCATTGTCTTTTGCTACGCGCACTACTGAAACTCGAACACTAAAATATCGGGAGCTCAAAATAATGAACAATCACGGAAGATATCCCGTAAGTGACAGTATAAGTTTAGTTTACTCCTGCCTGCCATCGTGTGTCATGTGTCTGCCTTTCTCCAAGTATTTCCGAAACTGCCTCCATTCTAACACGATGCAACTATCAGTATTCATTTTCCTAATATGTTGTTTGGGGTCGGCGCAACACGTTTTTTTCTTCCATTCAATATCAACCGTCACGCTATCATTAACAAATTTTACCTTCATAACATTCCTCACACAATCCATTCATCTTTTCTTTGATCTCCCTCTCAATCCATCAACATTTATATTCATCACTTCTTTAGTCACATGCGATTCGTCCCTCCTCATCACATACCGATATCACGACAATCGATTCCCTTTCAACTCTTCCGTATCTGGCGCAACTTTCAAACTTCGTCTAATATACTCGTTCCTTATTTTATCCGTTCTTGTCACACCACACATCCACGTCAACATTCTCATCTCCGCTACTTGCTATCTTTTTTCATCCATCTTCTTCACAGCCCAGCATTCCGATCCATAAAGTACGACCACTGACTACCAATTAACGACTGTCAAAGATTTACGAACTAGAGCTGGAAAAAAATACTGTATTTTTTAGCTAGCACACCTACCTATGCAAAATGAACTCAATATTTTCTCAGTTCATTGATGCCATCGCTACATAGTATAAAACAAAGTCGATTCCCGCTGTCTGTCCCTATGTATGCTAAAATCTTTAAAACTACGCAACGGATTTTGATGCGGTTTTCAGTTATAGATAGAGTGATTCAAGAGGAAGGTTTAAATATATTTATATATTGCACCCGTGCGAAGCCGGGGCGGCTCGCTAGTTAATAATAATCAAGACACTGCTAATTAATGTTATTGATGACATAAAAACAACTGATTTATAAGTAGAAGTAGGTAGGTAACACGCTCGACAATTCTATTGTTTATAGTCAGTAGGTAATGAGAAACGCAAGTTACTCTCGACGTATAGTCTACTTAGCTATTACTTAACCATTCTATGGCTTTTATTCCTCATCATCATCATCATTATTTTCATGCCCTTATCCCAATTCATTTGGGGTCGGCGCAGCATGTCTTCTTCTTCCATACTTCTCTATTACTCGTCATATTGTGTGTCACCCCCTTTATAGCCATATTTATCTTCCCATCTAACACTAAGATTAATTTTGGGGGAATCGTATTACCCAGTACTAACTGGGTTGTGGAGGTCAGATTGGCAGTCGCTCCATGTAAAGTACTGGTAGTCAGCTGTACTCGTTTAGACTGGAAGCCGATTCCAACATAGTTGAGAAAAGGCCAAAGTGATCAAAGATACTACAGCGAGGTTTTCAGAAGAAATGTTGGAGAAAAAATGATGACATCAGCCTACGTCTCAGTGACGCCTTAAAACCTCAACGCCATATGATTTTGTTCTACCTATTTCTGCGGGACTGTTCGAAAGAGATACCGCGGCCCTGGAACACAAAGGGCTATGCAGGAACATGGATGGGTTTTAGTCAGTACAAGTCTGACACTCCCTTCCGCTCCGCTCAGAGCGGGACCCCTTCATTTGTTGATTTCCCATACTAAAAAAAAGTACCTACTACCTATTTAAATGTCGTATAAAAACTTAAAAAAAAAAACACAAAAATATTGGAAAAAATCTCAACTTTCGGAAGTCGGTGACTTTTGTTTGTTTCATTGACTTCAAAAAAGTTAGCCACTTTTTATATTAGTGTATTTTTTTTGAAGTCGGTTATTTTTTTGAAAAAAAGTTTTTCTTTTACCCTTTTTAGTTGTGGTAGGTATCTCCACAACTACTTGTCAAGTAGGTATCAATTTGAAACTAGAAAATATTAGCAAATCATCCATATAGACAAAGAAGAAAAATACATATTAAAGATACCTAAGCAAAGTTAATAAAATTACATGGGACCACCGCGCAAACTTCTAATAAATGAAAAAAGAATCACAGTCATCACGGATAAATCGAACATACAATATTAGTTTTAGTATATGCGAAACCTGATACACGTGTCTAGTATTTTTATGTAAAGAATCTATGTACAAAATTTCAAAACGATATCATGAAAAATCAAAAGTTATAAGCTTATTCTGTTACCTGGTTGTCCGCGCAAAATCGTGGTCACCACGCAGCGCGCCCGCGCGCGTCCAGCGTCGTCTTGAGCTCATTGATATAATAATTTGGCAGTAGGTACCTAAATTATTGCGATAGGTACTTAAAGTCGTTCGGTGTCCAACTTTTAACTTTTTTAAATATTTTTGGAATCATGGTTTAAAAATGATTGAAATCGATTCAGTTACTTATTCTGAACAAACTATATTCAGATTTCGCATATACTAAAAATAATGTTGTATATGATAAAAAAAAATGCTGGTGGAATACATATGATAACTTCCTCCTTTTTTAGAAGTCGGTTAAAATGGTTGGGCAGATGATGACAGAGAGATTCGCACAGTTGGCAAAAGAAACCATTAGCCCCTCAAGAAAGCAGATGAAGCGATGACGAAGCTAGAGATTCGAACAGCTGTCCCACCTAACCATGAGCTCCACAGACGCGTGTAGGACATGACATAACGACATTTATAGCAATGATAACATTATTACACACAATATGTATGTTCCCCACGTTTTCACCTTGGCAACGCATCAGACCACGACAAACACTGCATACTAACTCTTTGAAGTCGGGAAGTATATTGTTTTGATTTTAACTCAGAATTAAATTAGGCTACTAAAAGGTCAATCGGTCTATGTCCTGAGGATGTTTGGATGCGGATGAAGCATAAGGAGGATGTAAGTATTGTATTATAGCAGGTGGCATTCTGTCGTTTCCTGTCATGTCATCCATCTGTCGTACTGTATGGATCAGAATGCTGGGCTGCGAAGAATACATACAACATTAGTTTTAGTATATGCGAAACCTGATACACGTGTCTAGTATTTTTATGTAAAGAATCTATGTACAAAATTTCAAAACTGTATCATGAAAAATCACAAAGTTATAAGCTTGTTCTGTTATCAAGTTGTCCGCACAAAATCGTGGTCACCACGCAGCGCGCGCCTCCAGCGTCGTCTTGAGCTCATTGATAATAATAATTTGGCAGTAGGTACCTAAATAATTGCGATAGGTACTTAAAGTCGCTCGGTGTCCAACTTTTAACTTTATTAAATATTTTTGGGAAAAAATATAACATGGTTTAAAAATTATTGGAATCTATTCAGTTACTTATTCTGAACAAACTATATTCAGGTTTCGCATATACTATAAATAATGTTGTATATAGATGAAAAACGATTGCATGTAGCGGAGATGAGAATGTTGAGATGGATTAATGTGGAAAGTTTGAAAGAGGCGTCTGTTACAGAAAAATTGAAAGGAAGTTGTTTGTCTTGGTATGGACATGTAATGAGGAGGAATGAAACGCATGTGACTAAAAGAGTGATGGATATGAATGTTGATGGATGGAGAGGGAGAGGAAGGCCAAAAAAAATATGCATTTAGACATTTCTAGTAACGAGGATAATTTAGAGGTCAGGGAGTATTGAAAGGAATGTTGAAGGATGGAGAGGCAGAGGAAGGTCAAAGAAAGGATGGTTCGAATGTGTGAGGAATGATATGAAAGAGAAAGGAGTAAATGATGCCGTGGCGTCTGACACGGGAGAATGGAAGAAGAAAACGTGTTGCGCCGACCCCAAGTAGCATGGGACAAGGGCAGTAAGATGATTTTTCTATCATGTTGGGTAATACCAGTATTTGAAATGGAGCGACTGCCTATCTGACCTCCACAACCCAGTTAGTGGTTTACCCTTGGTAAGACTGAATGTCTGACTTTCAAAGTTCTATCTGTCCGTAGCAATTGTCTGACAAAGATACACAAATGTCAGACGATTTTCTTGACTGTGCAAATTATTGGACCTGTCTAGAATCTGCAATTGAAGATAAAAACCATAAAATTTGAAATAGCAACACAAACTAAACCTTAAGACTAGAACAATAAAGTTACTTTTCCAAAAACATACTTCTGTTTACATTTTGGTAACCTAATTGCGAATGCAGAATACGTTTCCTCTCAATGTATATCTTGTTCATAAAGCGTGACTACACACTATACGTGTATGCATGTTTCCGAGACGCGTGAGAGCAAACGTACATACATTATTTCTAGCTGTTTACTAAGTATTCTGTAAATAAGGATAATGTCCAACGATGTGCATTTATTTTAAGATTATTATGAGATCATGTATCAGTTTTCAATTTTCTAAGTCAAAGAATTTATTTAAGTAAAGCAATCGCATCTCCTGAACATGAGGTCCCGGGTTCGATTCCCAGTTTATGTTATCATCTGCCCAATCTTTTTCCAACTATGTTGGATTGGCTTCTAATCTATCTGGATGCAGCTGAATACCAGTATTACATGGAGCGACTGTCCATCTGACCTCCACAACCAAGTAACTGGATAATTCGCAACCCCTTGGTAAGACTGGTTGTCAGACTTTCGGGCCACTGACTACCTGTAACGACTGTCAAAGATCTACAAATGACAGCCGGGACCAACGGCTTAACGTGCTTAGCGAGGCACGGAGGAAACTCGGTATGTAATGGGTGGTCACCCATCCACATATCAACCTAAGCAAGACCCGTGCGGCTGTTATAATTCAGCTCCTCCAAAAGGCAGGGAGATGCTGATGACACTTCAAGACTGTCGTACCACTCTTAATCCTCTTATTATTCTCACATAACATCACGCCGGTAATCCCGCTAAGTTAAAGCAGAGGTGTACCTAATAGTACTCTCACATTTCGCCTGGGGGGCGACCCTATTGACATCATCCGTGGACAGAACAATTTAATTCTATTGGAATATTTTCTCTCTACAACTACAACTTTTTTACGAGCATCTTATGGAAATTAACTCCAAGTCTTTAACCTGAATATTCCCCATGACTAACATCGTGCGGGCTGAGCACTCAGTCATCAAATTAGATGACGAATCATTAATACAATGATCTGTTATTAAATCATTCATGGCCGGTCAGATATATGTCTTGGTGGCATTAGTCTTACTTCACTACATAGTATAAAACAAAGTCGCTTCCCGCTGTCTGTCTGTCCCTATGTATGCTTAGATCTTTAAAACTACGCAACGGATTTTGATGCGGTTTTTTTTAATAGATAGAGTGATTCAAGAGGAAGGTTTATATGTATATATTGGACCCGTGCGAAGCCGGGGCGGGTCGCTGGTACTATTATAAATGCGAAAGTTTCTGAGGATGTATGGATGTTTGTTCGTCTTTTACGCAAAAACGGTTGAACGGATTACGGTGAAATTTGGGACACAGATACTTTATAACCTGGATTAACACATAGGATACTTTTTATTTCAGTAGTACGATCCCGTAGGATAATTACCGAACTCGGCGCGAGTGAAGCCACGGGCATTAACTAGTACGACAATGTAAGTCAAGTTTTTTGTTGAAGTTTTCAACAGCCTCGTTGGGCTAGTGGTTGCAAGTGTGACTGCTGAGCAACGAGGTCGTGGGCTCGATTCCCAGGTCGGGCAAAGTGTGATTGGGTTTTTCCTTCGAAAGCCTGGATTTATACCCGGTTGATGGCAATCGGCTCGCCCCCTATTACACGGGACTTAAACATAACTGGCGAAATGTGGGTGTACTATGAGGTACACCTCTGTCGAACCCTTCGGGGATTACAGGCGTGATGTTATGAATCTTGATTTTTTTTTCTTTTAAAATTTGACTTTTAGAGGTAATATAAAGCTATCTCGTCTTCGGCAATCACCGTTAGAGTCCGGTTGCGTAAGTTAATGCGAATCCGAAGGCCGTCTTCCTAAATTCTTACAATCGTAGTTGCGTGGGCGCAGTTTTGAAATATTTAACATTCATGAGTTCAATATTAAAATGACACACCTCCGGTTTTTGACCAAAGAGTTTACATTTTAAAGATCTTTTTAATGTCAGTGACATAATATAAGATAATATGACGTCTGTGGGTATGCCTCGGGGTTAAGTAGTTGTCACCATACCCAGTACTCCGGTAGTAGTTAATGCCAGTTTTCTGGTTGATTTCTCAAATGTTACATTTCATTTGGGTACCACCTCCGCGAGATGGTTGAGTACTATTCCCGGATCCCATGTTCTGTCAAACTTCTTCTTGTCTTGACCGAAAGATTAATGTAATCAACCGATTTATCGTGTCATCAGAACCGATTTTGGGTCCCACGGTCCCGGGTTCGATTCCCAGTTTATGTTATCATCTGCCCAGCCTTTTTCCAACTATGTTGGGATTGGCTTCTAGTCTATCTGGATGCAGCTGAATACCAATATTACATGGAGCGACTGCCTATCTGACCTCGTTATTTGTCTAATGTAAGATTATTTGTCAGACTTTCGAGCCACTGACTATTTGTACCGACTGTCAAAGATCTACAAATGACAGCCGGGTGCAACGGCTTAACGTGATTTCCGAGGCACGGAGGAAACTCGGTATGTAATGGGTGGTCACCCATCTACGGACCAACCTAGGCAAGCACGGCTTAACCTAAAGGTCGACCCGAGCGGCTGTTATTATTTAGCCACGAGCTCCACACCCTTTTGATACACGTAGTAAATTGTACGTTTAAAAAACCTTGTTTTGTGCAAGTAGTTTATTCTCATTTGATAGGAAGTCGTTTGTCTTGGACACGTAACGAGGAGGGATGAAAAGCATGTGGCTAAAAGAGTGATGGATGGAGAGGGAGAGGAAGGCCAAAGAAAAGATGTATGGATTGTGTGAGGAATGATATGAAAGAGAAAGGAGTAAATGATGCCGTGACGTCTGGCAGAGGAGAATGGAAGTAGAAAACGTGTTGCGACGACCCCGAGTAGAGTGGGACTAGGGCTGGAAGATGATGAGTTGATCCTCAAGCAGTATAAAAGCTCATCACTGAACGGTGGTATAGTCAAACTGTAAGGTACTAGAATAACAAAGATGGCCGACAATCGGTAAAGTTCAAGGTCGAAGCGAATAATGGTACGTGTTATCTTACATTCTACTAATATTATAAATGCGAAAGTTTGTGAGATGGATGGAAGTTTGTTACTCTTTCACGCTAAAACTACTGAACGGATTTGGGTGAAATTTAGCACACAGATAGTTTATAATCTGGGTTAACACATAGGATACTTTTTATCCCGGTACTATGACCCCGTGGGACAATTATCGAAGTCCTCAGTCAGCTAGTTAGATTAGTGTTAGTTCGAGCCGATACGTTTAAGCAATCTTGATTATTACTGAATTAAATGTTGACATCTATGATTTACATGTCACTCCGATCAGTGGGCGCAAGCGCAACCGCTGAGCATAAGGTCCTGGGTTCGATTCCCAGGTCGGCAAAAGTGTTCTTAGGTTTTTCTATCAAGAATTGCTCCGTAGCCGCCACGGAGTTTGCATTTGTACCTGGTTGATGGTAATAGGCTCGCCCCCTTTTACACGGGAACTAAACATAACTGGCAAAATGTCGGTGTTTGTACTTTTAGATACACCTCTGCCTAACCCTTCGGGGATTACAGGCGTGATGTTATGTTTGTTCGTGTATTGTAAAACCAAAATGACGGCGTTAGGTGTTAGTTCCAACTATGGCCGAGCGCCAAAACCAGTCACTGTAATATTATCATGTGTCCCTAAGTATGTAGATATCCATACATACAAACATTATCACACGCCTTTTCCCCATGGGGGTAGGCAGAAACTACAGAACGCCACCTGCTATGATCCTTAAATAGTATAGGTAAAGTATATAAAGGGCTGTTATTTTAATGTTACAAACAGATACTTCAATTTTACTTATTTGTATACAACATTAGTTTTAGTATATGCGAAACCTGATACACGTCTAGTATTTTTATGTAAAGAATCTATGTACAAAATTTCAAAACTGTATCATGAAAAATCACAAAGTTATAAGCTTGTTCTGTTACCTAGTTGTCCGCACAAAATCGTCACCACGCAGCGCGCGCCTCCAGCGTCGTCTTGAGCTCATTGATAATAATAATTTGGCAGTAGGTACCTAAATTATTGTGATAGGTACTCAAAGTCGCTCGGTGTCCAACTTTAACTTTTTTACATATTTTTGGGAAAAAATATAACATGGTTTAAAAATTATTGGAATCGATTCAGTTACTTATTCTGAACAAACTATATTCAGGTTTCGCATATACTAAAAATAATGTTGTAGATTTATCTGTAGTCTAAGAATCTACACTTATGCATGGTCATGTATTGTGGTGCAACAAAGCCCATTATATGTTGGGGATTACCAAATGTACGTTACATTGCCTTGCGAGACGCCTTTCATGCGGATTTAGTGATAATACTCAAATGGGTAGATTTAATATAGAACATTAGTTTTAGTATATGCGAAACCTGATACACGTGTCTAGTATTTTTATGTAAAGAATCTATGTACAAATTTTCAAAACTGTATCATGAAAAATCACAAAGTTATAAGCTTGTTCTGTTACCTAGTTGTTCGCACAAAAACGCGATCACCACGCAGCGCGCGCCTCCAGCGTCGTCTTGAGCTCATTGATAATAATAATTTGGCTGTAGGTACCTAAATTATTGCGATAGGTACTCAAAGTCGCTCGGTACCCAACATTTTTAAATATTTTTGGGAAAAAATATAACATGGTTTAAAAATTATTGGGATCGATTCAGTTACTTATTCTGAACAAACTATATTCAGGTTTGGCATATACAAAAAATAATGTTGTATAGTCTTCCTTACCGATTTCGGTAAGGGCGACCTTTTAATTCTATCTCCTTGCGTGTGCCCTTATATGACTGGCCAGACCGAATTTGCTCTTAAATACCCGGTCACAACTAAAGCAGTAGATTTGACCGGTGGAGTTATAGGCGTAGGGATAAGTAAGGGTTATGGGATACTACAGTATAGTATTAGTTGCGGAGTTTTTGAATGACAAATTTTTAATTTAGATAATACAATATGTGAATTTAGTTTTATAGAAATTTAATACATTAATAAATTAAAATAATCTATATTAACTAACTTAAATATAAACTTAAAAAATGGCGTCAAAAAACTCCTCCTCAACGTAGTCAACTGGTAATGTACCCAAAAGACTGGCGGCGTTGCCACGTTGTATGGCAACGCTAAGCCTTTGGCCAAGTTAAAGCCAGCCCTTGGGTCACGGGAAGAGTCAACTAAACGATTTAGTTTTATTACTTTAATTATTCCTTTTTGACTATATTTATGAATTGACTGTAATTATGTATTTGAATTTATTGAATTTTGACTATATGTAACTAATTTAATTATTTCTTAAATTTTAATTTTAGTTAAGAATTATAAACTATTTTGTACGCCGAATGTGGCAAAACATGTTGAACCAGTAATCTCAAACTTGTTTCCATCCATATGTGCATATCTATGTATCATGCCACACATGTTTATACAAATAAATGCATCTTTATCTTTATCTTATCTTTAGGTGTAGGTGGGCTTAGGTCTCTCTTTCCGTATTTGGCGCTTTTCGTTCAATGTATAGTTTATAGTCGCCGATTTTCGAAGTCAATCTTGTCAACGATTCGGCCTAGTGGTAAGCGCTTCCAAGACGCAAGTCCTCAAACAACCACCACGGGGCACATTCTTCTTCTTAGCGTGTCGATGGCAAATTTTTTGTTAAATATGTTTGGCCCAAAATTCAGCTACGCGAACTCCGCTCGCTGTAGCAGTCATAAGATCGTCAAGTGCGCAGGTGTTAGGGCATGCAGCGCAAGATGGAAGATGGGCCATTGTCTGTGGAGACACGCTGCATACACATTTGAGATCTGAGCCGTCCATGAACCCCCATCTGAAGAGATTATCTTTGCTACGGCCGACCTGGGTTCGGAGTCTATTCAGAGATTTCCAAGTCGGCCACGGCAAATCATGCCCAGGTGGAAGACTTTCAGACGACTCGATGAAACCGTCAGGGGGCTTAAACAGCTCTCGCCAGAGATCACATCTCGCTGTGGAGGCATTCCTATTAGGCGGACTAGCTGGGCCAACGCACCCAAGAAAGCTTTTACGGCTTTTCAGCCTTTGGGGCACTGGGACATAGTTGTGCATTGGGTGGCGTGAGTCAGCTTGTAGTTTTGTCCTCTCGGTGCGGCTGGCTATGGTCCTACGAACTTTTGGAGGCGCAATCCCAGTTAGTGGATACAGCATTCGTACCGGGGTCGGTTTAAGGCAGCCACTAATAATCCGGCACGTCTCATTTAGAGCTGTATCCACTAGATTGGCGTGGGTAGAACGGTCCCATACTGGGCAAGCATATTCGCCAGCGGAGAAGCAGAGCGCCACTCCAGTTGCTCGCAGAACTTGAGGAGATGCTCCCCATTTGGTTGATGTAAGGCGGCGCAGCAAGTTATTTCTAGAATGCACCTTCATTTTTAGAGTTTGGCAATTCTTTTTAAATGTAAGCGACCGGTCTAAAGTTATACCGAGGTATTTCGGGTGATCACTATGGGCGATTGGTAGCCCCTGCCAGGAGATATCTCCACAAGATATCTCGCTCCAATATGGAGCCCTTGGTATCTGCCTTATTTTTTGACGTAAATTGCTTATGAAAATTTAAGCTATCTCTCTCAAACTTGCACAGAGTCTAGGAGACAGAACTAGAATAGAATAGAATAGGTCTTTATTTGTTTGTTTGTTTTTTTTTTTTTTACTAGAATGATATATTGTCTCTGTATGTATAGGCAAGGCATATTTTTATAATTAATTACACGCGGACGAAGTTTGCGGGCAAAAGCTAGCACATAACCTAATGAAATAATCGCAAGAAATCATCAGTGAGAGTATACCAGCTGTTTTTCTTGAGAGTGTGTTCCTATTCACATGCGAGTAAGAATCGGGCCGTGAGACATACATGCTTATTAACATCACGCTAGTGTGCCTCGTAGGGGGGAGGCACAGGTAGGTTAGTTGTCGCCTTTGGTTATTTTAGGGAACTAGTGTTTTCAAATTCTAGTGTGTTTTTTTAGGCTTCGATTGTCGGGGACAAAAGTGTATTGGGTTTTTCCATCGTAATTTTTTCAGTGAGGCGGTCCAACAGCAACACATCAAGCTATACACATCCAGTATAACCTGACCTCACTTTGTATGAGTTTCCCGTACAATTTGAGATCAGCTTAATTTGGTTTTGTAAACCTTGATTGGTTGTCATGAGTACGTAGCCGTGTTCGGTAGCTACTGCCTTCCTCCAAAGGGAAAAGGCGTGAGGTTATGAATGTATGAATTTTTCAGTAGCAGCCCAAATATCTGGATTTATGCCTGGTTGATGGGAATAGGCTCAGCCTATGTTACCTGAGACTAAAGCATAAATGGCTGAGATATCATCAGCTGCCTGCCTTTTCCCAACTATATCGGGGTCCGCTTCCAGTCTAACCGGGTGCACCTGTATTTCACATGGAGCGACTGCCTATCTGACCTCCACAACCCAGTTAGTACTGGATAATACGATACCCCTTGGTAAGACTGGTTGTCAGACTTTCGGACCACTGACTTGAACCGACTATCAAATCTACAAATGACAGCCGGGACCAACCGCTTAACGTGCTTTCCGAGGCTTGGAGGAAGCTGGGTATGTAATGGGTGGTCACCCATTCACAGACCAACCCAGGCAACTAGCTGACATAATTATGGATTCCTAACGGCTTCACGGATATAGTATAATCGTGATACGCGTTAATCTGCGGCATTTTAATTAGAATCTTCATTAATATTATATTAGTAATGTATGTAGTACTTATGACATGACGTAAGTATATAATGCTAGAATTTTTCCAATGGATACAATAAATAAGGTTTTGTGTTTATAGATATAATAAATAAAAAAGCGTATGAACAGCATTCTTTCGGTTAAGCCGTGCTTACCTAGGTTGGTCTGTGGATGGGTGACCACCCATTACATACCACATGTCTCGGGATCGAACCCAAGACACACACCTCTAATTTTTCGGATTCATGTGCGTATTTAATTATCACTTGCTTCGGTGAAGGAAAACATCGTGAGGACACCAGCATGCCTGAGAGATATTTCTCGACGGCATGCAAAACCAAGTCAAGAGGCCCGCATAGAGGGCGACAAACAAACCTTGACACCAGGTTAGGCATTGACTACACGACAAAGAAAGAAGAATCACTATTCGCAAGATTTTGAAGAAAATTCCTGATCCATTGCCTCATAATATGTCCGAAAACATTCGTCTGATCGACAACATTTGAATAACAAAAGTACGCGATATTGAATAATCAAAATAAGTGGGTAACAATATTAGTGTCACCATACACTGCATCACCAACATCTCTCTTCTGGGAATAGGCAACTTCCCATGCCTCCCAGGTCTACCGATACAGGGCTAATGTAGACCACAGGCCGTTGGTTTTGTCTAGCTCGTCCCACCGTCTGGTACGAGGTCTTCCGCGACGCCTACTAGCTGTGTCAGGTTGCTTAGGCCCACAGCAAAGTCAGAGTCATCATCAACGTTCTAATACCCTTATCCTAATGCTCTTATTCATTTGGGATCGGCGCAGCATGACTTCTTCTTCCATACTTCTCTATTACTCGTCATCTCAGCAGTCACCTCCTTTCTAGCCATATCATCCTTCACAGTCAATCCATCTTTTCTTATAGTTATTCGTAATCAAAACTTTCCTCACTCACAAACATGAGTCAGAGTGATCTTCTAAAACACAGGAAAATACGCGAGACATGCATAGTCATCACGAAAGATGAAAGCTCGGAAGACTACAAAAACATCTGACGATAGCTTTTGAATTTTAAGCTGGTCAAAAAAACTTGCTTTTTTTTTGATAAATCAACTTTTAATTTGATCTTGTGGTCGCAACGTAACTGTGGAGCATAGTTCAATGTCCTGGTAGTGTTATTGGGTTTTTTCCATCGGGAATTTCTCAGCATTAAAAGAATAATTATTATTGAACGGGTTTATTCAAATGTATATTTTCGTATTTTCATTTGCATATAATAGCTGTTTTTTTACCCGACTACGGCGAAGCCAAAAGGAAGGGTTATGATTTTAGCAGTCTATGTATGTTTGTATTTACCTATGTTCCTCCGTAGCGCCTAAACTGTTCATCCGATTTTAATGAATAAAGGGTCAAACGATTCGTTATTATAGCCCGGGTAACACAGGCTACATTTTAACCGACGTCAACAATTGGAGGAGTCGATTTTACCTTGTAAACCCCGAATTTAAATAGAGCGTGATTTCTCAGTGGTCGGGTTTCTAGGGTTCCGTAGCCGAATGGAAAAAAACGGAACTCTTATAGGTTCGTCATGTCTGTCTGTTCGTATGTATGTCACAGCCGCTTTAATCCGAAACTATTAGAACTACACAGATGAAACTTGGTAAGTAGATGTATTCTGTGAACCGCTTTACGATTTTTATACAAAAAAAAGATATAGGGGGGCTCCCCATACATGGAACTGAAACTAAATTTTATTTTTTTCTATTTTTAAATGTGCCAGCGGTGACTGACACTTGTAAAGAATCATCTAAATTCAAACAGTGCACTGATCGAGGTGGATGTAGAATGATTGATTGACGAAAAGGCTTCTTATTGATCATTTAAAACAGTAGTCGGTTCTCAAGATAAAATGATATCCCATCAAAACAGTAGTAAGTTAAATTTAAAAAAAAAACATTATTTTGTTGTACTTATTTCAATTTTATGTGGCTTATTTTGGCACAAGAGTACTAAGTATAGGACGTCGTAGGTACGTATTCTTTCGTATCAACGCGTGACAAATGCGCTCCCATACTTTGTGATCTTTTTGTATGGAGAAACCGTCGAACGCCGTCGATCACTGCTGTGTCGTATTGTATTGTGACTGCACCACAACTACCTCCAGGACTAGTTTCATCACGTAGACCTCTGTACTACTACTCATCATCTGCCTGCCTTTTCCCAACTTTCCTGTGGTCGGCTTCCAGTCTAACCGCATGCAGCAATACCAGTATTTTACATGGAGCGACTGCCTATCTGGCCTCCACAACCCAGTTTGTACTAGGTAATACGGTACCCCTTTGGTAAGACTGGGTCGTCACTTTCGGGCCGCTGACTACCTGTCACCAGCTTCGATGTTACTTGGGGTCGGCGTAACACATTTTTTTCTCCCATTCTCCCCTATGAACCGTCACGCAATCATTTACATCTTTTTCCTCCATATCATTCCTCATACAATCCATCCATCGTTTCCTTGGTGTTCCTCTCCCTCTCAATCCACACACGACTGTCAAAGATGTACAAATGACAGCCGGCTTTGAAACTTGGTATTCAATGGATCACCATGTCTAATGTGTGTTTAAATGGATCTCGGTATTCGATGGACCAGATCGGTCTCTGGACTACGAACTGATCTTGTCAAGTGCGGCATAACCAAGCTTCTCTACTGCTACAAAAAAAAAATTTTGCTACTAGCAAGAAGGTAGTCTTACACATGTAATAATCTCATCTGAGAACTTGTTTTTACATTTCCACATAAATTGTGATCAAAAAGGAGGCCAATGTCTTCGCGATTTGCGTTTGTATTCGTTAATCAAAGTTGCGTAACGTATAGTGGTCGGGTGTGAACCAAGCCTAAATTCGGTGGCTTGTATTGTCGGTATAATGAAATGTCTCATACCGAACTCACGCGTACTTTCGTTGGAAGAGAGGCTGAAGCTACAGAACGCCAGCTGGTAAGATCCTTACATACATCTTTCGCCTTGTCCACGTTCATACATCGGTACGGTACCTACAGCTATGGGTACAGTTACACGTCATTCAACTTCCCATAACAGATGACTTCATTCACAAAAAACTGGGGTAGGTAATCATATTCTTTCTCAAATTATATAGAAGACTGTGTAATCAACCAGACAGTTTTTTGCTAAGACATCAATCTAAAACGTAAAAAAGTTGTTTTTCAATACAAAACTATAATAATTAAAGCGTTTAACTGTAATTACTTGACAGCTATGGACGCTAAGGTTTTTTCCCGCTTTTTTTTTTAAAAAACGTATCGTTTTTTTTTTTTGTTGTTCTGACCGATGTAAGTGTGTTATTGTTTACGTCTTTTTAATATTATACAAAGTTTTCCTCTTTTTTTTTGGCCTGAAATTAAAAAGCTATCGTCAGATTTTTTTGTTGTCTTTAAGCCGCGATTCCTTCAGGCAAGTCTTGCATTCAAGTATGACATAACATTTACCTACAAGTTGCTTGCATTGGAAACATGCTTTCAAGAGTTCAAATTGGATGCAGGTTTTACTTGTATACAAGTGGAGATATTCAACAATTGAGTAGGACTCGTTCGCAATTCGAAACGTGCAACTGACGTTTGTGCGCCACTTGAATAAAAAATGTACAAGTTCAAACTATGTCATACAAGTTGCAGCTTGTATGCAGGTTTGTTCAAGTTGTATGCAATTTGTAACTTCCATACAAGTAAGAGCCTTTAGAGTTTTCATCTTTCGTGATGACTATGCATGTCTCGAGTAGTTTCCTGTGTTTTAAAGATCACTCTGACTCATATTTATGTGACAGCGCAAATTTTTGAGAATAATTAGCTATAAGAGTAAAGGAAGCAAAAAACGATGGATGGACTGTATGAAGGCTAATATGGCTAGAAAGGAGGTGACTGCTGAGATGACGAGTAATACAGAAGTATGGAAGAAAAAGACATGCTGCTCCGAGCTCAAATGAACTGCGATAAGGACAGGAGAATGATGATGGTCTTTCTTCTTCTTTCTTTATCGTGTGGTTAGTGCCTAACCTGGTGTCAGAGTTTTTATGCCACCCATGGGCCTCTGACTTGGCTTTACATGCCGTCGAGAAATATATCTCAAGTATGCTGGTTTCCTCACGATGTTTCCCTTCACCGAAGCAAGTGATAATTATACAATACGCACATGAATCTAAAATCAGAGGTGCGTGCCATGGGTTCGAACTCGAGATCTATGACTTGGTTGGTAGTCTGACGGTCATACAACTAGACTATCACTGCTAGTATGATGATGGTCAATCACATGTTAGTAATCACTGAGAAATTGATAGCGCCTTTATTTTGTAGCTGTAAGGGCGATCTTCATCATCATTCTCTTGCCCTTATCCCAGTTCATTTGTGGTCGGTGCAGCATGTCTTCTTCTTCCATACTTCTCTATTACTCGTCATCTCATCAGACACCTCCTTTCTTGCCATATCATTCTTTACACAGTCCATCCATCGTTTCTTTGGTCTTCCTCTACTCATATACCCATCCACATTCATACTCAAAACTTTCCTCACAACATTTTTATCATTCCTCCGCGTCACATGCCCCAGTTACAAAATAAAGGCGCAATCAATGGCAAATTGTTGATATTGAGAGTACACCACTATTTTAGACGGCGGGACGAGCTGGACAAAAACAACGACCAGTGGTCCACATTAGCCCTGGATCGAACGAACTGGAAGTCGTGGGAAAGGCCTAGTGCAAGGTTTTTTTACACTAAATAGGCTTACAGTGCTTTGCTTGCTTTGCTTGCTTGCTTGCTTGACATAGTTGCCATCGGGGGAAAAACCTGGATGAGGCTGGCACAGGTCCGTGGGGATTGGCACGAGAAAAGAGAGGCTTATACCCAGCAGTGGGTGAGTACGGGCTGTGGATGATGATGATGATGAAATATGCTTGCGTTTGGCCGCAAATCGACTGATGTGAAGCGATGACGCGGCCTAGGGTGGCACGCTTGCCTAGAAGTAACCAATTCACTCGAACATTGAAAAGATCCGGATTATAACAGGGAACAGTGAGGCTAGCAGTGAATTCCCCAGACAGATAAATGTGGAAAAAAGCGATTCGAAACCGCGGGTCTTAGCTAGTTATTAAATAAAACGTTCTTTAACTAGCAAAAAAATAAGCTTTCGTCAGAACTGTTTTTGTCTATAGTTCTTTAATCCTTTCATGATGACTATGCACAGTCTCGTGTATTTATTTGTGATTCATAGGTCAAAGCCTTACCTTTGGAATTATAGTTAAAGTTAATTTTGTTAGTCATCTTGACCAAGCTTTGAGTTACGAACCAAGTTCACTCGGTCATCATCATTTCAGCCGAAAGACGTCCACTGCTGGACATAAACCATTGACCGTTCTGTGCGACTCGCATCCAGCGGATCCCTGCAACCTTCACCAGGTCATCGGTCCACCTAGTGGGAGGCCTTCCAACGCAGCGTCTTCCGGTTCGCGGTCGCCACTCCAGAACTTTTCGGCCCCATCGGCCATCCGTTCTGCGAGCAATGTGCCCTGCCCACTGCCACTTAAGTTTGGCTATTCTTCACTCGGTGTTTGTGAATGTTATAGAGCAATTTCCGCGGCTTCGTCTGCGTGTATTTAAGTTGTGAACTATCTCATGGGTATATAACGACCGGGGTATAACTACGTCTGATGTACTTACTCAGGTTATTTTCTTCTTGTGTGGTAAATTTTATCGAAATTTGTGTAGACTTCATGCCGTGGAAAAGTAAGCAACTTCCAAAAAACATGTGAAAAATTACTTTACTTTTGGAAGTCGGTGACTTTGTTTGTTTCATTGACTTTATTGCCACCGACTTCCGAAAGTAACGCTATTTTTCACAAAGTAAAAATTATGTATGACAAGAATTTGTGTAGGATATCTCAACTAAAAAGGGTAAAATAAAAAGACCAATTTTAGCAAGAAACAAAAAAAAAACCGACTTCCAAAAAATTGTGTTTTTTGGAAGTCGTTTTTTTTTGTCATACATAATTTTTACTTTGTAACGAGAAGTTATTATGATATCATGTCATCAACATAGACGAAAAAGGAAGGACGAAACGTATTATATGTATAAAATGTATAAAATAACACAAACTACTCAAGCAAAGTTAATGAAATCAATAAGGGGCCACCGCGGGGGCGGCTTCTACCGAATGAAAAATATAACCGGCCTAGTGCGGGTCGGAATCAAACACGACACCCCCCCCCTCCCCCCCCCCTCTCGGGTCTCTGTCGGCCCTATAATTTTCAATTTATTTTTATTATTTGTTGTTATAACGTCAACAGCAAATACACATTCTGTGAAAATTTCAACTGTCTACCTATTACGGATCATGAGATACAGCCCGCTGACTGACAAACCGACGGACGGACTACGAAACCCTAAAAAGATGCTGGTGGAATAGCATAACCTCCTCCTTTTTTTGAAGTCGGTTAAAAAGGTAATGGAAAGTAGACAGAGTTCCTTCCGTATTTATAATACAAATATGTACATATTATATGTATGTCATAAGTTGTATGGAATTATGGATGAATGAATGAGTTATTTGACGTAGGTAGATTATAAGAGGGTCCAAAGGTCAATCGTTTGTTTTTGTGTTATTGGATTCTTGATCTGAAGTGATCATCACCTCTTATCATCGAGAAGATACCATGCTCCTGCCCTTGTCCCACTCAGGGTCGTCGCAACACGTTTTCTTCTTCCATTCTCCCCTGTCAGACGTCACGGCATCATTTACTCGTTTCTCTTTCATATCATTCCTCACACAAAAACCGAAAAAGTGCCGAAAAATGTTCGCGAGAGGACACAGTGAGTCTCATGTGTCAACAGAATCGAGCTGCGAGTGACAGTGGTAGCGGTACTGAGTGGAAAAAACGAACAAGAAAGAGGGTAGACCGATTTGTTTGCTCATAAACACCCACCCGCAATAACTCAGTTTATCCGTGATACGTGGTGCTTGCAACAGCGCCGAAATATCGGGAACTCAAAACAAATAGTAATATATTGAATAGTACGGGGGCCAATCTAACATTAAAATTAAAAAAAAAAACTTTTGTAAAAGTTGGAACTTTGACCTCCAATATCTCCGTAACTAGAAGGTTCCCAGGTATGGTCTAGAACAAAAAAATGCTCGCAATGACGGGGAGAACAAATGCCTTTTGGCTTCGTTAAGGGTCTTTTTACACCCTTTGTGTATAAATGAATTATAATAATCTTATAATTCTAATATTATAGTAGCGTAGGTACGAATAAAAATAAACGATTTGGCTAGACTAAATGTTATGTTATGGTGTTGTATAAACAATAAACATCCAAGCGATTGCGGCAATGACGACAGATTTGCTGTCTATTATTGAAGAGTTCCGTTCCATATCTCCGAAGTCCATGATCAGATCATGACAATATTTGTATGGAACCAATTTGGGACCATACTCTTTCAAACAAAAAAAGAATCTTCCAAATCGGTTCAGGCGTCTTCGAGTAATCGGTGAACATATATTAAAAAAACAAACGATTCCGAGGAATTGAGAACTTCTCTCCTCCTTTTTTGAAGTCGGTTAAAAACGATACGCACGTCATGATATTTATTCAGAAAAATATCAGGCGTCACTTAATATTAGTGAAAACGGGCAACACACCCAAGATATCTGTAAGACAAAGAAATCACCAAATCGAATTCCTACCTTCCGTCATAATAACATGAGGAAACGAAGATGACCGTCAAAATCAATTTCGTCATAGTTTATCACTTATTTGCATAATAACTTGTTGTTGAGGAAGAGCTCTTTGACTACATTAATTCGATACATGAGCAAAATGTTGGAAGTTAGGCGTGTCCAATCTGAATAATATTATATGATTGTGCCGCCGTAAAATCAATCAGAAGAAATTCAATAAATTATATTGACATGAAGATTATTTCCTATTATTTAATTTATAGTACAAACTTATAGTATTTACTAGCGACCCGCCCCGGCTTCGTACGGTTGCAATTTATATATACAACATTAGTTTTAGTATATTATGCGAAACCTGATACACGTGTCTAGTATTTTTATGTAAAGAATCTATGTACAAAATTTCAAAACTGTATCATGAAAAATCACAAAGTTATAAGCTTGTTCTGTTACCTAGTTGTCCGCACAAAAACGCGGTCACCACGCAGCGCGCGCCTCCAGCGTCGTCTTGAGCTCATTGATAATAATAATTTGGCAGTAGGTACCTAAATTATTGCGATAGGTACTTAAAGTCGTTCGGTGTCCAACTTTTAACATTTTTAAATATTTTTGAAAAATTATTGGAATCGATTCAGTTACTTATTCTGAACAAACTATATTCAGGTTTCGCATATACTAAAAATAATGTTGTATTATTATAGCTGCGCTCGAAAATTTTATTCATATTAATATATATATTATAGCTACGTCTGTGACGCGCTTTAAGAATCATCAATTCAATTCTCTATGTTAGTAATGAAATTAGTGGGGTTTTTAGACATATTTTTCTTGGCAATATGGAATATGTATTTGAAAAAATGTCTAAACTAAAAAGTACTTATCCCAAAAATTTATTTGGTATAGTATTATATATAAATACATATTAATTAAAAAACCTCACTTCAAATACGTGGGACACGTCCAAAATGCATGGGAATAGTGAATTACTATAAATGTATGGCAACGTTTAAGTACATCGTTTCGGAAATTTAACAGTTTCAATTGTGTTTTCGAAATTAAGCAAAACATCGTTAAAAACATGATTACAATCTTTTAAGTAACTGGATCGTAATCTACATTATGATTACGTAATGAACAAAATGTAGTTAATGTATAACACATTAAACATGTAATTTCTCAACGTTTGCACTTTTTCAGAATTTTCGAAATGCCAACAAAAGTGTTCGGTGATTTGTTGATTACAATATTACTAATAAGGAAGTCCCTATTGATTCTTTTTTTTGTGTTAATTACATTGAGAATTGGGAAATCTATTTTTAATTAATATGGAATTAGTAACTATAGGTATATACTTTATACATAGAACACCATCATCTTCAGCTGCCTGCCTTTTCCCAACTATGCTGTGGCCGGCTCCCAGTCGAACCGAATGCAAATGAATACCAGTATGTTACATGGAACGACTGCCAATCTGACCTCCACAACCCAGATAGTACTGGATAATACGATACCTACGTCTTGGTAAGACTGGTTGTCAGACTTTCGGGCCACTGACTATGTAACGACTGTCAAAATTCTACAAATGCTATGATAATATATGGTAAAATGGCAATAGACTGCCTCCTTGGTCTAGTGGTCGCAAGCGCGACTGCTGAGCATGAGGTCTTGGGTTCGATTCCCAGTTCAAGCAAAGAGTTATTGGGTTTACCCATCAGAAATTCCTCAGTAGAAGCCACGAAGTCTGCATTTGTGCCCCCTTGATGGCCATAGGCTCGGCCATTATTACACAGGACTTAAACTTAACTGGCGAAATGTGGGTGTAGGTACTATTAGGTACACCTCTGCCTAACCCTTCGGGACTCGCCACTATATCGGGATGCCTTTTACAGCTACGCAATATTTTTAAACCAGAAATTATAATGAATAAAAAATCACTTATCAGTTTAAAAATGTTTTTTTCTAACATTTTTTAAACAAGCAGAAAATAAATCAGTACTTTCGGTACGCATGTATCTAAAAATGATTTCCTAACTTTTTGATTAACATATTATAGTATAAACCTATCGGCGTATATTATTATGATAATTCCATTTAAAAAGGTTAAGGTCAATACACACCATCCGACAGATCGCGCAATCGAATCAGAGATATTTGGGGGTCAATTCAACTAATACGAATATATAATGTGACCTGCCATTGGCATTGGTGTACTAACACGCCTATGGCAACTATGCGGGGTGGAAGAGACACCGACGCACAAACGCTTACCACGTGTATCATTTAGCCCCCCCCCCCCCCGCTCCACATAGAAATAATTTAAAGACAAAAAAAAAAATATTGGTCCAAATTTAAAACAAAAAATCTAATGATTTTATTTTTAAAGTTTGAAATTTAAAGAAAAAACAAAATAAAAAAAAAACAAAATTGATCCAAACTTTAAAAAAAAAATCTACCGATTTTTTTCTCATTACCGATGAAAAATTTCTGTGTGGCGGGTTCGGAATGATGTACTGAATACGTGGTTACCGTTTTAGTGTCGGTGTCCCTTCCACCCTGTATGTATATAATATTTATCCGTTATACGTCACTGAATTTAAGGTTTTTATTAGGTTACCTGATTTTGAGCCAACTTCAAATGTGTGGATACATTACCTATGCATTTGATGAGGTTTAACGTAGTCGACGTTTTATTATTGCATACCTACTTTATTGTCTTTAATCGTATTAAAAAAAAAAAAACAGGATAAATACAAAAAAAAAAACGAATAGAAACCTCTAGTAAGGAACAGAAGTTCTGTCAAAGTCATTGTTAGCAAAGATTATAAAGACGGACGGATTGTCTTTACGCGTTTCATTTTAATATAAGAAACTGTGACACAATACGTATATCAATCGATGAGGAAATCATACTCCAATGTAGATTGTTATTTTTTTATTGTCTTGCATTTTTGGGCATATATAATACCAAACAAATATACTTCAGCGTTTGCTAACACAAAATACCTAATTTAATTTGACTTACTATTAAGAACCTATTTGTCAATAGTTTAAAAAAAATATCTATCAAAAAAGCATCTACCTACAATTTATATTTGATACGGCAAATAATTGTGACATAACCGACCGCACATCGTTTTCAATTAGAAAATAAAAAAAAAACATCATAATAATGCATCAAAACATTACAAATATCAATCAAACCTTGATTATATCAGTAATTAATTGAATTATTGTAAAACGTTTGATATTTCTCTTAAGAAATAATCACAAAGAAATATTTAACAAGTACCCGCTCTTTGGTACACCCACAACACAATCACACAAACAAAAACTCGACATGACCAGTCAGAAAAAAAAAATAACATTGCCTTACATTAAAAAAAAAACAAAAGAATTAAAAAAAAACTCACCGTAAAAAATATGGCACTGAAAATCAATAATAACAAAATCACACACCAGTTAACACTTCCAAATACAAATCCACATTCGAAAGATTCCGAAAAAAATAAATAATGTTCCGATTTTTTTCTTGCAACGATTCTTTCCGTCCGTGCTTCGCGGTTGCAACCTATGGAGTGCCGTGGGCCGCATCGATTATGGCCCATCAACGATAAAAGTGCCCATTAAAGACTAGGACAAACCCCTTACTTACTCATACTTCCTAATCGTACAGAAAAACCTATTTTTGGAAACTTCTTTGAAAACGGATAAAAAGAATGTTATAATCAAGTAATCTTTAGCTTGGTTTCTACCTACGCAAGAGGCTGTATGGTTTCAAGGTTTTAAAAATGTTGTAATATTAAGAAAATCGGGTAAAATTTTAATATCGTTTTAGTGTTTATTGGGTGGCAAGATTTTGCAATTTATAATGCTTGCTTTTGAGTCATATTCGAACGAAATATTAATAAAATAGTAACTATACAGTTTCTTATGCTTAAGAAACGATCATTTGGACCTGTCGACTATCTTTAGGCGTTTCATAAGTGCCCATGTAGGTTTGTGAGAAATGAAATAATTTAATTTTGTTAATTCTTACTTCTTACTTTGTTAATTCTTTCTTCTTCTTTTCTTCTTTTGTTTATTCTTTCTTCTTTCTTCTTTTTGTTATTCTTTCTTCTTTATATTATAATTGCGGAAGTTTGTGAGGTTGGATGGATGTTTGTTATTCATTCATGCGAAAACTAGGAAACGGATTAGGATGAAATTTGGCACATAGATAGTTTATAACCTGGATTAACATATACGGTACTTTATATCCCGGTTGTATGATCCCGTGGGACAGTAATATAGAATAATCGAACTTTACGCGGGCGAGGCCGCGGGCATAAGCTAGTTTTAACATACTTTTGTTGTGAAAATCTCAAACAAATAAATAAAATTGAATTGTCTGTTTGTAATTTCAAAATATTTTTTTTTTACTGAATGCATGTAAATATATACGCTACTTATAACAAAAATATTTTTCTTATCTATCTATCTCTTTTGTCTGTCTGTCTGTTTGTTCCAGCTAATCTCCGAAACGGCTGGGTTGATTTTGATGGGACTTTTACTGGCAGATAACTGTTCTAAGGAGTAACTTTTGTTTCGAAAAAGGATTAGGGTTGATCTATCAGCTGTTTTCATACGAGCGAATTTACGGTACCATAGTATTGAGACTGAACGGCGTCACGCAGCTATTACTGTTGGCCACAGGCGCGCGCGCTCGAATTGCATACGGCTGTTGTGTTATTGTGATTAAAGTGAACGAGTATAAAAAAATGTTTCTTTGGGAAAGTTGTTTGTAATCATGAGTATAATCACGTGTTTAAGTAGCGGCCACTAATTACCAGTCACCCTGTATAATTTTTTTTTTTTTTTTACTCTCACCTTATGACACAACATTTCGTAATTTAAAAAAATAAAATAGGAACAACACTTTATTGTTTTCTATATCTAAACTTAAATTATAACTTAACTAAACTTTAATTTTACTTGAATTATACTTGAATTATACTTGAATTATACTTGAATTATTCTAGAATTATACTTGAATTATATTTAAATTATACATACCTTACGTTGGCAGTTTTAAGACGGACCCCTATTCACAAAAAGCGGTGCATCCTATTTTGGTCAGCTTAAAAAGGCATAGGAAGAGAGCACGGATTGTCTTCACTTCCGTGCCAAGGTTGCAGGTTCAATCCTCAAGTCGTGACAAATATTTGTATTGTTCACGATACAGATGAGTCTTATAAGGAAGTGTATTATTAGTAGATACATTCAGTATACATAACATAACATCACGCCTGCTTTTGCCGACTGAACAGGCAGAGGTGTACGTAAGTACCTAATGAGTGTAAAAAGACCCTTAACGAAGCCGAAAGGCACTTGTTGTCCCTGTCATTGCGATATTTTTTCGTTCTAGACCATACCTGGGAACCTTCCAGTTACGGAGATATTGGGGGTCAAAGCTAAAAAGTTTTTACATGTATATTTTAAAATACATCTCCATCACTACAATGTGTTGAGTGCGTTACATTGAGTCCTACCGTAAAACGTGGTGTTTCACCAAAAAAAAAAAAGTATTTTCCCAGTAATATTTTTTGCGTAGAGTTACTTAGTTTGATGTACAAAATGCTTGGTTGTTTTTGAGTATGAATGTGGACCTATCCACTATGAGAAGAGGAAGACCAAAGAAACGATGGATGGACTGTGTGAAGAATGATATGGCAAGAAAGGAGGTGACTGATGAGATGATGAGTAGTAGAAAAGTATGGAAGAAGAAGACATGCTGAGCCGACCACAAATGAATTGGGATAAGGACAAGAGAAAGATGATGATGATGAATGCTTTGTTGACAGTTTCGTGAATCACTGTTTTAAGCTTTCATTAAAACTAAACCTATACTGTCACTTACGGGATATCTTCCGTGATTGTTCGTTATTGTGAGCTCCCGATATACAACAAACAAACAGACGTTAGGTACTTACCAAGGCTGACAAGAGAAGCAATTGAAATAAGAAAACACAAAAATTTCTATCGGCTTTAAATTGTCAAGTTCTTGGAGTACAGTTTTGAGTAAGCTCAAAAGTATCAGCCGGCATCGCAATAAGGACTCCACAAAACCTGGTGATACTGTGAGTGTGTTTTGCCGTGGCTTACAAGGCGTCATGTTCTATTATGCGAAAGCCAAAAAAAAATGTCCGAAAACGAGTGATCATGAATTTCAAAATACCTATTCGAAAAACTTTAGTGTCTTGTTCCAGTAGTGCGCGTAGCAAAAGACAAAGAGGGTAGATAGATTTGTCTGCTCTTAACAATTTATTTTCCATCCACCCGCATTCTCCAGTCAACCCGCGATCATGGCGCTTGCAACAACGTAGAAATATCGGGAGCTCAAAATAATGAACAGTCACGGAAGATATCCTGTAAGTGAGGGAGGAGATATTGGGGATGAAAATACCAAATTTTTCAAGTGATTTTTGTTTTTTTAAGACAACCCACTGACCCAAGTTTTTAATGTTATAACTTTACTTTAAATACCTCCACAAACCCCGTACTCTTCAATGCTTACATCAGCACAATGTTTTGTGTACGTTACATTAAGTCTTGCCGTAAAACGCGATTTCTACTTTTATCCAAAAATAAAAGTTACCCGGCAATAATTTTTAAGTAGATTACTTAGTTTGATGTACAGAATGCTTGGTTGACGGCTATGTGAAGGGTTCGTTTACACCCTGTATATATGGTTTACCTACATTTCGCCAGTTATGTTTATAGAGCAAGATCCCAGGGCCGCCAGACATAACTTATTTTCTAATTTATAAAATGTGTGACATCGAGTAATGTTAGTATGTTCTTTGAACGAATGCATACCTGCTAACTTGTGCCGACGGCCAATTTTTAAATATCAGTTGCTAAAGTTTCGTAAAATAATACTTACACACTTACTTACTACACTAGAAACGTGATATTTACCGTGTTTACTGATTGACATCGGGTACTCAAATCAATGGAAAACATAACATGGTAAATACCCCGTTTCTAGACCGTTAGTGACCATGATAGTTTAAAGTAATTATGTTGGATAGAAGATTGTGAAAAAATAATAAATAACACTGCCAGATTCTTCTCTTATGCTTCCCGTTGACGGAAATTTCTGTCAGACACTTTAAAGCACAGAAAAAAACAATTTAATAATGTATTTTTTACAATATTCTTGCATTTAGTTAGACTGGAAGTAGACTACGACAAAAAAGGCAAAAAACGGTCTAGGACAAGGCAGGCTGATGATGGTTTCATTTCAGAGACACCCAAACAAGCTTATTTCTCGTCAGACCAACCAATGGACTACTCTTGCTCTAGTTACGCAAATCTCGTTTACTTTTAAAACTCTCTCAGTTTTATTATCAACACGTGTACTGTCGACATACAAACAAAACGCAGTAACACGCACAGTTAGGGTTGTCAAACGTACTCCTACCATCATAAAACAACGCCTGTAATCATTTTCATTTCATTTATTCAATAACAATTAAGAATAAGAATAAGAATAATTTATTTTAAAAGTATTACAAAAAGTGTACATTTAGGCGCAGTAGTATTATTTCTCATACAACAATAATTAGTACTTATAAGTAAACTATAACTAAAATATATTTAACAGTTGCAAGTTATAATAGTCCAATTCAGATGTCAGCGACTTACATTGTGTCTGAATGTTACATTTAAAAAAAATAGTTAAATAGCAAAAAAAAAAACATACATACATTGATTAATAAGAAATAGAAAAATACACTAAAACTATCACAAATTAAATTATAAAAAAAACAATAATGAAACAATGTCAGCATAATAAATTAATTAAAATATTTAAAAATAAATATAAATATAAAAATATAATAAATAATAATATATATTTATATATATATATATATTTATGTTATTCTCCTGTGTTGTCTTCTGTGTGTACATAAATAGTTAAATAAATAAATAAAAACATGTCATATAAAATAATAAATAATCAAATATGTTCAAAAAAAAATTAATAAAAAATCATACAATTTAAATTTAAATTCATCAAACGTCACGTTTATATTTCATCTATTGAATATTGGCATCTTTCCAATAGAGATGCCTTGAGCCTTCCCTTGAACGAGCCTGTGTACAGTATGATTTTTAGCTCTTTCGGTAATTTATTAAATATTATGACTACCTGAATTTCCGGAGAGTTAGGCAGGGGTGTACTTACAAGAAAACCTACATTTCGCCAGTTATATTTAAGTCTCAAGTAATAGGAGGTGAGCCTATTGCCATCAATAATTCATTCATCAGGAATTTCTGACGGAAACAAAATTTTCAGATTTATAAAGGGTTTGACGAAAAATGTGCACTTGAATAGTACTAGCTTTTGCCCGCGGCTTCGCTCGCGTTAATTTAAAATTTGACAATCAATTCGGGTTATACTCTGCTTGTAATAATATAATTCAATCATGATTCGAAAGACACGTGGCGCCATCTGTTATCATAAGAACGTTATTGTTGTTTTCCTCGGGAACAGTTTTGTTTTTCGGGATGAAAGGTACCCTTTGTCCGTTTCTGTACACCTGACAACGTATATGCAAAATTTCAGGATGATCGGTTTAGTGATTTAGGCGTGAAAAGGTAACAAACAAACAAACTTACTTTCGCTTTTATAATATTAGTAAAGTAATAATAGTAATTTACAATATTGGCAATATTTATATTGGTAAAGATAGTAAGATGATTTTTTTCTTGTACAAAATGTTGTCAACCCTACGCACAGTGCGTTGCGTGCGTCCTTGACCATTTCTTCTCAATTTTAATTGGTTACGTTTCGAGTTACAACCTACATGTAATGTGAAGCATGACCAACTTGTACATAAGTGGGTTGGGCATGTTTTTATATGATACTGGCAGCTGGTAGTACCTAATAAAAAGGTTTTTCTTCTATCCCAAGAAAAACTATTCATGCAATGCGGAGGAATGAGAAAACTGTTTAGAAGGAAGATTTGAGTATGAATGTAGATGGGTATAAGAGTAGAGGAAGACCAAAGAAACGATGGATGGACTGTGTGAAGGATGATATGGCTAGAAAGGAGGTGTCTGATGAGATGACGAGTAATAGAGAAGTGTGGAAGAAGAAGACATGCTGCGCCGACCACAAAAAAGTGGGATAAGAGCTCCATCATCATCAGCATGCTCCTGGCATGCTGATGATGATGGTCAGTCACATGTCAGTAATCACTGAGAAAATCACCGTAACTGCTAAAACACGAGTAAAGGAGCAATCAAATGATGTGTGGTTGAGAGTACACAGATATTTTGAATACTGAAACGTCTGTTCCGGATGCAGCTGAATACCAGTATTTTACACGATGCGACCAATCTGTCCTCCTAAAGCCAGTTCGTGGGTTACCCCATAAGGCGGCTTTTAAGATCACCTGGTTCCTGATTACCTGTCGTCAGGGTAACGATTTTTGATGATTTACAAATAATAGCCTCGACTGACGGCCTTAAGTGCTTTCCAAGGCACAGAGGGGTCATAATAAATATTTTTAAGATTTATTTCCTCCCACAAAGTACAATTACAGTATACAGGTGTTAAATACACGGTGTAAATAGACCCATAACGAAGCCGAAAGGCACTTGTTGTCCCCGTCTTTGCGATCATTTTTTTTGTTCTAGACCATACCTGGGAAACTTCTAGTTACGGAGATATTGGGGGTCAAAGTTCCAACTTTTTCACAAATTTAAAAAAAAGTTTTTAATGTTATATGTTTACTTTATATACCTCTATGACCCCCTTACTATTCAATGCATCCATCAGCACAATATTCTGAGTGCTTTACATTGAGTTTTACCGTAAAACGTGATAATTCACCCCAAAAATAAAAGTCGTTTCCCAGCAATCATTTTTACGTAGGGTTACTTAGATTGATGTACAGAATGCTCGGTTGACGGCTTCGTGAAGTGTCTGTTTACACCCTGTGTATTGGAGGTACAAAGGTTTGTGGGAGTCAGGAGTCCAAACTAGGATACCCTGTGCTATGGACTCCTGGGGGCTACTATGACGTCTTAAAGCAGAAGTAGTTCTAGTGTGGGCAAGAGACAGAGCTATACAGGTCGTCTAGAGCCATCGCATTCCCACACTAGAATTACTCCTGCTATAAGACGTCATGTTAGACCTGGCCCCCCTCGCCTACATTGGGATTATCGCAATTGTAGAACGTATGTCATGTCAGAACTATTGTAAAAAAAGAATAACAAGAAAAGCTGATGTGGTGGGCCTATACCATTTTCATAATTTTATATTCATATGGGCTCCGCCTGCTTCCAACTTTTGTTTAATTTAAAATGTGCTTGTTTTATGCTTTTCAGTTTTTTCAGTCCGATTTTTAGTTTTTTCAACTACTTTTTTTATAAAAGTAGCCTAAGTTACTCCTTATAACATCAGCTATGTGCCAGTAAAAGTCCCGTCAAAATCGGTCCAGCCGTTTCGGAGATTAGCCGGAACAAACAGATAGACTGGCAAAAATAAGTACCGTAAATACTTTCATATGCATTCAGTAAAAAGCTATTATTTTGAAATTACAAACAGACACTTCAATTATATTTATTTGTATAGATGTGAAATTTTCTGACAATACGTAGATTTTAAAATGTCAAAATCATAAATTATTTCCTAGCTGTTCTCTATGGGCAAGTTATAAAATTCAACATTGTTCATAGGCAAGTTTATTACATTATGTTTTCAGTTATAAAGTCGACCATCCACTACGACATAGGATGTGCAGTTGCCACGTCAGCTCCGCGATTCATTTGTTTATCAGACATGCTGCTTACCTACTGCCTGCGTGGCTGTGGCTCGCAGAACTCTAAAGGAAGATCCCGTATACATCCTATTAAAAAATATATACAGTCGCCAGCGCATCAAGTTACCACAAACTCAAATTTTCTCATTTGATTTTGATCTTGTTCTTCTTAGCGTGTCGATGGCAATCTAAATTGTGTCAGCCCAGAACTGAGCCACTAGTTTGGCGCTTTCGGTAGCGTCTATCAGTTCCTGTAATGAACAAACAACAGGACACGCAGGACACGATATTAAGTGCATTGTTTGTAGAACAGCACCGCATTTACGCTGCAGAGCAGAGTCATTAATGAATCTCCACCTGAGCAGGTTTTCCTTGCTGCGACCAACCCGGGTCTGGAGTCTATTTAAAGACTTCCAGGTCAGCCATGGCCACTCATGTCCAGGTGGGAGATTTGATTTTGAACTTAACCGTCAACATTTTATGGTTTAAAATTCATCATCATCATCATCATTTCAGCCGAAAGACGTCCACTGCTGGACATAGGCCTCCCCCAAGAAGGGGGGGGTTTTGCCATAATCGCCACGCTTGGCAGGCGGGTTGGCGATCGCAGTATGGTGTTATAAAACACAGAGAACGCTGCTGCCCATTCTCTGGGAAGTCCCTTAGTCGCCTCTTACGACACCCACGGGAAGATATGGGATGGTGCTATTCTTTACGTCCGGACACCATACAGAACAAAAAAATGGTTTAAAATTATTTGGAGACAATTGACAGTTTGTGGTAAATTGATGTGCTGGCGACTGTACATACGCGTAGCTTAGCAGTGGTCTGCTTGGAGTGTTGCCTTTATAATTATGTTTTGTGTTTTATTGCAACATTATTAACGACTTACAAAGTATTCATATTTTATAATTTATCGTTAAAATTACTACTTAGTCGTAATCTTTGCCAATGTTGGAATTTTCGTAGATAAGCACTTTTGGTATTAACGATTCGCATTTCGTCAGTTATGTCTAAGTCCCACGTAATAGGGGGCGAGCCTTATGCCATCAATTGGGCTCCTGGGAATCGAATATAGGACCTAACGTATGTTCAGCAGCCGCGCTTGCGACCACTAGACCAACGAGGCATTCAATTCTAAAATCAGTTCCAAAAGAATTTAAGCAATTAAATTATAAACAAATCATGTTGTTCTTATTATACACCTTAAGAATATGTCTAGTAGGTATGTATTTCTTTGGCCAAAGATACCTGGGCCTTCCCAAAGCTCGTTGGGTCGATGACATCGGAAAAACCGCAGTAAATACCCGGATATTCATAGTGGGATTATTTATGATATAATCCCCGTATTGCCATCAACCGTCTACTGGAAAATTCCTAATGGAAAAACTCGATGACACTTTGCTCAACCCGGGAATTCAACCCAGGACTTCATGCACAGCAGGTGCGCTTGCGACCACTACACCAACGAGGCAACAGTTTATTTCTGGGTACAAAATACTGCGTGTAATTATTTGAAAACTCAACTGTGACCAGAATACAATTCAATTACACACAGTAAATTGGTCTATCTATCTCATCATCAGCCTGCCTTTTCGGGTCGGCTTCCAGCTTCCAGCTAACCGGATGCAGCTGAATGCCAGTATTTTACATGGAGCGACTGCCTATCTGACCTCCACAACCCAGTTGGTACTGGATAATACGATACTCCTTGGTAAGACTGGTTGTCAGACTTTTTGGGCCACTGACTACCTAACGACTGTGAAAGATCTACAAATGACACCCGGGACTGAAACTCGGTATGTAATGGGTGGTCACTCATCCACAGATCAACCTAGGCAAGCACGGCTTAACCTAAAGATCGACCCGAGCGGCTGTTATTATTTAGCCACGAGCTTCTCCAATTGATCTATATAAATAAAAAGAAATTTCTGACTGACTGACTCATCAACGCCCAGCCCGCACCCTTGGACCTAGAAAGCTGAAATTATGCACAGAGGTTCTCTTTATAATGTAGACAAGGAATAAGGAAGGATTTTATGAAATTCAACCCCTAAGAGGATGAAATGGAGTGTTGAATTTTCTGAGAAACTTTTTATTCTCGGACTCGATTGACTTGAAATAAAGCTATGACAGATCAACTCCAAAACACTCAGCCAAATAACTTGTTATTTGATCAAAACTTATCGGAGACAATAAAAACAGCAAAAGCAATTAACAAATCTGGTCCCGATTTAAATAAACCACAACTTAGTAAAAGAAACCGTCTGCGTCCACTAACACGTTCAAGAATTTAAACTGGAAAGCCCCAACGCTGCTCGGAAACCACAGATTGCCTTTATTTTATTAACAATGGTCACTAATCTACATAAATAAAAAGTCCTAACTGATTGATTGAATGACTCATCAACGCCCAGCCCAAACCCATGGACCTAGAGACATGACATTTGGAGGGTGTATTCTTTGTGAAGAGCAGGTATCCACTAGGAAAGAGTTTTTCGAAATTCCACCCATAAGAGGGTGACATGGGGCGTTGAATTTTCTGTGAAACTTAATATTTTCTGGGTCGATTGACTCTAAAATTGGTGTACACACTCTTCAATTAAAATTATGAGACATGTGTATCAGTTATATTACCCCAGAAGTAAGATTCCGTGGGCAATTCCCGAACACCAGGCGGGCGAAGCCGTGGACATAAGCTAGTAATAAATAAACTTATAATGATCTGTCGATAAATTATCATTTGCGACATTTGTTGCCAGGAAAATCACTAGTCCTAATCCTAACTAATATTATAAATGCGAAAGTAAGTCTGTTTGTTACCTTTTCACGCCTAAACCACTGAACCGATCATCCTGAAATTTTGCATATACGTTGTCAGGTGTACAGAAGCGGACATAGGGTACCTTTCATCCCGAAAAAAGTACTGTTCCCGAGGAAAACAACAATAACGTTCTTATGATAATAGATGGCACCACGTGTCTTTCGAATCATGATTGAATCATTTATTATAAAAACTGTAGTAGTGTATTAAGAGTTTAATTGTTAAATTCTAAATTAACGCAAGCGAAGCTGCGGGCAAAACCTAGTTGATAATAAATAAGCTTATAATGATTAAGTTCTGTCGATAAATTATTGTTGGCTTTATGATTTGCGACATTTGTTGCCAGCAAGTTAACTGATTCAATATTAGTTATCGTATCGCTATCATTTTCTAAACTACTATTCAGTATTTTCTTTCCTAACTATTCAATTATGTTGTAAAATATCAGTTAGGTAAACTATGAGTAGCTAGGTGGTACCGTCCCCGGTAAGAATTGAACAGCACCTTCATTAATATAAGGTCTAACTATTCATACACGAAATATTTTCAGGGAATCATCTAACGGCTATAACGAAGCCATTTCAAGGGATTATTTTTTTATCTGAGTATATTTTTATAAAAAATAAATAATTTAAAATTACTTGACCCACAAAATAAATACTAGCTCCTTATTTTTGAACATCCATTACGCTAGTTTACTACGTCCTATTTACCTACTGTCATTGTTAGAATATGAGAGAAAAGGTTTTATGCAAAAAGTCTCAAAAAATTTTAGAATTATAATAATTTCGTAAAACAAAACACTCCTTAAATTTTTTTTTCGTTGCTATAGCGACTTTACGACTTATAGAAGTTACTCTTAAAATATTTCGTGTATGAATAGTTAGACCTTATATATTTATTTTAAAGATACTTACCTCATAATCTGCCAGCCTTTTCCCAACTATATTGGGGTTGCCTTCCAGGCTAACCAGATGCATCTAACTACCAGTATTTCACATGTAGCGACTGCCTATCTGACCTCCACAACCCAGTTAGTACTGGGTAATACGATACCATAGGTAAAACTGGTTGTTAAAAGTTTATTTATTACTTTAGTTAGTTCCGTGGTTGTCTCACGGCGGCTTACTACCGGGATAAAGATATCCTATGTGTTAATCTAGGTTAAAAACTATCGGAGTACCAAACTTCATCCAAATCTAGTCAGCAGTTTTTGCGTGAAAGAGTAAGAAACATCCAGACATCCAGGTATCCATTACATCCTCACATTTATAACATTAGTAGGATTTTTTTTACCAGTATCTGTATGAAAACGATTATTAGAAAGAAAGAAGAAGAAGAAAGAAAATATATTTATTTGGCACATGCCACATGTGCACACAGTATAAAAAAAAAATAACAAATAAAAAACAAAAAAATTAAAAAACTAAAATCTAAACAAAAAAAATATATATAGAATAGTGTGACACTGTGTGCCTCACGGCTGCGCCAAATAGGCCCAGTTCAGCAAAATGACAACTAGTGCCCGACGCTGGTTTTCAATTGGACCTGAAATTATTATTTATTTATTTACACACAAAATACTTATCAGGGCATCACATTAAAATAGAAGACCACAAAGGAACTGCTTATTACATAGAAATTTCTTCGTGCAGACCTGCGACCTGCCAGTTATAATTTTATTAGTTTTAATTAACTGAAACTTTGTTCTCCTGTACATTCGGGAGTTTATAATTTTCCTGCCAAACATGAAGAAGATTTCGTGCGTTTTCGGCGCCCTCCTGATGACGGGGCACGGTGCAGTCGCATAGCTCGCACAGCGCTTGAAGCGCAGGACACACATCTAGCCAGCGAGCGAGCAGGCGGGTGAAGAGAGGCGAGAGAAACTATTTAAGCTAAGCAAAGCTATGGCGAGCTGAACTGAGTGGCTTTTTTTTTTTTTTTTAGGGTGGGAAGTCATCAAATGACCCCCCCCCCCCCCCGCTCTGGGCTGAGCGGAAGGGAGTGTCCTTCTTTGCCCTTTGTGTTCCAGGGCCACGTATCTCTTCCGAACAGTCCCGCTGCCCTGGCAGGAGGCGGTGTGGCTTGAGAGATATCTATGAGTAATCCTATCACAAACAGAATTCACGCATTCATTGCATAAAAACACAGGCTAACCACAAACTAACATTGAGGATGAGCAATTATTTCCGAAATATAAAAATTTTCCCATTACTAATCCGTAATGTGTGGAATTCCCAAATTAAATAGCACATACAGTCAATCACATTAACTTACGACCATTTTTGTATTAATTGGACTTTTAATTGGCCTTTACTTAATTCGCCGCTTTTTTGGTCCAGTTCATGAGGTTCTGGGTCCGATTCCGAGGTTGATAAAAGTGTTTTTCATGGGTACCAAGCTTTATTTAATTAAGTAGAGTAAACTAACTATATACATTATTAATTCAAAACTATTAAACAACCTTAAATAAAAAAAAACTAACAACCAACTATAAAAGCGCATCAAAAAACTCCTCAAGTGTTTTTGAATTATTTCTTCAGGATTTTTTTCAGTAACAGCCACGGAGTCTGAATTTGTGCCCGGTTGATGGCAATAGGCTCGCCTCATATTACATATTACATATTACATAGGACTTAGACATCAGTGTACTTTTTACACTTCTGCAAAACCGTTCTGGAATTACACGTGTTGGTTGGTTGGATGGTTGGTCATAAAAACTAGTTTTTTTAAAGACGTGCAGCTGACTGTAGTAGTGTACATTCCATGAGTCGGATGTCAAACAGATTTCTTCATATTCTAGGTCAGGTCAATTAGAACCTATGCGTACGTGTAATGTTTGTCAAGTGATTTAGACAGCAAGGGTTTTTGGCAATTAAGCCTAAAAACATGATATAGTTACCTCTTTATTAACCGACTTCAAAAAAAGGAGGAAGTTCACAATTCGGTTGTATTTTTATAAATGTTTGTCAACTCATAACTGCGTCATTTATGATTGGTCCCATAGCATTTTCATCAAAATCGGTTCAGTACCTAGTTTGTTTTTTTCCTTTAATACCCACGTATTTTTTCTTCCTGGGTTATGTTGAGGACATGATGATTCCTTAATGACTTCTAGTTACAATGTAAAAATTAATTCATGACAAGAATTTGTGTGGTACACAAAAACTAAAAAGGGCAAAATAAAAAAACTTTTTGCTAAAAAAAACCGACTTCCAAAAAACACTAAAAAGGCTAAAACAACTTTATTTTCGGAAGTCGGTGGCAAAAAAGTCAATGAAGATATCATGCACATGCACGTCATTCACATAGGTGGATGACCACGTTTTAGTGTTTTTTTTGGAAGTCGGTTATTATTCTCCGCATAGACGAAGAAGTAAAAATGCATAATGTAGACGATAACTCAGAAAGTAAAGTTAATATTTTTAATATGGGACCAACGCGCATTTTCCTCAACCAAACGAAAAAACAAAACACATCGAACCAGTAAAAAAAAAAGGCTGCTGGTCGAATACATAACAAGTTCCACCTCCTTGAAGCCAGTTAAAAAAGATCCGAAACTGTCAGGGCAGTAATAAACATACGTTCTAAAACTAGCTAAAGTTACTGCTGAGCAAGAGATCCTGGGTTTTGCAGTCAGGGGTTAGTGGCACTCAGAGTTGTGCCCAGTTAATGGCACCATGGTTCATGGTTATGCCCTAACACCTGCGCACTTGACGATCTTATGACTGCTACAGCGAGAGGAGTTCGCACAGCTGAATTTTGGGGTGGAAGGGAGGCTAAAACCGAGGCTAAAACGGTTACCACGTATTCAGTACATCATTCTGAGTTCCATACTTTTTGACCATGTAGGTATTGCACTTTTGTAGGAAACAGCTGTTTATTTTTAATAACCGATGACAAAAGACTATGTGGCCCGCTAAATAGAAATCCCGGACTGGTCTGACTAACTCTAAGAGGAATACAGTTAGATTACGATGGTGATGTAATAAATAACACAAATTAAAGTCTGGGTTCCAAGTTCCAACCCGCAACAGCTAAAAAAATCTCGCAATTTCAAAATATTTTGATTTCTTGACCTTCAAAATACCTGTATCGTAACATACACGACCACTCTACTAGCCCACGGCTAACTCAGAATGGGGGCAATGTCTTTCCAAAGGTCTAACAAGTCTTTTGATTTATTGTTTAGGCCTTTGGACAAGACGTTCTCCTTATCTGGTATCTGGGAGTGCGTTTTTAGGGTTCATTGTTACAAAAAACCCTCAAATATTTGTTTATTGTGCCAACAGCTTATTAGGGTACGCAGAAATGAGTGCAGTAATGAATCCTGTTCATTATTAGTTGCCACGTTGATTTTTGGGTTCCGTATGTCAAAAGAAAAAGAAACCCTCATATGGTCTTTGTTGTCCGTCTGTCTGTCTGTCTGTCAAGACCCTTTTTCTCAGATATGCATAGAGGCATCCAGTTGAAATTTATACTAAATACTCGTGTCTACGGTCTCTTTTAGCTGTGAAAAAATCAAACTTTTAAGAATCAGAATGTTTATTTATTAACATAGGTAGGTTATGTGCTCTATGTTTAGCCATTTAATTTTGGCGTACAAATATTATCATCAATGTAAATTAAATTCAATAAATCACGTGCAACAAATACCAGTATCTATTAAAATTATAAAAACAAGAATGACAAAGCAAGTGGATCAATAAATATTCTCAGAATGTCAACAATAAAATTTAAAAAATAACATAAATGATAAATGTCAGAAAATTAAAATACAGAAGATAACGTCAATTCTAAAATTAATACATACAGGAATGCAAAGCAATAAATCAATAAACTATTTCTACAATGTCAACAATGAAATATAAGGAAGAACATAAATGTTAAATGTCAATTAAAAATATACAGGGTGTAACAGAAAGGGTATAGTCATAAGGAAGGATATGCTGCAGACCATCAAACTGAACAACTTTCTCCTTGGGTCCAATATCGTAAATGCGAAAAAAATATCAGCTGTCCCATACATTTGGATCGAGTAGGTATTGAAATTTTGTATGGGACAGCTGATACATAATAGTTGGGAAAAGGCAGGCAGATAATGCAATCCGCAATGCTGTGCCAATCTCAATGTCGCATCGTTAATAGTTTAATTCATCTCAGCTATCTAAAATCACGTGTTTGAACCTCATTATTGAACCGCGGTTAAGGTCAACATCTATTGAACGAACTTTGACTTGAACCAAACTAGGTACAGTAGTGTTTCATACCAAATTGAACCAAATTTACATTATGTTAAAGTTCACATTTAAGTCTAACTTCGCTTTAGATGTAAGGCTCACGTTCGGTCATTAGTAAGGCCTTCGATTGCTCGTAATTTACATTCCGACCTTTGGACTGGGTTCTCACGAAGGCCTACAGATCTGTCATGTTGAAAGTCTTTACAGAAAAAAAATTTGCAAAAAAAAAACCGACTTCAAAAAAAAACCAAAAAAGCGGAAAATAACTTGGCTTTCGGAAGTCTGTGGAAAGAAGTCCATGAAACAAACAAAAGTCGCCATGTTGTTTACCGATACGTGGTGCAAAGTCCGACTCATTTTGATGGTGAAATCTCAAGATAACTGTAAAATTATTGGACAACATCACAAATTCCACACGAAATATATAAATAATCATCGTACGACAATGCGCATACACGATGTCAATAATCCGTCTCTTTCGCAACACCTCTACCGGTGACGATACGTTGAAAGGAACATGTTACAAAGAAAGGTACTGCTTACACACAAGATACGATTCGACCTTCACTCAGAATCAAATTCGCGCCCGACCATGCGTTACATTGGAGTGTCTGACCGTTCTGACGTAAGATAGCGTCATAAAAAGTCTTACGCAAAACGAATGTCGCAATATTGATCACGTTGCAGAATTGCACTTGTGCAATTTTGTAATGATGGTTTTAACGCCATCTAGTGGCGAATAGTTTAAACGGTTAAAGAAAGAAAAAGTATTTATTGAGCCGCACAATATAAAAGAAAAAAAGATGGCTAAATTAACAGTAAAAAAAATGTGTAAAAAAGTAAAGATAAGGAAAAAATAATAAAGGAAATTGATCCTGTACTTTGTCCAGTGGGTGTGTTGATTTATATTCGCGCTGAAGTATGCATTGAATAGGACTCTTTGACGTAACAACAGTGTTATAAATGTGTCTTACGCCAAATTACAGAATAAAAATAATGTCGAAATTAAAGAATTCCTCTTTCGCAATTTTGTTAAAAGCGCTTTTAACGCCACCTAGCGGTGAGTAGATGAAACTCAATAGAAGATAGCAGTGGAAAAGTTAAAACCGTTTGATATGGGCTACATGCCAGCGATCTTTTTGACGCCCTCTCGCGGCGCTTTGTTGAAGCTTACGATTGGTTGTTGTTATAATAGATGTCGCTAAAAGAACAGTTCAACAGTTTGTCGGTAGCGGGTAGCAAATAGGCAGATTCATTTAATTACAAATTAAAGATTTTTGTGAGTATAAGTGGTTCTGCGAGCTGCCGCTAGATGTCAGTGCCTCTTGGATTAATTCTCAACTAAAGAGTTCAGTGGTCGCACACAAGCAAATAATGTTCGATTCCCAGGTTGTGCAAGTAGTTAAGTAGTTTTTTTTGGAAATTTTCCACAAAATTAGAAGCTGTTCCAAGTAATTATAATCGCTCTAGAAAGCATAAATGTCCCATTTTGTCGCACCGTAGCTCGATCCACCTCCCCTATACCGCATATGCCGACGATGCTCAACACGCTCGTGGAGACCAACCCTGGATTGGACTTGATTGCTGATGAATGGAAGACGATAATGTTAGAATGTTTGTGGTTCTGTGAGAAGACCGAATAAAAGGATTACTTGTTTTAGTATTAATGGCCTATGCTGTACTAAATATAACATAAAATAGATGTCGGTCGTCGGATTTGTGTCCCAAAGTACTTAGGTACTTATCATCTTATAGTTCTCTCCCAAAATGTACGACGTCACCCGGTTCTTCGCCTACCGCATCCAAAGTTATATGCTTAGTGAAGTAGGTGGGCAGCATTTGGGAAGCTTCGCCGGGTCTTCTCAACGCGAAATCCACAGAGCCTAAAGACTAAGGGCTTCAACCAGTGCGTCCTGCCCGTTACGACTTACGGGGCCGAAACGTGGACACTCACGGTACGGCTGGTCCATAAACTTAAGGTCACTCGGCGAGCTTTGGACTGGGCTATGCTTATTTTTTTCTGAGGGATCGCATCCGAAACGAGGTGATCTGACAGAGAACCAGAATTGTCGACATAGTTCACAGAATAAGTAAGCTGAAGTGGGAATGGGCCGGTCATATTAGCCGTAGAACCGATAACCGTTGAGGTAGACGTGTTCTTGACTGGAGACCGCAAATCAGCAAGGTGTGACGCCCTCAGGCTCGGTGGAGCGACGATCTCCACTGGCCGGTAGCAACTGGATGAGAGTTGCCGAGAATCGAGAGATGATGTAGGTCATTTTACATAGGTAGGTACCTTACTTGGATAGAAAGATACTGTTATGTATCTTGATCCAAATCTATTAGTGGTCAGTGCAGCAAGTCTTTTCATTCCAGAAATCTGTTTGGTCTTTTATCGTATTAGTTAACTACTCGTGCCTGCACCGAAACCCTAATTCTTTTTCTAAATTTAACCTTTTTAATTTATCTTAAGTTACTCCTTATAACATCAGCTATTTGCCAGTAAAAGTCCCGTTAAAATCGGTCCAGCCGTTTCGGAGATAAGCCGAAACAAACAGCCACAGACAAAAACTAAGTTCAGTATTACCCTCAGTAAAAAGCTGATATTTTGAAACTACGAACAGACACTTTAATTTTATTTATTTGTATAGATAGGTAAAAGTAACAACGTTTACCTAATTTCGCCACAGAAGGTTTCCCAACACAAATAGACCGACTTGAAAAAAGCGGGTAATGTATTACGACGCGATGGCACGAAGTGACGTAACGTTGTCTATATACGCGATTATACCGCAGACCGGTTTGGAAGCAGTGATGGGACACGCTTTCGTTGGTGTTGTCGATGTCGATAAGATTTGAACTAAAATATTTGTGTTTAAAATACAAGGTGTAAACGAACCCTTCACGAAGTCGTCAACCAAGAATTCTGTACATGTAGCAGCAATGGGCGGCGGCGATCTCTCGCGTCCGGCCCTGGTTCAAGCCAGGGTCGGGAGCGAGAGGGAATGAGAAGCCGTCACCTCCTTCTGCGAAATAGTCATGCTAGTGAAGGAGGTGGCGGGACGTGAGAGGGAAAGAGCCTCACTTCCCAGCCGCCGCGGGAGACGCCCCGGGCGTCGGGGGTCACGTGGTCGCTCCCGGCCACCATAGGCGCGTGCCTGTGGACGGCGAGTAATGGGCTAGCTCGCCGTCCGGCCGTCTTATGACAACAGGCCGTGTCGACGGCGCGTTCGTGTTCCACGCGCGCCTCAAACAGATGTCAGCAACCAAGCATGTAAGCCAGGGCTCCGGGACTATTCGAAAGAGATACCGCGGCCCTGGAACACAAAGGGCAAAGAAGGAACATGGATGGGTTTTAGTCAGTAGAAGTCTGACACTCCCTCCCGCTCCGCCCAGAGCGGGGGAGGGATCATTTGATGATTTCCCATCCGAAAAAAAAAACATTCTGTACATCAAACTACAAGAAACACTGAGCAAAATATATTGCTGGGAATCGACTTTTTTTTGGGGTGAAAAGACCTTCAAACTGAACACAATAATGTCTTTCATCATCTGCCCTGCCTCTTCCCAAGTATGGTCGGCCGCTAGTCTAACCGGGTGCAGCTGAATACCAGTATTTTACATGGAGCGAATGCCTATTTGACCCGCATAACCCAGTAAGTACTGGGTAATACGATACCCCTTGGTCTTCTTCTTAGCGTGTCGATGGCAAATTTTAAATTAAATATGTTTGGCCCAAAATTCAGCTATGCTCGCTGTAGCAGTCATAAGATCGTCAAGTGCGCAGGTGTTAGGGCATGCAGCGCAAGATGGAAGATGGGCCAAATATAAGTGACCCCTTGGTAAGACTGATTGTCAGACTTTCTAGCCACTGACTACTTGTAACGACTGTCGAAGATCTACAAATGACAGCGGGGACCAACGGCTTAACGTGCTTTCCGTAGCACGGAGGAAACTCTGCATGTAACAAGTGGTCACCCATCCACGGACTAACCTAGGCAAGCGCGGCTTAATCAAAAGATCAACTATTTTTAAATCCACTTACGCCTAATCTTTGGTTTTACAAAACTGTAAAAAAACAATCGCCCCTATTCACAAAACTATCGACATTCACACCAAACTATCGACATCAACAACCGTGTCCCCGCACTACGACGTAATGAAGCGAATCTACTTTCACTGCCCTGCGCGCGCGCATGTTCCTACATAATGCTTATTACCTACATTATACATATTGTGCTGAAGCAACTTTGCTCACCCATTGGGCAATGTAGACCTGACATTAATAGGCCTTATTGGCTGGACTTCCAATGTCTCAAAATGTTTAAGTTGTAACGCTGTCCAAAATCTGTGTATCAGTTTCTTTTGCATTTGTTAGGGTACCGTAACTCAAAAGGAAAAAACGGAACCCCATATAGGATCACTCGCGTGTCTGTCTGTCTGTCCGTCTGTCACAGCCAATTTTCTCCGAAACTACTGGACCGATTGAGTTGTTTGGTACACATATGTAAGTCGGTGACCCAAAGACGGACTTGTAACGTAAATTAATGAATTTTAAACATGGGGGCCACTTTTGGGGGGTAAATTAGAAAATGAAAAAAAAAGTTTTACAAACAATATCGTGTTATATATCAAATGAAAGGGCTCATTGTGAGCATCTCAGGAAAACCTATAAGAAAGCTATAACAACAATTAATCAAAATAAATAAAAAAATAACGGGTGCTCGCCTACTGCGATGGTACGGAACGCTTTATGCGCGAGTCTGACTCGCACTTGGCCGGTTTTTTATCCAATGAATGAACTGTCGTCGGGAGTGCCTAGAGTATTCCGTGGTCGGCGAAAATTACTGATGCGCGATGGTTCGATTGGGTGCTGAGAGGAGGTCCGATTGACAGTCGCTTCATATGAAATCCATCTACCAGCATTTCCTTTAGAGCGGCAGCCTAACCAGCTGGGTTGACTGTCAGCCCAAGAAACCCGGAAGAACAAAATATAGTTCAGAAAAGGTTATGCAGATTTATGAAATTCCACGTTCTAGGCGATGCGGCTGCTTCTGCTTCTCGAATCGATGACTCAGATTTTGTTCAACTAGCATGTAGCTATCTGGACAGCTGTCGTTCGCCTCAAGTCCTGGTAGGAGCAATTAGTAGTGCACGACGGGCAGGAGAGAAGGTGTGGCATGTCCTGTGCTCGGGCCCCGATAATTACGGTTTTACGGCTTATACAACATTATTTTTAGTAAATGCGAAACCTGAATATAGTTTGTTCAGAATAAGTAACTGAATCGATTCCAATTATTTTTAAACCATGTTATAGTATTCCCAAAAATATTTACTGCCAAATTATTATTATCAATGAGCTCAAGACGTCGCTGGAGGCGCGCGCTGCGTGGTGACCACGACTTTGTGCGGACAACTAGGTAACAGGACAAGCTTATAACTTTGTGATTTTTCATGATACAGTTTTGAAAATTTTTACGTAGATTCTTTACATAAAAATACTAGACACGTGTATCAGGTTTCGCATATACTAAAACTAATGTTGTATATGACACATTAGAATAGAATAGAATAGAATTTTTCTTTATTCGAGTATGAATGAGTTAATAAAACTTACGAATATCTTAGTAAGCACCGATAAAAACAAACAACATAACAAATACTGGATCACTGTTACGACAACCCATGAATCTCAAACTCAAAGCATTTATTTCAATTAGATCATCACAGGCACTTTTGAATGTCAAAAAAACAAAAAGAAGCGAAGCTACAGTCACAGTCACAAGGCATAATAACTTGAGAAATTACTGTAGTTGCACATTCCAAAGCGTAGATCTGTATGGAGAAGAATGGGCAAGAAACTCCATAATAATCACACAACAGCGACCCACATAAACACAGTCCAGGAGACTTGCAACCATGCTTAGGATACTGTTGGTATATTGCCACTTCGGTTTCCAGGATTACACTCCATCTGTGATTGGTTTTGCCCCGGGACTGCTTAGATCATAACCGAGGGATGCTGCTTTAGGAACGGGTAAATGGTTCAACGACTTGACATCAAACTCGCGACTTCTCAGTAGACAACGACTCAGTAACCACTGCGCTATAACTACTTTAATTTAATTTATTTAAATGGCACACATTGCAACGATATAATAACTAAAATGTTTAATAATATTACAATTTAATTATTAAAATGTATAATAATATTATTAACGTAACATGCTCTCGAAACGTTGAAGAAAAACATCGTGAGGAAACCGGCATGTCCTAGACCTAGAGCTAAAAATTCGAAGACATAATCTGGTGGTGGATTGCAGCCCACTCCCGCTCATAGAGAGGAGGCCTGTGTCCCAGCAGTGGGAACATTATAACATTATACTTACATTGTAACAATAATAAGTACTCTCGGCCCAAGACGTTTTTGACGCCAATTTCAACTTTATGTAACTCGTTACGGTACCAAAAACGTGAGCAAACACGTGTTTTTATTAAATGCTAGTTTTCTCTTTATAAATTATACAGCTAAGTCAGCTGAGAAAATAGTATTATGTATAGGCCGTTTGGTCAGCTTTACTCAGAAATGATTCAACATAGTGGAACATAACGCCTAGTGTGTAACTACGTAGCTAGTAGCTCACATACACTCACATTTCTGAAAATACAAAACATAAACATTAGCTAGTGTTCTCCGAAGGAACGGCAGAAGTGTTTAGAACACCCACACGGTTATGTTTAAGTTCCATATTATAGGGGTCGGGCCTAATTGACATCAACCGAGCACAAATCCAGACTCCAGACTGCTACTCAGTTCATTTTAATGGCGACGTCTGATATTGTTAACTCGAAAGTGGGAATCGAACCCTGGACCACAAAGCTCAACAGTTTCGCTTATGACCAACAAGACATTGAGCTGATTAAAATAAGAAAATTACGTATTATGGAACAGTTATAGAAATTCATGCCTACTTAATTTGAATATTCATATCATTTTAAAATGTCAGCCGAGAATTTCATAGTATTTTAAAAAAGAGGCACACGCGGGCGGGTAACTAAAAGTCGCTCAATTCTGGGCAACAATGATCAAATATGGACGTCCCGTCAACACCTATTAATAAAGCGATGCCAACATATTGTAAAAAAATATTGTTGCTAGAGATTTGAGAGCCACTTTTTTGGACGACTTGGAGCAACTTAATAAACTAAATAAGTATTGGAAATACAGAATCTAAAAGGCAATACAGCGTAATTTCGTCGAATTAATTCAAGCAATTTTGTGACTAAATAATGACAGCCGCAGGGGTTGATCTTCAAGGATAAGCCGTGCTTGCCTAGGTTGGTCCGTGGATGGGTGACCATCAATAGATGGTCACCCATCCACGAACGAACATACCGAGTTTCCTCCGTGACTCGGAAAGCACCTTAAGCCGGTGGTCCCGGCTGTCGTTTGTAGATCTTTGACAATCTTTCCGAGTAGTCAGAAGCCGAAAGTCTGACATCCAGTCTCACCAAGAGTATTACCCAGATACTGAGTTTTGCAGGTCAGATAAGCAGTCACGCCATGTACAATACAGGTATTCAGCTGCATCCGGTTAAGACTGGAAGCCGACCCTAACATAGTTTGGGAAAAGGCAAGCAGGTGATGTTCATCATTATTTGGTTAGCGTTTTAAACTATGTTAGGATCGGCTTCCAGTCTTACCTCCATAACCCAGTTGCTAAGTAACACGATACACTTCCAGCAACTGTTGCTAACAACATCGTTGAGAAAAGTTGCCGGTGTGCGCACTTTTTAAGAATGAACACGAAAGTTACGCAATCAAAACACGCGCTTACGATGACCGACTGATTCAGTTTTATATTCTATAGTTTGCAACTTGTATTGCAAGTGAGCAAGTCATACTCATAGTGTTCAATATTGCGTCGGTCATCGGTTTTAAAGAGGTAGTTTGAAGTTAGTTCGATGCCCGGAGCGTTTTGATATTTTTTTTCGGGAGAACGTTTTTTGTACATCATAGTATAATTAGTCCATAATGTTGCCACTGCTTGGACACAGGGCTCCTCTCTATAGGAAGGAGTGGGCTGCACTCCACCACGCGGGCCCAGTGCGGGTTGGTAGATGTCTCATGTCTTCGAATCTTTGGTTCTAGGACATGCCGGTTTATGTTCATGTAGCACTATACAGTACAGCGTGTTATATAATTATCACTTGCTTTCGGTGAAGGAAAACATCGCGAGGAAACCGGCATGTCTGGGACATATTTCTCGACGGCATGTAAAGCCAAGTCAGAGGCCCATGGGCGGCATAAAAACTCAGACAGAAGGTTGGGCACTAACCACACGATAAATAAATAAGTACAGCGTGTATAAAAATTAGATCGGGTTTATTTTTGTGTTTGGCTTCTCGCAGGTCAACTTATGAGGCTGTCTTCTGCTTAACCGGTCTGCTCTACCAGGTAAGACCTCCAGCCAGGGGCGAAGAACTTCCCTTAGGGCACCCCCTGTGGGGTATCATCTGCCTGCCTTCCCTTCCCAATTATGTTGGGGTCGGCTTCCAGTCTAACCGGATGCAGCTGAATACCAGTATTTTACATGGAGCGACTGCCTATCTGACCTCCACAACCCAGTTAGCACTGGGTAATACGATACCCCTTAGTAAGACTGACACTGACACTGTCTTCCTGTGACGACTGTCAAAGATCTACAAATGTCAGCCAGTACTAACTGCTTAACGTGCTTTCGAAGGAAACTCGGTATGTAATGATGGTCACCCATCCACAGACCGACCTTGGCAAGCGCGGCTTAACCTTGAAGATCGACCGCGGCTGTTATTATTTAGCCACGAGCTCCGCTACTCTACTATTAAGAACTTGTTAATATGTGTTGCTCTGCTTGAGAGAAATTCAAAGCTGGGGCCCCATTATTCGCAGATAACGAAACGATATCCCGCACTCACTCACAGAGACGAGGCCTGTGTCCCAGCAGTGGGAACCTTTGAAGCTGATTATGCTATACTAAGTATGTATACCATGTCTGAAAGGTGTTAAATCATGAACCCACTTGATACCGGATATAGCTAATGCATTTAGTTTCATGAAACATAATCTACACAAGCATTTCACAAGCGCTTAAATGGCACAAGAGTTCACTTTCAAAGTGGGAGGCCGCGTGTTTGATGCCCGCTGTAGGCAACAGTTATTTAATTCTTAGTCACACATGTGACTAAAGAGGAGTAACACATAGGATACTTTTTACCTACCGACGATACCGTGGGACCATTACCGAACTCCATGCGGACGAAGCCGCGGGCATAAACTAGTTCTTTATAATCATCAGCCTCGTCTTTTTCTAGTCTGAAAATTGATCATCATCTGACTCCACGTAGACGAAGCAACGCGCAAAATTATTTAAATTTATACTAATAACAAGTCGTCCGAAGTTATCTAAAAACTGCCTATAAGACTAGTTCACCCATTACATAAGCCATGTTTTCGGGGTCAGTGGCACAACGCACAGCTCACAAGCGGATGGGTGTGCAGCAACCAGTACTTTGGACCTGAGCTCGCTGAGTGGTTGGGACATAGGTTGATGGCTTGGTTTGTGGCAAGTGGTCTCTGCGTGTCTGGAGGTCGAGTTTTTTTTTGTTTTCATTCGAAAGAGGCTTGCGTTTTGCCGCAAATCGCCTGATGTGAAGCGATGACGCGGCCTAGGGTGGAGCACGCTTGCCTAGAAGAAACCGATTCACTCGAACTCTGAAGAGATCCAGATTTTAATGATCAGGGAACAGAGAAGCCGGCAGTGAGTTCCACAGTCTGGCGGTGGAAGCATAGCGCTTTGTTCGGGTCGTGGAACTTCAACCATGATCGATTACCGAACAATCATGACTTAGCGAGACAAATGATTTGAAACAATTGAAACCACAATGAAGGCTTTCAATTAGAAGAATACACCACTATTTTTTAATTTACAAATACTTAAAGGGCTTATTAGAAGGTCTTGTTATTATATATGTAAAGTCTCAATAAATAATATTCATAAACAGCAAAGTTACAAGCGTTTGTTTATATCCCAAAATTTCACTCAATTTATGGAAATATAGTTTGCCGGGACCTATGAATGGCGACAGGAATGGAAAAGCACTGCGCGTAGTATTTTCTAGTGGTAATTGTTATGAATGATTGATTCAATAATGAATTTACCAGTTATGACAAATTTTCGTGGACAATTTTGGGATTTCGTTTTTTTTACTTTTGATTACACAAATATGATCAGTACCAAAAATAGTGGTGTATATTAAACAGAACTGTAAACATTGTCAGTGATTTACTCTGGCTCGATTTTAAGTGGTTTAAGGAATGTTTTCGTATGTACGTAAAGGCTTTTGCCACCACGAGGGTCCCATTAGTTTAGCCTACGCAGACTCTTAGCCTGTCAGAGCCATGTATCGTTCCAGTCCATAAACTACGTATTTTTATGAACGGACAAGACTGCGAAATCAGGCGTCGTATCAAACTAGGTGCATTTGGTAACCTGTATGACGGGTGAACCTGAATGTCCGAGCAGTGTATCCCCCCCAGTCATGACGTACGGGGCTGAGACTTGGGACGCTCACCAAATATACAATTTACCGCATGCAAGTCACTCAGAGACCTATGGAACGAGCCATGTTGGACAGCTATCTCCCTCTACGGCCGAGTGAAAAATACCGTAATACGGAGACAAACGAGACTTACGGACATGGCAACAGCTATAACAAAAATAAAGCGGTAGTGGGCGAGCCTTGTGTGCCGTAGACTGGTTGGAAGATGGGGGCAGAAAGTGCTGGAGATCACGGACGGGACGGAGGAATGTGGGAAGACAAGCGACTAGGTGGGCAGACGATCTCATTAAAGTGGCTGGAGGACACTGGATAGCCATGACACTAAACAACCCCCAAAAGTTGAGAGATTTGGAAGAGACCTAGTCTCAACACTGGGTGGCCACAGGTTCAAGAAGAAGAAGAAGAATCAAACTGCTGTTATTCTGCGTGGATGGCTTTCATGCCATCATGCGGAAGCGTTCTGCGTCTCTTATGAGGCGCATGCGTGCCAGCACGAACAGCCTTATGAGCGTGTTCGTGGGCCGCTGGGACTCGCCGATGTGGCGGCACTGGATGCGACTACACACTGCAGGTGGTCGCGTCCAGGGCTTGGCATAGACTGGCGCTCCTGTGCGGTGCCGCTTTTTTCTGTCTGTTTATTTTTGTATGTGTGTACTAACAATAGCTTTAAAGATTTTTTGTGTTACTAACCGTATATGGACTACGTCTGAATTAAATTTCTTCTATTCTATTCTATTCTGTCAAGCGCTCACAGAGATATGTCCAGGCTCTCAGTAACAGGTATAAGTAGACCACAAATAATATCAAAGTAGTATGTAATGTGTACAGATACGTTCTGTTTAGTAAGTGTAATAAAAAACGCGTTTTATTGAAACATATCGCCAAGCGGTGCGTGAACTACTACAGGCCACATCATTGCAATCTTTGCTTACTAACATACTGACCGAAATGGAAATTTATCATGACGCCTGCTATCCTGGAAGGTTGGGCAGAGGTCAATGGTGCCCATCTTTCATAAAATAACAGCACGCCTGTAATCCCCGAAGGGTTAAGGCAGAGGTGTACCTAATAGTACATCCACATTTCGCCAGGTATGTTTAAGTCCCATGTAATAGGGGGCGAGCCTGTTGCCACTAAACGAGTTTGGGTCGGTTTTGTGTTATGGCTATCCAGTTTCTTCTGGTCACTTTAATGGGTGTTGATCGTCTGTCCGTCTAGTCGGTGGTCTTCGCAGCTCGATTATCTGTTTTCATTTGTTATCTCGAGGTTGAACCCAAGACACACGCGCCTCCGATAGAATTCATGTGTTTATTGTATAATTATCACTTACTTCGGTGAAGGAAAACATCGTGAAGAAACCAGCATGCATATTTCTTGACGGCATGTATAGCCAACTCAGAGGCCCATGGGCGACTTAAAAACTCTGACACCAGCCCCCGTAGCATAACCACCGTAGACAAGATAGTGCAAAGAAATCTGTCATTGTGTCGACACAATCTGTCATTTTGTCGATTCTTCCGTCAAAGAAATCCTTGTCTACGGTGGTCCTGCTACAGGGGCAGGTGATGCTCTGACCACACGATGAAGAAAAAAAAATGTGTCTATAAATCAGCTATGGGTATGAGATTGATATGAGCCCGCCCCTGAGCTATGGCATGTAATTTGGTGATTAATACTACATAACATCACGCCTGTAATCACGGAAGGATTTGGCAGAGATGTACCTAATAGTACACTCCATTTCGCTAGTTGCGTTTAAGTTCCAACAAGTTCCATGTAATAGAGAGAGAGAGCCTATTGCCATCAACCGGGCACAATTCCAGACTCCGTGGCTGCTATTGAGAAATTCCTAATGGAAAAATAAAATAACACTTTGCCCGACCCGGGAATCGAATCCAGGACGTCATGCTCAGCAGTCGCGCTTGCACTCGATCAACGAGGCCATCAGTGTTTGATTAATACTCTGTATATTAAATCATGAAAAACAAATTGAATTAGTCTTGCGCAAAGGACAAATATAGTGACTAGAGTTTGTTGGTCTAGAGGTCGGAATCGGGAATGCCGAGCAGGGGTTCGCTTCCAAGACTGGAAAAATGTTATAGAAGTATACACAAAACTTCCTTCAACCGTAGCCGAAAGTAGACTCTTCAGATACTCTTTTACGTAAATGATCTAACATAAATAACTACATAAACTCACGCTTTTTTTCCATGTGGGTAGGCAGAAACTACACAATGCCACCTGCGTTACGAAGCTAACTCAAAAACTACTTAAGTAAAGTTAATATTTTTTATACAACATTAGTTTTAGTATATGCGAAACTTGATACACGTGTCTAGTATTTTTATGTAAAGAATCTATGTACAAAATTTCAAAACTGTATCATGAAAAATCACAAAGTTATAAGTTTGTTCTGTTACCTAGTTGTCCGCACAAAAACGCGGTCACCACGCAGCGCGCGCCTCTATTGAGCTCATTGATAATAATAATTTGGCAGTAGGTACCTAAATTATTGCAATAGGTACTCAAAGTCGCTCGGTATCCAACTTTTAACTTTTTTAAATATTTTTGGTACAAAGTATGACATGGTTTAAAAATTATTGGAATTGATTCAGTTACTTATTCTGAACAAACTATATTCAGGTTTCGCATATACTAAAAATAACGTTGTATGGGACCTCGCGCGGGCTGCCTCTACTAAACGAAAAGAGCATCAAGTAAACCGGCCCAGTAATCACGGAGTAACGTGAAACATTGACAGTAAATCTGGTGCTGTTCGACAAACGATGGGGCACTTAGTATCGTGTCCTGCGTGTCCTGTCATTTGCTCACTACATGAACTGAAGGACGCTACCGAAAGCGCCAAACTAGTAGCTCAGTTCTGGGCTGACACAATTTAGATTGCCATCGACACGCTAAGGAGACGAAGATATGACACTCCTCCTCTTTTTTTAAAGACGGTGAAAAATTAAATGAAATAATTTCAAAGGCAAACCGCATCGGTGAGACATTCGACTTTGTCTCTGGGATTGCAACTCATTTGCGATGCGTCATGCTGTTGCAGATGATCAAATGCGGGGGTGACCAATTGCCACCAATTGTTGGTTCGTTCAGTGCCCCACCTTTTGCCTGCTTTTTCCTTAGTATTCAGTGGCGTCCAAAAGTTAGTTGATTTTTTTTTCACTTCCAATGTAATGTCACATTATCATGTAAAGTTCTAGTTTCAAATGCTTCAACTGTATACTTTAGTAATATTTTTTTTGACGGGGATATTTTTTTTTCTATAGTATATTATATACATTTATAAATTAAAATAACCTATATTACTTAACTAACTTAAAAATAAACTTAAAAAATGGCGTCAAAAACTCCTCCTCGACGCTGTCAACTGGTAATGTACCCAAGAGACTGGTGGCGTTGCCTCGTTGTATGACAACGCTAAGCCTTTGGCCAAGGTAAACGAATATATTCTTTTTTAACCGACTTATAAAAGGCGGGTGCATTAAAATATCTGCGCCTCTTATGGGCTAAGTGATCACTTACGGTTTTTTCTCGGCGTACTTACGTTGCCTTGTAAATTAGTAAGAAATTAAGGTCTCTTTAAGGTCGCTTTTCGTCAAGAGCCATCTACAATAAAGAGAGATCAAATCTATGCTTAATATTATAAAGCTAAAGAGTTTGTTTGGTTGAACGCGCTAATCTCAGGAACTCCTGGTTCGAATTGAAGTGTAGGATAGTCCATTTATCGAGGAAGGATATAGGCTATATAACATCATGCTACGACCAAAAGGAGCCGAGTAAAAATAAAACAAGTCAGAAGCGGCGGGTGCATAAAAAAAAATATGTAAAAAAATATTCATGTTTTTGGCTACTAAAAACTGGATTTCAAATAGAAAAAATTAAATTTCATTTCCTTTATCATATATATTTGGACTAGACAATAACAAAGCCATGTGTACAGTTCAAACAATCAAAACTATGATTTTAGTTTCCAATGCAACGAAAAATCTCAAATGAAAGATTTCAGATGTTTAAGTCGCGAGTTAATAGGCTTCTTTTAGGTTAGGTCGTTCCTTTGTGACCTCATCCTTGTCCTTTTGAGAAGATTGAGGTCAAGAGTAGGCCCATTTAAAATATATAAAAAAAACAACTTTTGGAGGCCAATTTTATTGCAATCGATTACCAGTCTAACCGGAATATGCAACTGGAGACCATTGTGCATGTAGGGACAGATTACCTTAGCTCTCTAATGGGAAACATCGCGAGGACACCGGCATGTCCAGGAACCGAAAGTTTGGAGACATGTTACCATCTACCAACCCGCACTGGGCCCGCGTGATGGATTACAGCCCATTCCCTCTCATAGAGAGGAGCCCTGTGTCCCAGCAGTGGGGACATTATTCGCTGATGATTATGTCGTTGACTATGTCTACACGAAGTGAAGCCGTCGCGTTGCGCTGCGTGGTGTCCCGTGCCTTCCGCGGAAACGCCGATACATGACACCCTTCGGCCCAAACTCTTCCTTGAGGAAGGTCTCAATATGATGAGTAGGAACTCGCACCACAAACGACTTGAAATTCGTGTTGTGGCGCGACTTCCAACATCTTAACCCTCAAGGTCCAGCTGGTCTTCGCTCCGACGTACTCCACGACCTCCTCAACCTTCGTGGTGTGATGTAGCCGGGATACATAAAGCTGCGTCGTTGGTATTGCCGGACGCAGCACATTGGGTCCTACCAGCGCGGTCCCGCACTGGTTACGACTGGGGGGGCTTCTTCCTCTTCTTCCTCTCCACCTTCACGAAGCCATCCTTGTCACACTTGCAGACTCAGCAGCTACCCCAACCCGCCCGACCAGGGTATCAAACCCAGGACCTTATGCTCAGCAGGGTGCTTGCGTTTCAGGGTAACGATACCCCTTAGTAAGACAGGTTGTCAGATGGCACATCTTCACATAAGGAAGTGGAGTGTGGACCCTTTAGGACCGGGTTAGCCCAGCGCTGGGCTATTTGAAGCCCAAAAACCGGGCCCCATAAGTGACATAACATGATGGCAAAATCGGAAAAAGCCCTACGCGTTGCCTAATAACTAATGAATGGGTCTGATCGTAAGCTACGCATAATTTATAAACATACGGGTGCGTGTTTTGTGTGAGCACGGTGTGGCGTTTTTCCTTGTTTAATAACAGCTGGCATTGAGTAAATCAAATAGTAAAATGTATTCTAAAAATGCTACCATTTTATACCCGAAAACATTGCATTTTTTTTCGGTAAGAAAGCTGAAGATATTTTGTGATATGTCTTTTAAATTTGGCTTATAGTTCCGTGGGTAAAAAGGGAGTTTTCCTTCGTGGTCCCGGTTTTCAAAACGATGAAAACAATACCGATAGGATAGGATTGTAAAAAATACTAAAAATACACCGGCGGAAACACGATAAAAGTTAAATTGATTTTCTTAATAAAAGGGTGTGCCATGGTAAACTGTTAATTAATTAAGACACATTAGGCAATTTTTACGTACGGCTACATAAGCCTAAAGGTTTTCTAGCCACTAAAATTGATCCATTATTGATTAAAATATGCTCGATAATCTGAAACTGGTATTTAGATATACATACATAAACTCACGCCACTTTCCCATGGCATGGATAGGCAGCAACCACAAAACGCCAACTACTACGATCCTTACATACTCCTTTTGCATCTTTTTATGTTTTGAAAAAGAAAAAATGTTCTAAGGCAATTACTCTATAAAGTACTCGCCAAAAACCGCCAGCACCCGCGTGGCCGCACACAAAGTCGCTCCGTATGTCCCCACACAGTTCCAGCCAGTATTACGTGAACGGCTCGCCAGTGAAAGCCAAGCCGTGACGCGAGGTAGTTGTTGACTTGATGTGCGTGTACCAACAAAAAGATGATATAGTTTAAAATAATAATAAAGTTTTGAGTCCCCTTTCCCGAACGCCGCGGCGCTTCTATATATTTGGGTACGTATGTTTCCATTTTTTTTTGTGGAGTTTTTTTTTTATTTATTGTAAAGTTATCGATGCATAGAGATGATTTTTTAATAGACTGTTAACATTTTATCTGAGGAATAAATATTACAGTATTACAGACTCAACTATATTACTTTAAACTGTCATATTATCATATTAATTCATCAGATAAAAGTTACCTTACTATTGAAAAATCAGCCCTTGAATTGAATTTTTTTTTTGTTTATAAATAGTAGTTTGTTTACCAGCAAAAACTATTGTAAATATTTTTTTTGTTTCACATGTATGCATGTGTAAATAGTGTTGTGTAATTTAAAAAAAAATCGTTGTCAAATTGAAAAGCAAGTCTTATTTTCTATCTAAATCTGTACTATGCCTGTTATATTTATTTACTCAAATTGATGATAAAATCAACTGATACTGACTGTGATAAACACTTTTTATGGTCCCGTACCCGAAGAATCACCAGCAACCAAACCCACGGGACCCTATTGCTAAGCCCCCGCTGTCCGCCCGTTCGTCTGTCTGTCAGCGGGCTGTATCTCATGATCCGTAATAGGTAGACAGTTGAAATTTTCACAGAATGTGAGTTTCTGTTGCCGGTAACAACAAAAAATTATAAAAATAAATTAAATATTAAAGGGGGCTCCCTAATACGAAGGTCCGGAACCTTTCATGCGCCAGTGCGACTCGCACTTGGCCGGTTTTTCTATGTACATATTTTTTTAAAGTTTGTCTATTACATGAATGCTTAGAGAATTGACCCACTTGTGTATTTTCCGAATCAATTTAGCGGCCAGAATGCTGGTGTTCGATAAGTACACCTTTGCTTAACCGTTCAGGAATGACAGGCCTGATGTTACGCACTTTTTGTTCGTGTTTAAACCGTGCAAAGTATGCTGTGTTATAATAACTTTCTCGCATATCATAGACATAAGCAGCAGTAGGCCCATAATGTGATATAATACACTTCACGCCATCATTTTCCGGGCCCCGCCAGAAATGTAGCCTCCCAAGCTTACCTAAGGTGAAAGCGCTAGGGTAGCCAGCAAAACTCAATTATTTCTTACTTTTTTTGCAATTAGCAGGTCAGTGTCAGGTTGTATGTTGATTAAAATATGATTCGCGACTATAACAAATATGGCTTTACAGAGTTATAGTCATTTAAATCATCAATACAACCCTCTTAGTTCATTTACTCCCATTGAATGATTGTTTCATGAAATAGTCATTCATTACCATTGTAAAATAGTACTAAGTTTTTGGAAATAAACTATTATTATAATAAAATGAACTAAGAGGGTTGTATTGGTGATTTTAATGATTATAAATCTGTAAACACATATGCGTTTCGGTCGCGAATCATATTTTGTTTTAACATACAGCCTGACACTGACCTGGAAAGTGCAAAAAAAAAAACAATTCAGATTTCTTAATTTGAATTTCGCGCGCTACCTTGGCGCTTCCTTTTTAAGCTTGTTAAGCAACTGTATGACATAAGTTCAACATAATAATTATGACAACATTGTAAAACGCAAATATTTTTGAAAGAGTCACCATTCTTCATTGAAATTCTTACCGGTTCTTCTCCATAGGAAACGAAGAATTAGAACCGTGTTAGCTTCTAACATTGTCTAAGTGACCATGTCATCATCATTCTCCAGCCCTTATCTCAATTTATTTGCAGTCCGCGCAACATGTCTTCTTCTTCCATTCTTCTCTATTACTCGTCATGTCAGCCGTCAGCTCTTTTCTTGCGATATCATCCTTCACACAGTCCATCCATCTATTATTTGGTCTTCACCTACTCTTATAACTTATAACCATCTAGATTCATAGCTACATTTTCCTTATTCCTCCACATCACATAATACCACGATAACCGATTACCACACAACTTTTCAGTCACGGGCGCCACTTTCAGACTTCCTCTTATGTACTCATTTCTTATTTTATCCATTCGCGTAACACCGCACATTCCCCTTAGCATTCTCATCTCCGCCACATGCAAATGCCTTTCATTCACCCCTTTTGTGGCCCAACATTCTGATCAATACAAGACAGCAGGTCTAACCATGACCCGCTGTCTATCATTCTAGGTGACCATGTTGTAGGTTTTTCTGAAATAGCATTAAATCGATTTTTTCATTAACGTTAATAATGCTATAGGTGCATTTAAGGTCATGTCGTAAGCCCGTTGGATGACCTACCCATCACCTGCGTAGCCTTTTCCCTACTATGTTGGAGTCGTATTTTAATACGGAGCGACTGCCTGTCTGACCTCCACAACCCAGTTTGTACTGGATAATACGATGTCCTTTGTCAAACTTTCATGCCACTGACTACCGTGACTGTCAAATTTTTTACAAATGACAGCCGGGGTCAACGGCTAACGGTATGTAATGGGTGGTCACCCATTCACGGACCAACCTAGGCAAGCGCGGCTTAACCTGGAGATCGATCCGAACGCCTGATATTATTTAGCCACGAGCTCGTTGACTGTCAGTGAACGATATTTAGTTTTTTAAAGTAGATTGTAGCAGGTGACGTTCTGTTGTTTCTGGCTGCACCTATACGAAAATAAACTAAATATTTAGGGTTTTTAATGTGTTGATGTAAATTGCTTCTTGCCAAACATGATTCTAGGTCAACGGGAAGTACACGTGTTTTGATTCCCTTGTGAAACCGCAATTTTTATTACTATATGCGACATAAACGGTCATATCTTTTGACCGCGATGACTTACAAGTTTGACTTTTTCACTGCTTTAAGGAGTAGCAGACTTGAGTATTTGATATTAATTTCAGTTTGATACCTCCACGCGTTCTAGAGGAAAAGACTCTTGACAGACGGACAACAAAGTGATCTTATAAGGATTTTTTTTTCGTTTTTGCCGACTGAGGTAAGGAACCCTAAAAACATGAGTTTATGTATATAACACATACATACCTATAGTATAATCGTATATGTCACTCGTACACATGACAGTCTCTTCCTACAGCTCGATTTGCCAGTTGCCGCAATGTTTCTAATGCAAGAGAACTGGCAATCTTTGTTGAGCAAGATGATTGTATGCAAGTTTGAATAAAGGGGCTTACACACTGTATTCGTTCGGTTCGGCACGATTAGGTAGAGCCGAGCGGCACTATCAAACTTATGTAGATAAATGTTCGGCTGGTGTTTGTTGACTGTTACAGTCGTGACGGGTAGACTGAAGTCTGAAAGACAACCAGTGTTGCTTAGATATCTTGTCACCTAGTAACAGGAGAGCAGCGGTGGCCCAGTGGTGGTGGCCCAGACTTACGAACAGTAAGCCGTGGGTTCGAACCCAGGCAGGCGCATTCATCATTCATCATCATTTCAGCCGAAAGACGTCCACTGCTGGACATAGGCCTCCCCCAAGTGTCGCCACATTGACCGGTCCCGTGCGGCTCGCATCCAGCGGATCCCTGCAACCTTCACCAGGTCATCGGTCCACCTAGTGGGAGGCCTTCCAACGCAGCGTCTTCCGGTTCGCGGTCGCCACTCCAGAACTTTTCGGCCCCATCGGCCATCCGTTCTGCGAGCAATGTGCCCTGCCCACTGCCACTTCAGTTTCGCTATTCTTCGGGCTACGTCGGTTACCTTGGTTCTCTTGCGGATATCCTCATTTCTGATTCGATCACGCAAGGAAACTTCGAGCATAGCCCTCTCCATTGCCCTTTGGGTGACTTTAAGCCTTCTGATAAGGCCCATTGTGAGCGACCATGTTTCGGTCCCGTAAGTAATCACTGGCAGGCGCATTACATTGTGTAATTTATTTCATCACCACTGCTCTCTAAACGGTGAAGGAAGATATCGTGTCCTAGAACCAAAAATTCGATGTGACATCAACTATCCCGTATTGGGCCCTCGTGGTGGATTATAGCCCATTCTCTCTCATAGAGAGGAGGTCGTGTGTCCCAGCAGTGGGAACATTATAGGGTGATTATGCTTATGCTAGTAACTGAATTGTGGTCAGGCCGTCGCTCCATTGTATGTCAAATGCTGCAGGTGGATATTTGGTATACATCCAGTTGGACTAAAAGCCGACCGCAAGCCTCAACATAGTTAGGGCACGCCACCTTAGTGGCGATAAGTCCCCTCTTTGAGGAGTGGCTAGAGAGGCGCCACGGCGCCCTCACATTCCACCTGACTCAGGTCCTCATCGGACACAGTTGTTTCGGGAGGTTACTGCACCGAATCGGGCGGGAGGAAACGCCCGGGTGTTTCCATTGCGAGGATCGTTCGGAAGACACGGTGCAGCATACTGTGGAGGTCTGCCCCGCTTGGGCGGAGCACCGCCGTGTCCTCGTAGCGGCGATTGGCGGCGGCGATCTCTCACGTCCGGCCCTGGTTCAAGCCATGGTCCGAAGCGAGAGGGAATGGGAAGCCGTCACCTCCTTCTGCGAAGCAGTCATGCTAGTGAAGGAGGTGGCGGAACGTGAGAGGGAAGGAGACTCACGTCCCAGCCACCGCGGCAGACGCCCTGGGCGTCGGGGGTCACGTGGTGACTCCCGGCCACCGTAGGCGCGGGCCTGTGGACGGCGAGTTATGGACTAGCTCGCCGTCCGGTCGTCTTACGACGACAGGCCGTGTCGACGGCACGTTCGTGTTCCACACGCGCCTCAAAGAGATGTCAGCAACCAAGTAGGGGTCCACATGGGCCGATGCCTGACAGGGCTACGGGACTGTTCGGAAGAAATACCGTAGCCCTGGAACACCAAGGGCAAAGAAGGAACATGGATGGGTTTTAGTCAGTACAAGCCTGACACTCCCTTCCGCTCCGCCCAGAGCAGGGGGGGGGGGGGTCATTTGATGATTTCCCATCCGAAAAAAGAAAAAGCCTCAACATAGTTAAGTTTTCGGTAAAAACATACTCGATTTACCTAGAATTGTGGTACTCAAAAAAGTGTGTTTGATTGTTTCGAAACGGCTTTGTTGATGTATAAATACTGGTCGAAATGATCGAACCGAAACTATTTTAAATAGTTTCTTACCAAGGAGTTTCCTGCTTTACGAATGGGCAACAATAAATCAATTCTATTTCCTTGGAAAGTTTGACATTCCAAAGTTAAAAAAAATGGTTTGATTTCTGACTTATACGAGCCGACTCGAAATAAGTGTGAAACGCCCCTAAGTTTGATCGTCAAATGCGTCAATACATACGAGCCAAACCATGTGAAATAGTATGTTAATAAGTTCCAAAAACCTCATTTGTATTATGAATGAAGCAATCCGTTGTAAAGTTTTCATTTTACGTAAGAACATTGACGTACCGACGACGTCTTGCAGAATGAAAGCATTTACCCTCTTTTTGGATTCTGTTGCAGTCGGATAGAAAAAGTCACATACAGTCAATTCGTTACTTAGAGCACGTTCAAATTTAAGAGAAACAAAGATATGTCCGTTTTCACTAACATAAAGCGATACCAAAATTAGCATAATATCACGCCTGTAATCACAGAAGGGTTAGGCACACCTCCGCTTATCATTTCTTCATTTATATTTTTGTCATGGTACCTAAATTAATGCTTAAAACCAGACTTACCAAGTGGTACCGTATTACCCAGTACTAACTGGGTTGTGGAGGTCAGATAGGCAGTCGCTCCATGTAAAATACTGGTATTCAGCTGCATCCGGTTAGACTAGAAGCCGACCCCAACATAGTTGGGGGTGGGGGGTTGGGGGGGGGGGGTAGATGTGTTGGTTGCCCTGTCAGGCTTTTTTGGCCACTGACTACTTAACGACTGTCAAAGATCTACGAATGACAGCCGGGACCAACGGCTTAACGTGCTTTCCTAGGCACGGACGAAACCCGGTATGTAATGGGTCACCCATCCACAGACCAATCCACAGGCATGCTAACACAAATGGACGATTTCTGGGATGGTCCCATAGAAAAGTAAAAGACAAAAACTAAGGTTTAGATAGACTTCAAGAAATGAAGTATTCACAAAATAAACTATGTGGTAATAGAACAACGCGTGGAGTTCAAACTCACGACCTCTGTCTCACCTGTGTACCTTTTAACCTTTAGGCTGTTGCCCCTTAGACATGACTATAAACCCAATAAAATTATTGATGATGGTGGATCAAAATAGGTACAGTCAAGGCATGAAGGTCCCCGTTGAAAACGCCCGGGGTAGCCAGCGAAACTCATTTTTTTATACGTTTTTTGCTATTTGCCGGTCAGTGTCAGGCTGTGTCATCATTTGCCTAGTCTTTATACATCAGTGTCAGGCTGTATCATCATCAGCGTAGCTTCTAGGCCCATCTTCATTCCTCCAGCTCTTATCATTTGCGGTCGGCGCAGCATATCTTCTTCTTCCATACTTCTCTATTACTCGTCATCTCAACAGACACCTCGTTTCTTGCAATGTCATCCTTTCACAGTCCATTCATCGTAAAATATTGATAGTAATTAAAATAATAACAAGTAATTATGTCTTTTGTTACAGACCTTATAATATTTTGGAAGCGACTTCGGTTCAAAATGGATTCAAAATTTATGTCAACGGATAAAATGGACGAATATCAGTAAGTTTCATTCCTTTTTCTTATGCCTACATTATGTTAATTAAAAACTTTAAATTATCTGGATAAACTTAGGAATAACTCATTTTCAAGCTTAAGTATATAAGTAAACATCTTTTGTTTATCTTTATCCGATGTCCTAACCAAAGTGAACAGGAGACCGTCGCGTTCATTTTGCTCGGCGAACCTGAAAGCGTCGTCGCGAAGGTGGTACTGGTTTTTAGGGAAGGATAACCAACAGGACCCTATTACTAAGCCTCCGCTGTCTGTCCGTCCGTTCGTCCATCTGTCTGTCAGCGGGCTGTATCTCATGATCCGTAATAGGTAACAGACAGTTGAAATTTTCGCAGAATTTTTGTATTTCTATTCCTGCCATAACAACAAATAATAAAAAAATTAAAGAGGGCTCCCCTACTATGATGGTACGGACGTCTTCATGCGCGAGTCCGACTCGTACTTGGCCGGTTTTTTCTAACAAATTAGTGACAATCGAGTATTCGCTTTGGTTAGAGCATGGGGTTAGTTGTTCAGTTATTTATTTTACAAAAATCCTTTCCTCAATTCTAGAAAACACGTAGAAATGCTGAACGGCAACGACCTGAACACCCTTAACCTCAACTACGAAAGCCAGCACATCAACCTGGAACAGCCCGACAAGTCTTCAGAAGCCATCGCCGACTTCTATGAAGACTCCGTGATCCTGGTCACTGGAGGAACAGGCTTCGTTGGCAAGGCTTTGCTGGAGAAACTCCTGAGGAGCTGTCCTGGCATTAAGACCGTCTATATCCTGATGAGGCCGAAGAGGGGTTTGTCTGTGGACCAAAGGTATAAGGAACTGCTGAAGCACCAGGTTTGTGGGTTTGAATATTTATTTCTTGTTTTTTTTTTTCCGTAGTGTTTGTGTAAGTCCCTTACTTATAGGATCACTTGTGTGTCTGTTTGTCTGTTCGTCTGTCACAGCCATTTTGCTCCGAACCTACCGGATCGATTAAGTTGTTTGGTTACAAAAATTGAGCACCCCTCTCCCTTACTTCCATAACTACGAGGCCTATCATTTAGATTGTTGGTTATGTGCCTCTGTTTAAGACAGTCCGCCGGTAAGTAAGCCTTCCACGCACTACTGTAGTTGCGGCAGACTGCATGTCTTATGGAGTTTCTGGGCCGTTCGTCTCCATAGAGGTCTACGCTTTGGAATGGGCAACTACAGTACTTTCATAAGTTATTATGCCTCGGGACTGGGACTGTAGCTTCATATTTTTGGGAATGCAAAAGTGCCTGTAATGGTCTATTTGAAATGAATGATTTGAGTGTGAGCTGTTTTTATATGAAATCGTATAATTCGCACTGGCCTGCGGTTTAATATTGCGGCGTGCCGCATCCCCTCAACATAGTGTGCGGTGCGGGGTACAGTTGCAAATATCGCTCCGCGGAATCACGTCATGAGTTTAGATCCAGGGATTTTAGAAGTTAAAGAACGTTCTACTGGCATCATCTGCCTAGTCTCTTCACACCCAATAAAGGTGGGAAGAGACTAGGCAGATGATGGTCGGCCTTCAGCCTTACCGTATGCAGCTGAATACCAGTATATCACGTGGAGCGACTGCCTATCTGAACTCCACGACCCACGCACGCACTTACGTACTGGGTACCACGATACCCCTTGGTAAGACTGGTTGTTAAACTTTCGGGCCACTGACTACCTGTAACGATTGTCAAAGATCCAGAATTGACAGCCAGGACGAAAGGCTTAACGTGCTTTCTCAGGCACGGAGGAAACTCGGACTGTAATGGATTTTCACCCACCTACAGACTGACCTTGGCAAGCGTAGCTTAACCTTAAAGATCGACCCGTTTGGTTGCTAAATGGGGATAGCAAATGCGCTGATTATGCAGACGAAAAATGCAAAAAAAGTTAATTTTTTTTTTTTTTTTTTATTCAGTATGGGCTTACTCTTGACCTCAATCTAGTCCAAAGGACAGAGATGAGGTCGACGATGGAACGAGCTAACCCAAAAGAAGCCTATTAACTCGCGATTTAAATAGATTGGGGTCATATGAACTTGGAAACACCGACGCAGGCAGGGAATTCCACTCCTTGGCTGTGCGCATAATAAATGATGTAGCAAAGCGCTTCGTGCGAATGTGTGGAACATCGACAAGGTATGGGTGATAACCTGCAGTACGTCTGGACTCCCGATGGAAAAAAGGAGATGGTGGAATGAGTTCGTGGAGCTCTTGAGCACACTCACCGAAGTACAATCTGTAAAAGACCGACAAACATGCAACTTTGCGTCGATGGGCCAGGCTATGAAGCCTGGTACCAACCAGCTTATCGTCACCAATGAGCCTCTTGGCTCTGCGCTCAACAGAATCGAGTGTGGCTAATTGGTATTTGGCTGAGCCATCCCAAAGGTGACAGCAATACTCCATGCCGGACCGAACTTATGCTTTATATAAGATTAAAAGCTGTCCAGGCTTGAAGTAACGCTTAACCTTGTTTAGGATACCCAGCTTTTTTGCCGCAGTTTGGGCTTTCGACTCAATGTAGGCACCGAAGTTCAGATTCGCACTCAACTTCGCACCAAGAAGCTCGAGGCTGTCGGTGACTGGTACAGATGCACCCCGGAAAGTAGGAGCCAGATTGAACGGACTCCTTTTGGCGGTGAACAGGCACACTTGTGTTTTGGTGGCGTTAAAAACAACCAGATTCTCATCACCCCACTTGGAGACGAGACTTAAGGTTGAATTCGTTCGCTCTACCATGGCCTCTCTCAATAAACGCACTTCATCACCGCTGGCTTTCGCGCTGGATGCATAACTCTCCATGACAGTACTGTCGTCTGCGTACCCTACAATACCAGGAGCCAGAAGGAAGCAGGAAAAGTGTCGCGGAAAGAACAGACCCCTGAGGAACTCCGGCATCTATAGCGATGAGGTCAGAGGAGCAGCCATCAATGACCACTCGGATCGACCGTTCACTCAGGAAGTCAGATATCCAGCGGCAAAAGTCAACGGGGATGCCGTATGCAGGAAGTTTGCTCAACAGACTTGCGTGCCAAACCCTGTCGAAAGCCTTCGAGATGTCCAGCGAAACGGCAAGGGCCTCGCCGTGTTTCTCGATGGCCTCACCCCAGCAGTGCGTAGCAAACACCAGAAGATCCCCAGTTGATCGTCCCCGGCGAAAGCCATACTGACGGTCACTGAGTAGGTCGTTTGCTTCTAGGTATGCCAGCAGCTTCGCATTCAGAACCCTTTCCATAACTTTACAGAGTATGGAGGTGATGGCGATTGGTCGATAGTTACTGGGGTCGGCACGACTACCCTTCTTGGGTACTGGTTGTACATTGGCAACCTTCCATGACTCCGGAACCGTTCTGGTTTTAAGAGAGAGGCGGTACAAGCGTGTCAACACAGGAGACAACTCAGGCGCACAGTTCCTCAAGACTCTTGCTGGTATGCCGTCAGGACCGCTAGCCTTGTTCACGTCTAGGCTAAAGAGTACTCTACGAACCTCCTTCAAGTGTATTGTGATCTCCGGCATCGAAGAATCACAGTGAGGAATCGTTGGTGGCTGTTTTGAGTCAGTAACTAGACGTGAATTGCTAGCAAATAGAGATGCAAACAGGTTTGCCTTCTCGGTAGCGGAGTGAGCTAGCGACCCATCCGGTTTTTGCAAGGGAGGTAAAGTGGGCCGGCAGAAGTTGGTTTCGACCGATTTGGATAGGGACCAAAACTGTTTACCACCAGATGGGTAGGACGCAAGTTTAGCCCCTATACGGCTGACGTGGTCGAAACGCGCCTTTCGGATCACCCGCTTACAAGACTTTGCGGCAGAATTAAAAGCTCTTTTCTTCGCGCGAACCCGTCGAGCTCGTACTTTGCGGTCACGGGCTTGCACCCAGGCTTGGTATGCAGACTGCATCCGAGCCTCAGCATGAGCGCAATCCACGTTGAACCAAGGACGGGCTTTGTGACCGAGCGGTATGTCGGAGAATGGAATATAGTATTCCATTCCCTGCCGTATCACGTCCGCAACCGCTTCAGCTGAACAAGTGGGGTCGCCCGAAGAAAAGCACACTGGACGCCAAGGGAAGGACGCAAAAAAATGCCGCATCTCATCCCAGTCTGCTGCTTCGTATCGCCAAACTCGCCTCTCGCCCCTAGGGCTATCATCTGGAGGAGAGCTGACAGACACGGACTTCACCAGACAGTGGTCGGAAGTTCCCAGTGGGGCTGATACCGATACTGAGTGCCTGTCTGGGTCAGTGGTTAGCAGTAAGTCTAAGCAGTTGGGTGTATGTCCGTCAACATCAGGCACCCGCGTAGCTTCAGTCACCAGCTGGGTGAGATCTAGCGACAATGCAAATCTGCGCGCCTCTCTCCCAGCATGGTCAGTTTTCTGAAACGGGAACAACCACTCATCGTGATGGGCATTAAAGTCCCCCAGAAAAAGAAGCTCCGCCGTCGGGTACCGTTGCTGGGCACAATCTGCCATCTCCATCAGGTGCTCAAAGAGCCTGGTCGTCTCCTGGTCACCGCTGTGCGACCGGTAGACACCGACGTAGAGTGATTTCTCCACCCCGGTATCCACCAGTATCCAGATAGTGGATAACCCGGAATCCTCAAAGCAACGGAGACGCCGAAAGCATATGTCATCGCGGACGTACACACAGACCCCAGCTCGTTTTACGAACTTATGTTCAAACGAGTAACCTGGGTAGTTGAGGTACGCCACGTCTGACGGAGTCGCAATCTGCGTCTCCGTTAAAAAGAATAGGTGCGGCTTCTCGGTCTCGAGGTGGTGGTGGACCGGATCGAGATTTGAGTGCAACCCCCTGATATTGATGAGGTGCACTTTAAGTGGGAGGAAGTGCTGCCGCTTCAAAACCTTTTTCCTTTTATGCTTCTTCATTTTAGTGGAGTATTTTTGTGGGGAAACAGAAGGTTGGTCGAGACGCGGCTCGGTTACCCAACGGGCCTCTTCAGGTCATCCGACCTGTGGGAGACTCATCTGGAGACTGCGGGGACGCCCGAGCCCCCCCGAAATGGCCACCGGGTCCTCCCGCCCAGTCGCCAACTGGCACAGTGGAGCATTTCGGGATTTTTCGCGAGTTGGCGGGGCAGCCTTTCTCACATGGCTGGCGCAGTACTTGGGCCCCCTACTAATTGCGGTCGGCCAACGGCAGAGACCGTGCCTCGGATCCCGCTACCCTCCAGCATGAGTCTCCCGGTACAGAGTCACATAGAAACCCAGACTGGTCCGAAACCGCGCAACTGACCACATCCATCCCCCAATGGCACTGGCACTCCCGCTCACCGACGGAACACAGACAAGCTGTTTGGCGCCGGACTCCGGCAGGAGGGTGGTCGCGCGCCAGGCGGCCGAAGCCTACCACCGCTGTAAGGGATCTTCAGCCGTCACCACAGTCCGTGAAGACACGTGGTGCCGTTGCCCGGGGTGGACCGCTAGGAGGTAGATCCCAACCACCCCAAAATAATTGGCAATGGAAACGATTGTGACTGGCCGCATTATAACTGACTAGCTTTGCTCGCGCTAATTTAGAATTTGACAATCAATTCGGGTTGACACACTACTAAAGTTTCTTTCGATTCGAAAGACAAGTGTCACCATCTATTACCATAAGAACGTTATTGTTGTTTTCCTCGGGAACAGCACTTTTTTTCGGAATGAAGGTTACTATGTCCATTTCTGTCACCTGAAAACGTATATGCAAAATTTCAGGATAATCAGTTCAGTGGCTTAAGCATGAAAAGGTAACAAACATACTTATTTTCACATTTATAATATAAGTATTACTAGTTATTGGTATACTATACGAGAGTACGGTAGACCGTTGTCGCGTTGCGCGCCACATTGCAGCTAACCAGTAGTGCGTTATAGGCCTAAGATTAATGTCCGTTTTTAATAACACTAAAAACCAGAATAACATAACATAACATCACGCTCGTTATCCCCGTTAAGTTAATCTGAGGTGGGCCAAGTAGTTCACGTTTCGTCAGTTGTGTTTAGTTAATTACCCGATGAAATTCCAGATGAAAAATCCAATAACGTTATGCCTGACCTGGGAATCGAACCCAGGACCTCATGCTCATCAGTCGCGCTTGATGACCGCTAGACGAACGAGGCAGTAGCAGTAGGACTTGAAGAACATCTCAATAAATGATCTTTGTTGGAATTCCATTCAACCCTAGAAATTTTTCATCGGCAATTAAAAAAAAATCTGCTGTTTCCTACAAAAGAAAGAAAAAAGAAAATCTGTAGAACAGCAGATTTTTTTAGAGAGATTCGGAATGATGTACAGACGCCAACACGTAAAGCTACTACAATTTGTCAAATTTCTTTAATAGATTTTCAACTTTATCGCTAAAGCATTAGGTTCAGGGTTGATGAGGAAAATTTGACAGTTTCGATTAGCTTGATGTGCTGACGTCTGTACTTGTACACGCTGTAACCGTTTGACTGTCGATTCCCCTTCCATCCTGTATAAAGGGTGTACATAGACCCTTAACACATCCGAAAGGCACTTGTTCTCCCCGTCTTTGCGATCATGTTTTTGTTCTAGACCATACCTGGGAACGTTCTAGTTACGGAGATATTGGGGGTCAAAATTCCAACTATTTCACAAGTTTTTTTTTAAATACATGTTTGTAATGTAAGATTTTTACATTACACACCTCCACGAGCCCCGTACTATTCAATCCATCCATCAGCACAATGCTTTGAGTGCTTTCCATCGAGAGACCTACCGTAAAACGTGATTTTTCACCCCAAAAAAAAGTCGATTCCCAGCAATATTTTTTGCGTATAGATACTTAGTTTGGGTCCGTTTACACCCTGTATAATCTAGAGACCTAACTTCAGTCACAGCGGTTAATTTCGACCAATTTAGACACATATAGGAGATATTATTAATAGCTGGTGCACTTCCCCTTTTTCCCTCATAGCCCATCCCTGTGAACGGTACCTCATCATCATCATACTCCTGCCCTTATTTCAATTTATTTGTGGTCAGCGCAGCGCGTACTTCTCTATTACTCGTCATGTCAGCAGTCACCTCCTTTCTAGCGATATCATCCTTCATACAGTCCAGCCATTGTTGCTTTGGTCTTCCTCTACTCTTATACCCATCCACATTCATATTCAAGAACTTTCCTCACGACATTTTCCTCATTCTTCCGCATCACGTGCCCATACTCATCATTTCAGCCGAAAGACGTCCACTGCTGGACATAGGCCTCCCCCAAAGGGGGGTTTTTGCCATAATCGCCACGCTTGGCAGGCGGGTTGGCGATCGCAGTACGGTTGTTAAAAAAGCACAGAGAACGCTGCTGCCCATTCTCTGGTAACTCCCTTAGTCGCCTCTTACGACACCCACGGGAAGATATGGGATGGTGCTATTCTTTACGTCCGACACCATACAGTACAACACTACAGTGCCCATACTACTATTACCGATTACCACCCAACTTTTCAGTCACAATATGAAGGTACCCAGTGTATCCACACTACATAATTATAGCAGCCAAAATTAGAAAAATCGCAAATCGATCAGTCTCGTTTAACAAGAACCGTATCTGGTTGCCGTAAACTTTTGGATAAACCCAATTTCCTTATCCCAACCTGGGATCCCTCGCTCAGCAGTCAGGTTGGTGAAGAACAGACCTATAAGGCATTCAGCAAAATCCTTCCAAACTATGTTCCACCTCCAAACTTGTCCTGTGTGTCCCAAAACATACAATCAACGTTACCTCTGCGCTAACACTGACGACGCCATGGAATTGTCGAATTGTTCCAATAAAAATACTGTCGTACCAGGAACGCGAAGAAGAAGTAATATACTGACAAAAAAAGATGTAAAGACCACCTCCTCCCCAGGTCTTCGACCGCATCCGCACCCGTTGGCCCGAGCGTCTGGGGAAGCTGTACCCGATCACCGGCGACGTTTCCGCACCCAACCTTGGAGTCAGCCCGGAACAGGTATGTATTTTATTTATTTTTTAAATATCGCAGCAATTTACTGAAATAGGGCGGGTGTGGCAATGGGATGGTAATATTGCCGTAGGACCGATGATCATCGGGGTAGATGTGTGCTTGAGTGGAGACCGTGAATCGGCAAGCGTAAGTTGGGACGCCCTCAGGCTCGGTGGTGCGTCGATCTTCGCAGGGTGGCTGGTAGCAACTGGATGAGAGTTGCCTAGAATCGAGTTGAGTGGCGTACGATTGTGGAGGCCTATGTCCAGTAGTGGACTGCTGTACGCTGATGATGATGAGAGCGGGGGGTTGCCTTTTGACCTTGGACGTGTCTATTTTATCCCTTTTTACAGGACAGAAGTCCCAGAACAGTTAGGCAGACCTCTGCTCATATTTCGGTATTTACACATTTAGACCACATTTTGCCAGATATGTCAAAGTTCTATGTAATAAGGGGCGAGCCCACTGTAAAATAACCAAGCTGCGAACTGCTACTGCTAAATTCTCTATCGGATACCGTATACCACTTTGTTTGACCTGGGTAGAGTACCCAAAACCTCATGCTAAACAGTAGCGCTAGCTACCTCTAGACCAACGAAATATAGCAGTCGCCATCATCTGCCTTTTTTCATCAATTGTTTTGTTTAACCGGATGCACTGACCTCCACAACCCAGTTACTATTAAGGCTGTAGAATTTTCAGTGATAGCCTGTTGGCATGTCCGTCCGACTGCCAAGCCATAGGTCTCGAGTTCGAACTCAAGGCACGTACCTCTGATTTTTCGAATCGTGAAAAAACAAGCGTGCCTAAGAGATATTTCTTGAAGGCATAAAAACTCACACCAGGTTAGATACTAACCACACGATGAAGAAGGTAAAATTTTGTACTATTCCAAATAATTCCCCTTTCCTTAATTCTTTAGCGAGAACTACTAGGCAAGGTGACCACGCTGTTCCACTCGGCCGCCACGGTCAAGTTCACGGAACCTCTGCATGTTGCCACCACCCTCAACGTGCAGGGGACCGCCTCGCTGCTGAAACTGGCTGAGGATATGCATAAGTTGAAGGTTAGTTCTATTGTAGTTAGATAAAAATGGTACGGATGAATTGTGGACGCGGTTGCAGGAATTGGAGTTTGACAGTTATAATACAAATTATTTCTGTGTCCAGGGTCTGCGATAGTTTTTTGCTTTGTTAAATTACTTAGAATTGTGCTCACAACTGGGGAGTTGGTCTTCTCCCAAAGTGACGTAGGACGGCGGCGGCGGGCGTTTGGAGGTATTTTTTTCAATAAGTGTTGCATTTATTTATTGGTTTCTATTGTATGCACTTGTGTATGTAAACAAATGTATTTTCTTTCTTTCAAAATCTTGTAATACAATTATGTTTAAAAGATTTTAATTTTAAGTTCATAAGTACCAATTGCCGCGAATATAGCTGGAAATATGTCACAGACAGTCATGGAAGAGGTTAGTCTTCGCAGAGCATCGTCTGCATCACTCATATCTACCACTATGTCAGTTTCTTTCTCCACTTCGTGTTTCCCCACCAGGTGCTTATCCATATCCCCACGGTCTGCCCTACCCTCGTCATTATGTGACTTCCTTGCAAATGCCCTCTTCCCACCAGGGTCTGATCCACGTATCCACCGCCTACAGCATCGAGGAGAGGGTCTACACTCCCCTTCACACTTCTGTGACAGTATCTTTTTAACCTCCTCTCCCCACCAGGCGCTCGTCCACGTCTCCACGGCCTACAGCAACGCCCCGCGCTCCCTCATCGAGGAGAGGGTCTACCCTCCTCCTTACGACCCAGACAGCATCGTGAGGTGCACCAAGATGCTACCGCCGGAGACTGTGGAGGTCATCTCCGAGACTTTACAGGTTGGTACAAACGAACTTGCTATACGAGAGCAGTTTTGGTGAGGTTCTTCAGACAGTATCTCCCGAATTAATTAAACCGCAGGAATATTTCCCCCGGGACATGATCTGCGATCTGCAGTGGCCTGTTTGGAAGGCACTTAACAGATTGTGCACATAGTGGGCCACTGTAAACACAATTTGGCCAAATGGGGAATTAAAGATCCTTCCGACACGCAGTGTAAATGCGGCGCTCCCGACCAGACGACGTCCCACTTGCTGGAGTGTCCCAAGTGTCCCAACAATTGCACTTTAGAGGATCTAAAAGAGGCAACAGACGCCGCAATTAACGTGGCCATATACTGGACACAACAACTGTAGACAAGTCGTACCATCGACACGAAAGAAGAAGAAGAACCGAACAGCTTATCTTGTCGATCCTGTTCAAAGTCGAAATACACTTCAGCCAACTTCCCATATAGCCATTTTCGGTCGTAGATTTATTAAAGATGTAACAAGTCGCAACAGTTTCGTAACTGGTACGACACAATGCGACTGTGTCGGGATTAGCTTTTATGTGTTGTAACGGTTCAGTAAGAATGTGACGGAAACTAGATTCAGTAACTTTGTGTCGTCGCTGTTTCGATATTTTACAGCTTAATTTGTAACCACACATTTTAGAAACTTTGCTTTTGGTTTGTAACTAGTGTGCAATGTTGACACAGTGTGTTGTAACTGGCTAGTAAAATGTGTAGTCGCTGTTCCGGAACACTTTAACACTAAATTGCACATACAAAAACATCACCAGAGCCAGTCATTCTCAAACTGTCTAGCTTATTTTTGCTGCCGTTATCTACCATTTAATTAAAATTAAAATGAGTAAACAATCAAAAACCTCGCGTCAATTCCGATGGACTTTAACTTTTTACAGAAGAGTTAAAGAATTAACGTCCCAAAATAACATAAGTAAATGTAAGTTTATTTTTAATTACAATAATTGTTTGATGTTGTATTGTTGATAGGCCGAATTGACTGATGCCCATTTTATTGAAATTAAAACTTATTTTTTTCTAGGCCATTTGATACCGAGGAGCTTAGTAGTATAGTGCCTAGCGCCAAAGTTTCAACTTTCGACTCTGTTGCGATCCCTCCTAATATATGTGATACCAATAAAGTGCCACGTACTTCCAAATACGCCGTAGAAGCCGAAGGATGTGACGCAGATACACTTGTCAATGAATCATCGGATTCTGAAAATTAAACACAAGCTTTAGACGTAATAGATCAAATTCAACAATGGGTATTATAGTACCAAATTCCTCATAATTTTACAATTAAAGTACCAAATACAGATTTCAATAGTTGTTTACCAAAATATACATAGTAGAAGTCTTTTAAAAACACCCAGATCTAACAGTATATTGCCAATTCGTAATGGTAAATATTTATATCATGGATTAGAAAATTGCTTAAAAGATATTTTACCTAAAAGTATGCCAGAATTACCGACATGTATATATTTGATATTTAATATAGATGGTTTACCATTAGCCAAAAGTACAAAAAACGAATTTTGGCCAATTTTGTGCAAAATAGATTGCATGAATATTCCTCCATTAGTTGTAGCAATATATTTTGAAAACACAAAACCGCTTTTCTAAATGTTTTTGCGTTCATTTGTAAACGAGCTATTAAAACTACTCACAGACAGATTACTAATTCATAGGCAAATTATTCATTTTAAAATTCTTTGCTTCATTTGTGCTATACCTTGCAAGATACTTTATAAAATAAAATAAAAAAAATAAAACTTTGGGAAACACTGTAACCAACAAGATATGAGAAGCCATCTTAAAAATCCAGTAATTTTGTAACAACTTAGCGTAACACGTCGACACGTGTCGACACGTTATCGTAACTTTGTGACTAGTTGTGACGAGCATATTTTTCATCTTATCAAAAATTTATTTTTTCATTATTTATCAATTTTATGGTTTATTCTTGCTAAAATAATTTGTTATTAGTATTAAAATTTGATATTGTATTTATATAGAAGCTTTTAAGCACTCTATGTGTATTTTTTTTTAAATATAACAAAGTTTATCTTTCGCCAGAATTATTAAATTATTATATTAACGTGGCGCGTTGGTAAATATCAAGATATTCAACGAAATTACGCAATTTCTTTTGCCATTAAAATTTGAGCATTTTAAACCATAGTAATGAATGAAAACTAAATCTTTGTTTACTACCTTGGGAGATAGGATGGCGTTTTTCGTATTTTTATTATTTTAATGATGTCACTCACGCACGAGCCAACGAAAATGAGCGAATGAATGAATGATTTGTGCTAACTCTGGTTAAAATATAGTTCAATGTTACGACACGCGACGTAAATTAGAAACCAAATGTTACTGTGTCGACTCTTCCCCATTTTTAGTTGCAGCGACTGATAAACACGGAACGGCGACGAGATAATGTTTCGAGATTAAATCAGTGTCGACACTAAATGTCAAAACGGTTTCGTTATGTTCCCAAAAATGGTTATATGGGTTATCTGTGCAGGCGGGAAAACACAGAACTAAAATAAATGTACCAAGTTTGACATATCGATGCATATTTTCTTGAGAAGCAGCGCCACCTTGAACTGCACACATAAAGTGGTCATACTGTAGACATGCATTTGCATTTGACGCAGTTTGAAAGCGCTCGTCACTTGTTTTGCTTTCAGGACTCCTTTCTCAGCAAGTAACGTATCGTTCTTCTTTCAGGGCGAGCATCCAAACCCTTACACCCTGACGAAGGCGCTGGCGGAGTCCATAGTGTACAGCCACACCAACCTACCTGTGTGCATCGTCAGACCTTCGATAGGTAAGTCATGAACATCATCTGCCTGCCCTCCCGTTCTACATAGGGTCATTGCAACACGTTTTTTTCTTCCATTCTCCCCTCTCAGACGTTACGGCATCATTTACTCCTTTTTCTTTGATATCATTCAAAGATACACAATCCATTCATCTTTTCTTTGGCCTCCCTCTCCTCCTTCATCACTCTTTCAGTCACAACATGCATCATAAGTCATATCATTAAAGTAATCATCATAATAGCAAGAAATGAACAGGCCAAGTCACAAAAAATTGCAATGTGAAGGCTTGTAATTTTCTTGCTTTCTGTGTCAATCTATACAAATAAATAGAAAAAAATTGAAGTGTGTGTTAATATCAATACAACAGCTTTTTACTGAATGCATATGAAAATTACAGCACCTGTAACAAAAACACATTTTTTTCAATTTTTGTCTATCTGTCTGTAGCTCTGTTTGTTCCGGCTAATCTCCGAAACGGCTGGACCGGTTTTGACGGGACTTTTTCTGGCAGATAGCTGATGTTATAAAGTCTAAGTTAGGTTACTTTTTATTTTAGAAAAATAATTAGAGTTCCGTGCAAAAAAAATAAAACCCTTGCAATTGGTAAGAAAATCCGATTCAAAAAGTGAAATATTTTTTTTAATAATAATTTCACGCGGTCGCAAGCAACAGCTAGTAACTAATATATCGTGATACTAGAATATTTAGTTACAGGTGTACCAAAAAAAAAAACATTTGCACATAATTTTAAACTGTTACAAATTCAAATTAATGCAATAATTCTTAGAATAAAAAAAAAACGAAATTCTAATAATAGCAACTGTCATTCATTGGCAATCTAACAAATTGGGTGATGGCATAGTGTGTCAATTTGCTCTACAATCGTTAACCTCGAGTGGACATTCTCCTTTTTGTAAGTTTGTCAGAAATCACTACATAATCATATTAAAAAAAGTCCTTCGCCGCGTCTGTCTATCTCTTCGCGATAAACTCAAAAACTATTGAACGGATTTTCATGCGGTTTTCACCAATAGATAGAGTGATTCATGAGGAAGGTTCAAGTATATAATTTGTCAAGGTTTTGTGTAAATTGGTTGAAATATGACGGTAATTGCTGGAAGTGCCGGAAAAAGTCAAACCGCCTTGCTCTACTCTACCCATGCGAAGCCGGGGCGGGCCGCTAGTCTATTCTAATATGAAATCGTTTCGCCTGACTGACTATCAACGCACAACCACGTAAGTTAGTACTATTATTTAATTTTATTCTGTGGCACAACTCAAACCACTGGACGCATAGCGCTATTTGGCATACAGGCAGCTATCATGACGTAGGTATCAGAGAGAATTTGGGAAAATTCAACTCCTAAGCGCGTGTTATAAAGATTGAACACTAAAGTGAACACATAACTGTATATGTGTGACCAAAATCGTTCAGCGAAACGCGAATGGAGCTGAATAAGTGTGAGTAGTCCTTTAGTATGATATATTGAATTCACTCCATCAGTTTGCGGACGGCTGTCCCTTACACCCTGTAGAATAAGACATTTTCCTACAAAAAAAAATTGACAATTTATTCTTTATATATAAGGTAACTCTCTAACTATTCATACACGAAATATTTTCAGGGAATCATCTAACGGCTATAACAAAGCCTTTTCAAGGATTTTTTTTTATCTGAGTATAATTTTTTATAAAAATAAATAATTTAAAATTACTTAACCGACAAAATAAATACTGGCTCCTTATTTTTAAACATCCACACGCTAGATTACTACGTCGTATTTACCTACTGTCATTGTTACAATACGGGAGTAAAGGTTTTATGCAAAAAGTCTCAATTTTTTTTTGAAATTAAATAAGTTCGCAAAAAAAAAACACTCAGATAACTGTTTTTTTTCGTTGCTATAGCGACTTTACGACTTATAGAAGTTACTCTTAAAATATTTCGTGTATGAAAAGATATACCTTATATACCTTCAAAAATAGATCGGTAAAAGCTTAAATAACACTCTTTTCAACCTTTTTTTCATACGATGAATAAACAACTTGAAAATTACTACCAATAGTGGAGAACCACGCCCTCTCTGGGAACATCGTAGGGTCACCCAACTGTTCATAATAGGCACCAAGCTGTACTATTTCCCACCAGGTGACTTTCTTACTCCATTTCTCATGGCATTCATCAAATAGTCATAGGATATCGATTGGGTCTATCATTGGTGCGCTGACAATCAATATTTTATTATGAAGTAGTTACTTGGTCAAGTTTCATAATTATTTGCAAGGTTTTTACCACTTCAAGGCTGGTAGAGGACCTCCCGGGAGTACCAACCAGTCTTGATAAGAGGTAGCGTGTTACTGAGTAACTGGGTTGTGGAAGACAGATAGGCAATCACCATCTGCCTGCCTTTTCCCAACTATGTTAGGGTCGGCTTCCAGTCTAACTGGATGCAGCTAAATACCTTGTTAAGACTGGCACACATTCGGGGCTTTGACTACCCTCAATATTTTGAAATTACAGCCGGGACCAACGGCTTAACGTGCACGGAGGCGCCTCTTTATATGAACAATTGGTTACTGGTCACTTAGCCTGTGACATCCCAATGTTGGGCAAAGGCCTCTCCCAATGACATCCAGCTCTTTAAATCCAGAGCTTACAACGTTCGGATACTGTACAATTATAGCACTAAGTTTATAAACTACGTGGGACATCCATATTAGCAATTTTAATTCATGAGCCATCGTTTATTCTAGCCTTATTAAGACACTATTTAATAGGCAAGGTGACCAAATTTACAATTGGAATGAGTACAATGACATGACATATGTGTTATGTGGTTCAGTTGTTAGAATGTGTCAGGTTGCCGAGCGTGAGGTTCTGAGTTTGATGCCGCGGTCGGGTAAAGAGTTACTGAGTTTTTTTATCAGTTTCTCACGGAATCTTGGATTTGTGTCCGATTGATTGCAACAGGGTTGCCCCCTATTACGTAGGACTTTAACATAACTGGTGAAATGTGGGTGAACTAACTGGTGAACTTCGTTATATGATCTCTTAGGCTGCGTTTCCACCAGGGATGTGCGTAACGAGGGATGTTTGTTAAGATCCAATTGAATCATCATTTACCTATCCTCGCTCAGCACAGCTCGTGTGGAAACTGCTCAGCGGAACGAGGTTTTTGTACATATAGAACAAGGCAAGGTGTGTTGCGAGAGATGTATTCTAGAGACGTACGCGAGCTAAAAAATAGCAGTAACTAGACGGTGTGGTTACCGCTCGCATCTGAAACGAGCCCGCTACACATCCTCGCACCGCTCAGGGGCCTAGCACATCTCTGCATAGCCTTACTCTTATACATGTACATTCATAATCTAAAATTTCCTCATTCCTCCGCAACACATGCCTATATCATGACAACCGACCATGAAACAAATTTTCTGTCACTGGTGTCAGACTTCTTTTATATCTTATTACAAATTTGTGGGTTGTCAGTCCATTATCATCTGCCTGCCTTTCCCAACTATGTTGATGTCGGTTCCCCCAGTCTCACCGGGTGCAGCTGAATACCAAGTTTGATATGGAGCGACTGCCTATCTGACCTCCAGAACACAGTTAGTCCTGGGTAAGACGGTAGTCAGACTTGCGTACCACTGAATACCCGTTACGACTGTCAAAGATCTAAGATCTAAAGATAACAACCAGAACCAACGGCTTAACGAAACTTGGTATGTAGTGGATGGTCACCCATCCACGGACCGACCTTGGCCGGCGCTGCTTAAACTTGACGTCACTAGCTTTAAATTGTTTCTTTGAGTTGACCAGTTCCAAGGTTATAACTAATACGGTTTGTCCTTTTATAGGGACAAAGCAAAGCATTTAGTAGTATATGCATACAATGAATTGATTTTAATTTGATTTAGTATTAGTACTATGAATATTGTAATGTATTGTACAAGTGTAATAGTTTTTGATGGCCGTCTATCAAGATTATTTATGTATCTTCTTGTTTATAGTCAGGTAGTGTTTTGAGGCCTCATTTATATCTCGTGGTTTAATATTAACAGCCGCACGGATCGATTGAAGGTTAAGTTACTCTTGCCGAAGTTTGTCTGTGGATGGGTGATCAAGTGATAACCCGTGTCTCGGAAAGCACGCTATTGGTTCATTTTTTTAATCTTTGACAGTCGTTACAGGTAGTCAGTGACCCGAAAGTGTGACAATCAGTCTAACTAAGGGGTATCGTATTACAAATACTAGTACTCAGTCACATCCGGTTAGACTGGAAGCTGACCTTAACGTAGTTTGGAAAAGGCAGGGAGTTTATATGAGTTAGTTCCTTGCCTTTTGGTCAGAGATCTTTTTACCCAACTGATCTAAAAGAGAGGTAATGTTTTATAAAGCAAGATTCACAGTCTGGACTGTCAAGTCATAGGTCTCAAGTTCGAACCCAAGACACGCACCTCCAACTTTTCAGGTTCATGTGCGTATTGTGTAATTATCACTTGTTTCGGCTAAGGAAAACATCGTAAGGAAACCAGCATGTCTGTGAGATATTTCTCGACGGCATGTCAAGTCAGAGGCCCATGGGCGTCATAAAACTCTGACACCAGCGAGTTTTGTCGACGGAAGAATCGACAAAATGACAGATTTCTTTTGTTGTGCTGTCAACTCGTTATACGTTGGTCATGCTACGCGTGCAGTTTAGACACTAACCACACGATAAAGAAATCGAAAAAACCACACGATAAATAAAGCCTATCGAAAGCCATCATAAATTCACATAATATAATATGTCGACCTTTGACGTACAGCCATCATATCGATTGACGCGACAGGGGTCGAGGGTTTTCCAATAACTTCAATTAAAAATGTATGTACCACAATGTCTTTCTACGAACGCAAAATAATGTGTTTTCATGTGAAAAGGGACTTTCCAATCGGTGAGTTACTGATACTGATACTGCTAGCCTGCGTCATCCCACTGCTGGGCAAAGGCCTCTCCCCATGACTTCCAGTTGCTACGATTCAGGGCTAATGTGGGCTACTGGTCGTTTGTTTTGTCAAGTTCGTCCCGCCATCTTCTACGAGGTCTGCCGCGACGCCTTCTGGCTGTGTCAGGGCTCCAGAAAGTGGTTATTTTGGCCCACAGCTCATCAAACGGTGAGTTATGAAAAAAAAATAGCAGGAGTCATAAAACACTGTCAAACTCGACTGTCACTTACGGGATATCTTCCGTGATTATTAATCACTAGCTGACCCGAGCAACTTCGTCTGCGTTTTGATTTTCCCCGTTTTTGCAATCTTTTTCATAAATGCTCCGCTCCTATTGGTCGTAGCGTGATGTTATGTAGCCTATAGCCTTCCTCGATAAATGGGCTATCAAACACTAAAATATTTTTTCAATTCGGACCAATAGTTCCTGAGATTAGCGCGTTCAAGCAAACAAACAAACAAACAAACTCTTCAGCTTTATAATATTAGTATAGATTTTGAGCTCCCGATATATCGACGCTGTTGCAAGTGCCATGATCGCGGGGATGACTAGACAATGCGGGTGGATGGAAATAGTACATTTTGATATAAGTGGCGAAAGTTTGTTATTGCATTCGAAGCGGAATTAACACCCGAGCTGCAGGCAAAGGTGTTAAATACCGAGAACTGCAGTAACAAATGCCCTCGCGTTTTGAACTACGTTTTTCAATATACTTTCGAAGAAATAAAATATTAGAACGGAAAGAATTTTTGTCAGGAATTATTAGGAAACTATGATTTAATTTGCTTTTTTTCCGCGGTTTGCTTTCGCCAGGTTGAAGAAAAAGAAAAGGTATGATGTCGCTAAACAGCTTAATATGAAAAATAAAAAAAAACATTTTTTTTTTAAACTATTAAATAACCTAAAATAAATAAACTAATGTTAAAAGTGAATATTTGTTTTAAATAATCATGTTTATCTATTTATAAACACAATTTAAATACTCAAAAAACATTTACGCCATAAAGAGGCATATCTCTTTGCCGAGATTAAAAAAAAACAAACACCGCCGATTATAGTCATTAAACCCATTAGAATAGGCAGACAGATGATGATTATGTGAGTAACAATTCATGGCTTGTTAACTGCTGTGAAATACTTTACTGTGCGTGGTCCAGCTTGGATCGTTCCTTTTTACCCGACTGAGGAGGGTAATGTGTTTATCAGCCTATACAGGGTGGAAACTTTCACCGGAGCAGTAAGGGGAACTACATTAACCGAAGAATAAGAGAATTTAAGAATAATTTATTTAAAAAAGTTACACTTAAGCGCAGTAGTGTAATGTCTCATACAATGCTAAAATTAGTGCTTATAAGTAAACTATAACAAAAATATATTTAACTGTTGCAAGTAATGATAATGATGAATTCAAATGTTTGGTAGCGACCTGCCCGATCTAGGTTTATCTGTATTTCAGATCATCACTTAGTACAATTTTAATTAGGACAGTAAATATAAAATAAAATTAATCTGTTAACAACTATAAAAATAGTGGCTAAATAATAACAGCCGCTCGGGTCGATCTTTAGGTTAAGCCGTGCTTGCTTAGGTCGGTCTGTGGATGGGTGACCGCCCATTACATACCAAATTTCTTCCGTGCCTCGGAAAGCACGTTAAGCCGTTGGTCCCGGCTGCCATTTTTAGATCTTTGACAGTCGTTAGGTAGTCAGTGGCCCAAAAAGTCTGACAACCAGTCTTACCAAGGGGCATCGTATTACCCAGTACTAACAGGGTTGTGGAGGTCAGATAGGCTATATATATAGCTATATCCGGTTAGACTGGAAGCCGATCCCAATATAGTTGGGAAAAGTCTAGGCAGATAATGATGAGCAATAGTCAAATTGGTACAAAAAAACACTAAAACTAGCTTAGGTAATATGTACAATTAGATATGAGGGGATAACACACATTAAGCTAACGGAGCAGTTAATATTATCAGCCGATGTGACTGCTAAACTAGAAAGTGAGAAACTACGGTAGTACACGGCATTTACTTACTTGCCTATGGCTCAATAAGGATAGCAAGCCCAGGTAATATCGTTAAACAAGATAAGTTGTCGAGACTGCTGACATTTCTTCGATGACATCATTCTGGGATTGCGCAACAAAATTATATAGGTATTTGTTTATGCTCGCGGCTTCGTCCGCGTGGTGTTAGTACCGGGATAAAAAGTATTATATTTGTTAATACAGGTTATAAACTATCTATGTTCTAAATTTCATCCAAATCTGTTCAGTAGTTTTTGCGTGAAAGAGTAACAAGCATCCATCCATCCATCCCCCCAAACTTTCGCATTTATAATGTTCGTAGGAAGTAGGATAGTACCCAATGAAAATGTGAAGCACTTTAAAATTTCATAAGTTTTACATTACACGGCTTTACCCACCTTTCGTTCCTTAGAGTGATATTAAAATAACCATTCTCAAGAATTGGATCAAATGCTAAAATATTTTTTCAAATCCGACTGATAGTTCCAGATATAAGCGCGGTCAAACTAACGAACTCTTCAACTGATTAATATTTAACGCCTCTTATTCCCGAAACGTTAGCCAGAGGTGGATTCGCATACAGCGTGTCTCAGTAATGTGTAGTCATATTAAAAGGTGAACAGGAACAGCTAACCAATATTTTGCCAGTTATGTTTAAGTCCCACGTAATAGGGGGGAGACTATTGACCTCAAACTGGCGTTTGACGTGTAAACTTGTTGTTTGCTGTTATTTAAGTAGTAGCTTTGTGTTGTTTCCAGTGACCGCTGCTCTTCAGGAACCGTACCCAGGATGGATCGATAACGTCTACGGAGTTACTGGTGAGTTGGATTAGCTTTCAAACAACAATCATTATCCTACCCTTTCCATAATTTAAACCGAGTAGCTGGACTTACCGTTGTTTTATAGATCTTTCGCTTTTAAAAGGATTATGGAAAAGAATGCTAAAATTCATATAAGTAATGAAAACACGTTTTTTTCGCATAATATTAAAAGATTATATTATTAAATGAGAAATTGATTTCGTGAGGAGAGCTAGACTTTTGTTGACATGCCATGCATCTGATTATTTTTTATCTATTTTAAATTTAAGCTAAGTGTCATCAGCAAATATAATTATATCCGATAAGTAAGCCAGCATGTAAATAAGATCATGACTATTAACCGGAAATAGGAAAGGCCCAAGTATTGAACCTTGGGGCACGCCTATCTTAACTAAAGACATAGGATGTCGCCTCTTTCACACTTACTTTTTATTACCTGTTTGATAAACAGGAATAAAAAGATCAGCAGCTTATCCACATATTCTGTAGTGGTGGTGTTCTGATTTATAGATGAATGTATTGTGGTCAACACAGTCGAACGCATTTGAGAGATCAAAGAAAATGCCAATTGTGTCCTTTGACTTCTCCTAGGACGCCAAAATGTGACTGATTAGTTTAACTTCATTATGATGTATTTAGCCAATCTTAAGAATCAATAGCTGTCTAAGATTCAGGTTTAATAACTGGCCCATCTTGCAGGTTTAATAATGGAGATATCCCGTGGCACCTACCGCTCGGGCTACTGCCGGGAGCGCTACGTGGTAGACTTGGTGCCGGTCGACATGGTGGTCAACTCCTGCATTGTGGCGGCCTGGAGACAGGGCGTTAAGCAGTGAGTATTGAGAAAATGGGATTTTCAACTCACGACGTTGAGACGAGAGTCGGGAATCCAGCAGAATGATACCCTAGTGATTTAAAATGTACTCAGTTATAAGAAACCCTTTTAAAAAGGGCCCGTGCCTTTTATGCTGTCTGTTTTACTTACATCAATCATGACCATATCTAACCATAACTTGGCCATTTGTAGGCATCGTCCTTGACCGCTGTTTTCCGTAAAATTACCCTTGCGAAAGGGCAACTAAAATCAATTTTGTTTCCTAGTAATTAAAATTTTGACGTTCAAAGTGTTTTTAAAGGCCTAATTGAAATAAAAGAACTTTAACTTTGACATGAATCTTCTAAAATCATCACAATATTTATGTACATTAATAAATTAAAAAATAAGCTAAAGTAACCAACTTAACAATAAACTAAACATGTCGTCGAAAAACTCCTCCTCAACGCTGTCAATTAGTAATGTCCCTAAGAGACTGGCGGCGTTGCCACGTTGTATGGCAACGGTTAGCGTCTGTCCAAGGTAAAAGCCAGCCCATAGGTCACGGGAAGCCTCGACTAAGTGTTTTAAAATTTCCTTAATTTTAATTTTGAATAAAAATACAGATAAATTCAATCATGTTTTCTTTATTTTTCAGGCCGGGTCGTTGCCCAGTCTACAACGTGACGTCTGGATCTATCAACCCTCTCCAATGGGGCCAATTCACCAAGCTGTGCATCAAATGGGCGCTAGAGAATCCCACCAAGTAAGCTTATTAATATCCTTTTATTTACTAACCGCTTGGCCACGAGGTACACGCTCATACGTGCAGCGTCTTGTAAAAGTTGGGAGAGTCGCGTGGCTAGTCGTAGTATTAACTGAGGTAGTGGCCATGGCGTCACTTATGGGTTATGCTGTATCCGTACATGGAAATAAAGCTATTTCTGATTCCGCATCGATACGTTTGGTCGCTCCCTTAGGCTGCGTTTCCACCAGAGGTGAGCGAGGCTGCGTAGCGAGGGGTGTGTGTGAAAATAACCAATAATATCGCTTCTTTTTCACAGTTTGAGTTACTCTAATAATGTGATTATTTAGTTCCACACGCATCCCCCGCTCATCTCTGGTTAAAACGCAGCGTTATTCTATAAAAGTGCAGTGCCGGGATAACTTATAAGGAAAATTTACTGACAGTAAAGGTTGAAACACCACCTTAGCTGCGTTGTTTTTTGTACTAAAACACACAAATTTCACTTCCACAGATACGTGATGTGGTACCCAAACTTCTCGTTCACGGAATCGCGCTTCATGAACACGTTCTGGGAGATAACCTGCCACTTCCTGCCAGCCTTCATGTATGACCTGCTCCTCAGGGCTCAGGGTAGGAAGGCTATGTAAGTATCCTACCATTTACTGGCACCTGTTTCCAACCGCCTATTATCAAAAAGCGAGAAGAGCTAGCTAGTAGAAACGGGTTGGCGAGCAAATAGTTTTATCGCCAGGCTATGAACGAGTGTTCAGCCCGCCAATCGAGCGTTCTATCTCACATTGCTTTCCACCAGGAGCAAGGTTAAGAGCAGATTAGTCAACAATAAATAGGACTTATATACTTTACGTTGCGTTGGAAGGAATCCCACTAGGTGGACCGATGACCTGGTGAGGGTTGCGGGGATCCGCTGGATGCGAGCCGCAACGGTGGGGCACAGGAGATCCACCAACTTTTAGTAGTAGCAGAGCTATTGCAGAAAAACTCGTCGGTGAAATATTACCTTACTATGAAAATCTATCGCTATTTTTACTTAAAACAGAGAGGAGTTCGTGGCTTAATAATAACAGCCACTCGGGTGGATCTTTAGGTTAAGCCGTGCTTGCCTAGGTTGGTCTGTGGATGGGTGACCAGGTTTCCTTCGTGCCTCGGAAAGCACGTTAAGCCGTTGGTCTCGGCTGTCATCTTTGACAGTCGTTACAGGTAGTCAGTGGTCCAAAAAGTCTGACAACCAGTCTTACCCAGGGGTATCGTATTACCCAGTACTAACTTAGTTGTGGAGGTCAGATAGGCAGTCGCTCCATTTAAAATACTGGTGTTCAGCTGTATCCGGTTAGACTAGAAGCTGACCCCAACAAACTTGGGAAAAGGCAGGCAGATGATAATCTTTATTAAAAACATTTTCTTGTCTCCAGAATGATGAAACTAGCCCGCCGTTTCAAAATGGCGGCGGCAACCGGCGAATACTTTGCCAACCACGAGTGGCAGTTTGGCGTCGCCGAGCTATCAGCGCTCCACGAGGACGCGACGGTTGCCAGGGATTCTGGTGCCTTCCCGCATTGGCCGGCCGACTTCGACTGGGACTCGTATATCGGTGCCTACATGTTTGGCATTAGGCGGTATATTCTGAAGGATACCGCGGAATCTTTGCCTGTGGCGAGGACAAAGTTAAGAAGGTGAGTTTTTTCTGATAATGTCCCCACTGCTGGGACACAGGCGTCCTCTCTGTGAGATGGAGTGGGTAATCCACCACGCGGCCCCACTGCAAATTGGCGGAGGTGATATGTCTTCAAATTCCGGTTCTAGGACATGCCGGTTTTCTCACCATGTTTTGGGAGCAGTAGCGACGAAATACAGTGCAGTGCAGCGTATCATAAATCAAAAATTCGAAGACATACTGTGATGGCTAACACATCGATTGGATTAGGGCTGATTCTCTCCTACAATGAGGTTGCTTCGTACACACAGCGGCACATGAACTAGTACATTTCCAGTATAACTTGGCCCTGCTTTGTACAGATTTTTTTTTCCTTATTTTTTTTTTTGAGAGATCCGCATAAACTGGTTTTGTAAAGCTTGATTGGCCGTCGTGCGTACAGAACTACATAACAAATTAGTCTAGACTATCTTCTGCGGGTGTATTATTATCCAGAGGTGTATAGCAGTCCCACATTCCACCTGTTATAAAAAAAAAAATATTTCAGGAAAAATACCTATATACAACAATGAAAATAAATAATAAATTGAGACAAATAAAATAGTAAAACGGTAAAGAAATCATTAAAATATAAATAAAAATAATAGTTAGTTATCAGTAGTTATGTTTGAGTCTCAGTTAATAAGGGAAGGGACTAAGAGATCCAGAAACCGGCCAGTCAAAACAAAACTTGATGAAAAGCTCACTAACACAAAGATTACCGAAGCACATACATTTCCTGGTTCAACTTCAATTAATCATTTTAATGTTTTCCGTTTCAGATTATACTGGGTCCACAAGCTGTTCCAGGCGGCTACAGGGTACTATCTGTTCAGGTTGGTCGCAGGGCGGCTGCGGTAGAATGAGGACTTTACATTAAAAACTACATACTTAAGTAAAACGACAATTTATCTAAATAAGTTATACATATTTTGCTGGACGAGCACTCTAGGCTTCAAGACTGCGAAACTGACCATTAATTGAGAGATTATAAAAAAAACCTTGAAATTGATTTTAATAATATACAAGGTGTATACGGACCCTTCACGAAGCCGTCCACCAACCACATCAAACTAACTACGCAAAAATTACTGGTAAAAAAGTTTTTTTTTTTGTAACGTTGTTAAAAATCACAGTTTACCTTATGCGCCCGATGTAGTGCACTCAATGCATTGGAAAGTATAAGGGTCATGGAGATATTTAAAGTTATAACATTTTTTTTTAAACGTGTGAAAATTGTCGATTTTGACCTTCCATATATCCGTAACTAGAAGATTCCCAGAAATGGTCCAGAAAAAAAAATATCACAATGGCTGGAGAACAAGTGCCTTCCAGCTTTGTTAAGGGTCTTTTTACACCGATTTTACAAGGTCAAATGATTTTTAAACTAATATTACAAGTAAACTAAAACTTCAAAAGAAGTAACTAAATCAATTTGTTTAGATTTCTGCTGAGTTTCGCTTGCTAGTTTAATTTCACACCGTATAAGTGAGCTCTAAAATGAGAATATTTTTTTACTGGGTTTTGTATTCTGTACAAAAGCCTAAAATTGGATAAAATAAATGCGGATTCTATTGTCTTAATTACCTATCATTTTAACATGTAAACGACGATCGTGTAGAAAAATTGGATCTGAATAAAAAAACCACCCTGTATACAATCTCATTGTGTAGTTTTTAAGAAAATAAAATATTGATGTACCTACCTGTAATATTAGAAAATAAATTCTGTTATGTATTTTAATTCTTTCAGAATACGTACCAAATACTTATTAAAAATTGTATATCACGCTTTTATTGTATTATACTGTATTTAACATATTTTTTGTATCACATTTTTGAAATAAAAAACATGTTGATCTTCAGAAAATTATGATTAAAAATTAGAAAACATTTTTTAAAGTTTTTGTTTTTTACTTACATTATTTTTGAATAGTGTTTCAATCATTAAATGTAAGAAAAAAGTACATAGACTTTCACAATGTAGAAATATTTTAATGTATATATAAATTCACTGAATGTATAAACTTTTCCATAACACAAATTGTTACGTCTGTATGTTTGGGCCTTGTAAATAACTAAATTCATTTAGATTGAATTTACAGCACAATAAATTATGTTTCAAAAAGAGTATTGATATAAATATTAGAAATATTGATATATGTAGAATGCACTTATTTTGTCTATGTATATCTGTGTAGTATCTACATTCTATAATATTGTTAAGGCTAAGAGTATCTTGTAATAATTATGTAAAAATAAACCAATGATAATATGAATAAGTTTTTAATGCACTTTCTTCAAAACTGGATCGTACCTTATCGCACTGCAATTAGGTTCAACATGCAATATATTTCCCACTCGTGGATATTTTTCATTTATCTCAACTAGTGTGGAAATCCACAGATAACTAAACAAATGACAATGACGTCATCGGCATCCAGTCTTAGGGTGCTTATATAAACAAACACATTTCCAAGACCTAGATCTGCCCAGACCCAGGTCTTTAAGGTCCAAGGCGGGTCGGTACCGATCGGTGCAGGTATTAATTTCTACGTTATTTTATGCGCTCACTTATTAAGAAACAGGTTTAAACTTGTCGGTGCCGACTACCTGGAACGAGTCATACAGGTCCAAGTTATATGGTCAATACGGACAAATTTACCTGTTTCTTTATGCAAGTTAACCCTGGACCGATCGGTACCGACCCGAACAGATTTGTTTGTACCGGAAACTTGCTTCTTTATGTAAGCACACTTGCTCTGTAGATATTAAACAAACAAGGATATTATATTTGATAACTTTTTATTTCATTAAAAAACATCGTTTTGATACAAAAAATATACATCAAGTCTACGACACTAAGAAAATCTTACACATTTTAATTATATACTTACATAAAGTCTTTTGAGCATACTAAACTTATATACAAGGTAATACTTGAAACAGTAAGCAAAATAAAAATATGGATTTTGGGCCTACACCTTAACACATTAAAATAAACGCAAAGAAACAATCAATCACTAGATTTTTTTTTAGATTCTTTGATTTTATACAACGCGATCAACACCATAGTAAACTACAACATCTACAAGGTGTAATTGGCTCTTCACGAAGCCGTCAGCGAAGCATTCTGTACATCAAACTTCTACGCAAAAAATATTGCTGGGAAACAACTTGTTTTTGGGGTGAAAAATCACGTATTAGGGGGTCGGACTCAATGTGACGTACTCAAAACATTGTGCTGATTAATGCATTAAATAGTACGGGGGTAGTGGCGGTATTTTAAAAAAAATATATTAAAAAAAACTTGTGAAAAAATGTAACTTTGACCCCCAATAACTACAATAACTAGAAGGTTCCCAGGTATGGTCTAGAACAAAAAAATGATCGCAATGACGGGGAGAACAAATGCTTTTCGGCTTCGTTAAGGATATTTTTACACCCATTATTTCTATAATACACCCTAAATAAGTAACACAGATCACTGCAATAGAGGGGTACCTAATACTACACCCACATTTCGCCAGTTATGTTTTAAGTCCCATGTAATAGGGGGCGAGCCTATTGCTGTCAACCGGGCACAAATCCAGATTCCGTGGCTGCTACTGAGAAATTCCTGATGGAAAAACTCAATAACACTTTGCCCTACCCAGGAAACGAAACAGACTTCATGCTCAGCAGTCGCGGTTGCCCGGTTGCGACCACTACACCAACGAAGCAGTAACTAATCGTAATCGAACAAGGAAGAAGGCTGTCAAATTAGTTCCGCGTAGATGGCGCTAAGTGTTTGATTGGAGTTTCTTGTTGAAATCTTTGCCGAGAGATGGCGCTAAATTTTTTGCCCAACGATCTGTGGTCGCTGATTGGTTGCTATCCAGGTAACTTTGACAACTGACAATCACGCAGCGCTGTCTTTTTTATGCGGTGACATAAGATTATTATTTAAGAGTTCTCACATCATAAGTTGATGCCTCCTGTCGACTTAGTAAGAAATGAGGCAGACATCTATATTTGAGAAAGCAAGATTTTACATATTTATAAACTAGAGTTTACTTTAAAAATATTAACTAACTACACTAGGTTAAAGTTTGCAATCTGATATAAATACAAATATTGGGTATACCAGAGGTTATAGACCTTTAAAACTATTATAGAAAAGGAAATAACTTTTCTTTTTTATGATTCAAATAAATCATTATTTTGATATTTAAACAAACTCAAGAGTTTGGCGCATGGACCTAATATGCACTGAGTCTTGCTTCAATTCTTGATTCTTACAGCACATTACTATGACTGAGTACAGAAATTACAACTAAAACCTTGGCGGACAATCAAGATGGCCGCCTCAAGCATCCATCGCGATGACAGTCGGCGAAGTGTTGTGGTCGGCGAGGATAGCCTTGGACGATGAGAACCATCCACTGATCCAGTACAGTATAAGGCCCCAGAACAGGCAACGCACGATTACATCCACCCAGTACATTCTGGAATGAAACAAAGTTATACATTAATTAAACGTCCATGACTTTACTACCTGAAAATTTAGACAGAGGTGTACTTATACATAACATAATATCACGCTTGTAATCCCGGAAGGGTGGTGACCATATATAACTTAGACCCTTCCATGCGTTGGAAAGCACGTTAAGACGATGGTCCCGGTTGATTTGTAGGTCTTTGACAGTCGTAACGGATTATCATAAGCCGAGGGTCTGGCAGCCGTCGGTCCGAAGTAACCACAGCAACTTTGGTGTGGAGGTCAGATAGGTAGACGCGGGTATTCTGCTGCTGCCGTTGGAAAAAGGCAGGCAGATGATGAATAAATGTTTCTGATCTTCTTGTTTAAAGTCTGCTAGGCATAATCCGCCACCGCTGCTCTCCTAAATCTGCTAGGCGATCAGATAAGCTTTATAAGATACTACGGTAATACATAACCACTCACACTCTCATGTGCCTCCTGGCGGCCGGTAGGGTGTCGTCATACTCCTTGAGGATGAACACTCGCGCGGCCCTGATGCAGTCCTCGAAGTATTTGGAGATGTCCAGACCTGGTGAGGAAGCATAAAATTACGCCTGTATTCACCGCGTGTAGGTCGAGGTGTTACAAATAGAGCCACAGACCCAATCGGTAACACATTTTTCTGTAGTATTCCGCATTGCTGATTATTGTTTGAAAAATTCGTCAGCTCGACGACGTAAAAGATACAATAAATGTTGTCAAATGAATAGCTCCGGGAGTGCAAGTGTATGTTTTAAGTCTCATGTAACAGGGGGCGGGCCAATTACCATCAACAGGGCACGGATATAGGCCCTGTGTTGTTACTTAGAAATTGTTAGTGCAAGAACTTTGTGATGTAAAATTCAATAGCACTTGTACGGATCGAAATCAGAGGGCCTACGCAACGATACCGACGATGTACCCAGGCCACCGGTATAGGAAACAGGGTCCAAGCAACCGGCTGTCAGGGCTCCAGAGAGGGGAACCTCCTGTATAAATGTACGAGCCGTTTCCAGGAGTACCACCTTCTCTATCAAGCCCTTGATCCAGCTGCCTAACGAAAGCCTCCTTAGGTAAAGGCTCTTGGCAATTAAGCCATTGGCTGAAACGACTATCGGCGCAATGATCGCTGAGTTATTAAATATTATTTTTTATCAGACTACAATGAGGTCCATATAGGTGCTTATGCTTATGCAGTTCATTTAATGGTCTTTCATATCATATCTACGCAAAAATGTTTTTTTTTTTAAATTACAAGAAACGTCAATCTTGTTGTACTCACCCACAGCATCGATCTTATAGTCCCGTTTCTCTTTCGCGTTGAGCTTCTGTCTCAAGGCTAGTGCGATATCAGACTTGAAGTCCCATTGGTTGTTCGTGTAGTACTCGAACACTTCGAAGCCTTTGGTGATCCTGCGCTGGACGCGGCATAACCTACGAAATACATGGAATTTAAAAAACGAGATAATAAACCATAGGTGTGAAAATATATACAACATTATTTTTAGTATATGCGAAACCTGAATATAGTTTGTTCAGAATAAGTAACTGAATCGATTCCAATAATTTTTAAACCATGTTATATTTTTTCCGAAAAATATTTAAAAAAAGTTAAAAGTTGGATACCGAGCGACTTTGAGTACCTATCGCAATAATTTAGGTACCTACTGCCAAATTATTATTATCAATGAGCTCAAGACGATGCTGGAGGCGCGCGCTGCGTGGTGACCGCGTTTTTGTGCGGACAACTAGGTAACAGAACAAGCTTATAACTTTGTGATTTTTCATGATACAGTTTTGAAATTTTGTACATAGATTCTTTACATAAAAATACTAGACACGTGTATCAGGTTTCGCATATACTAAAACTAATGTTGTATATGTTGACCACGTCACTGGGATATTTTTTTGTTGTATACCATACCTGGGAACCTAACTAGAAAGTTTATGGAGATCGTGGGGGTCAAAGTTCCAAATTTATCACAAGTTTATTTTAAAATACATCTCCATCTCCACAATGTGTTGTGTGCGTTACATTGAGTCCTACCATAAAACATGGTTTTTCACCCCAAAAAAAAAAGTAGTTTCCCAGTAATCATTTTTGCGTAGAGTTACTTAGTGTGATGTACACAATGCTGGGTGCCGTTTACTCCTTGTAATTAGTATTACTATTAGCCTATGTTATCCAACTGCTGGGCAAAGGCATCTCCCCAGGACTTCCAAATCCTTGTCAGCGTGTCTCGTGACTTTAGAATGGATTGCTGTGTGATAGTCGTTGAAATAACATAAATGTGTACGCAGTTGTGGTCGTGCAATGAGCCCTCGTGGTAGATGTACTTCCCAGCAGTGGGCTACAGGGTGATTGAGCTGAGAATACTCACACTGGCTTGTATCCGAGACAGAAGAGTAAAGTGTCGATGATGAAGGCCGGAATCCAGTGGAACAAGATGACGCAGATGTTGTGGTACAGACGAGAGTGCTTCATTGAGCCGCCGGGGTACCTGGGGACAGATGCATGGTGATGTGATGGATTTACTTACTTAGACAACAAAATGGAGGAGCTCGTGGCTAAATAATAACAGCCGCCCGGGTCTATCTTCAGGTTAAGCCGCGCTTGCCTAGGTTGGTCTGTAAAGTTTCCTCTCCCGGCTGTCATTTGTAGATCTTTGACAGTCGTTACAGGTAGTCAGTGACTCGAAAGTCTGACAACCAGTTTTATCAAGGGGTATCGCATATTTTGGAAATCGATAAATGTTTTTGCAAAAAAGTTTAACTCTTATTCACAGTCCTTGTGTCCGCGTGTCGCTTGTGCATCTCGTATCCAAGAGGCAAGCTAATTAAACATTATCATAAGGTTCAATTTTGTAAGCACTTACCACACAACTCCGTTGAGAGGAACTCTGTGCATGATAATCTCCCTGCCGGCTTCGATCAGCTCCGACCATGTGATCTTGATCTCGGCTGACGATGTGAAGTTGATTATGTTTGATTTAGTGTCCCTGGAATAAAGCAAATTATTATCAGTTTAAGTGATAGCACAGTGATGGATATTAATGTTGATGGATGAAGAGGAAGGCCAAAGTAAAGATGGATGGATTGTGTGAGGAATGATATGACAGAGAAAGGAGTAAATGATGCCGTCTCACAGGGGAGAATGGAAGAAGAAAACGTGTTGCGCCGACCCCAAGTAACATGGGACAAGGGCAGAACGATTATGAGGATGAGTAACATAACTACATAACATACCCATTCTTCAAGTAGTTCCAGGCTACGATCATGATGCCGCTGATGAACACGTCTACTGGTAGATAGTCTGCATAGCTGTTGCTCTTGCAGTACATCGATCTGATCACGCCTTTGCCAGCACCTGGAGAAACAAACGAAGTTAGCTAAATGTAAGTCTTTATTTATGAAGGTCAACTAGTTACTTTAGGAACGCATTTGGAAACGTTATCATTATGCACAGCCGAAGTGGGAATCGATTTTTTTTTGACAATTCAAGAATATTAAGAGCCCTCGCCCACGGCAACTTTATGGAGGGAAGCTGACTCGTGTTTGCATCGATCCAAAAAGTCGCCGTGGGCGAATTTCCTTGAGTTCTTATGTTTAAATTCGTTTAGTTGGTAATTATTATTATTATAAGCCTATATTGTCGCACTGCAGGGCAAAGGCCTCCCTTCCCTCCTTCCACATTTCGCGGTCTAGTGCGATTGTAGGCCAATCCTTTGCGAAAGAGTCCAGCTCATCCCGCCATCTCCTTCTGGGCCTGCCACGTTGTCGTTTCCTGCTATTTGGTATCCACTGAGTGGTAATTTTAGACCATTGCCCCTCCAACATGCGGCAGACGTGACCAGCCCAGTTCCACTTCAACCTAGCAGCTGTAAGGCCAGCATCAGCTATTTGAGTTTTGGAACGAAGTATGGAGTTTCTGATGCGGTCCGTAAGTTTGACACCCAGTATACTTCGCTCCATAGCTCGTTGGCAGACCCCAAGTGCGGACTTCTGACGTTTGGTAAGCGACCACGTTTGCGCTCCATAGGTAAGGGTTTAGTTGGTAAGGTACGCGATTAAGTGTCCCTATGTCTTAGTATCCTCAACAATTATAAGGGTGACGTTCTTATGACACGGTGTCAGGGACATCGAAAAGCAAATTGTTACTTTTCATGAATTTCGCATAATACAAAATGTAAACGGACCCTTCACGAAGCCGTCAACCAAGTATTCTGTACATCAAACTCAGTAACTCTACGTGAAAATTGCTGGGAAACGACTTTTTTTTGGTGTGAAAAATTACCTTTTAGACTCAAAGTAACGCACTCAAAACATTGTGCGAATGGATGCATTGAGTAGTACAGGGGTCATGGCGGTGTTCAAAGTAAAGTTATAACATTAAAAACTTCTATAAAAAAAAAGTTGAAACTTTGACCTTCAATATCTCCATTACTAAAAGGTTCCTAGGTATGGTCCAGAACAAAACAATGATCACAATGATGGGGAGAACAAAATGCATTTCGGCTTCGTTGTCGGTATTTTTATACCCCATGAATTTTATGCCAGTGAAGAAACATTTTCCCGGTTGTTTAACAAAAATAACCTCAAAATTTAGAGACCTTTCGCTCAGTTTTTTACTCAGAAAACGTACCAATAAGTAGTCCAGTAGGTCCGTTGATGTTGTCAGTCCAGCCGGGGACGGGCTCCTGCCAGATTGGAATCACTGGAACATACAAAGAAACCCTTTCATTTTTACGTTTTCGAATGACAAACATGGCTGGTTAGCTAAGGTTAGCTGTATGTTTCGCTTATAATTTAAAGTAATAGAAGTAGTTCAGAGAGAGGAGACTCAAAACACCCCGGAATGCGCAGGAATCAATTGTAGAGAACAGAGATTCAGTGGGGGATATTACTATTCATCAATCTCTGGCTAGCCCAAGTTCTGAGTCATCAGCTTATATGGATCCAGATCAGACTAGTGTTGATACTTCGACTGACTCAGAACTTGGGCTAGCCAAAGATTCATGAATAGTAGTAGCTTGTGGCTTGTGGATATCACATAGGCAGTTGCTCAGCTGTATCCGGTAAGACTGTAAATCGACACATAGAAATGCTTAGGAAACAAGGCAATAGCCCACAACACCAGAGGCATCGTATGTAATCTTTCCATGTCTGTAATATGATTATTCTTCACTTAGGGACACAGTAACGATGCTTGGCGGAGGATATAGGTATGGCAGTAATACTGCCCCGGTTGAGCTCCTCAACAAGGAGTGAGCATGTAAGGATCGTAGCAGGAGCTTCAGCATTATCCATAAGGAAAAGTCGGTGAGTTTATGTATATTTTTTGTGTGTTCTTACCTATGGAAGGTCTGAGCACCATAGCTGGCATGTGCTCCATGGAGTCGACCACCAGCGACTCGCCGAGAGCCTTCGTGAAGGCGTAGGAGTTGGGCAGCTTGTCCAGTAACCTTAAAGAATAGGGCAATTTATTATTATGAGAAATGACTGCTGGAAAAACCTATCAATAGTTGGCTCGATCTGAGGATGAAATACCTTAAACCTTTTATTTTCTCAAACTGTGTCGGAACAAAAACGGAGGGTATACTTTTTCTTGCCACACTCTTTTGTTTACAACACTGTCTTTCTTAAATTATTTGGTCACATTGCAAAGATGGAGTTTTGGTCGCGGGTGACTAACCACAGATTTTTTAGATTTCTGGTCATTTAGTTAGCCTTCTTAGGGTTTTGGTGGCTACGAAATTGTTAATTTTGTTTCGTCAAATCCGTCAAACAAATGCCTACCAAGCAGTGAAGGTAGGTAGCCTAGTGGTGTGACCCTCTGACTGCCAAATCATAGGTCTCGAGTTCGAACCCCACGCACCTAAGATTTTTCGGATTCATGTGCGTATTGTATAATTATCACTTGCTTCGGTGAAGGAAAACATCGTGAGGAAACCAGCATGCCTGAAAGATATTCTCGACGGCATGTAAAGCCAAGGCAGAGGCACATGGCCGGCATAAAAACTTTGACAGGTTAGGCACTAACCACACGATAAAGAAGAAGAAAGTGCCTTTCGAAATCGTGTGAGCATCATTTGACCGCCAAGCACATTAATGCTACAAACCCATTCACCACTCTGTGTACCTCGTCGTACGTTGTGGTTGTACGCAACACTAATCTAAAAATAACTAGCCTTGAGAAGTATGTCAATGACCTCTGTAATGCTAATCTTCAAGTCTTGCATGCTGGTAACCGGTATGGCCTTGACCCATAGACCGAGTGGTGAGCTATGGTTTGGGTTTATGTGATTGTACGAGTGAATGATTGACACTGAAGGTGAATGCGGTGAACAGGTGGCGTTCCACGACGTCTTAAAGCAGGAGTAATTCCAGTGTGGGGAAGAGATGGCGCTAGACCACCTGTATAGCTCTGGGTCTTCCCCCACACTAGTTTTTTTTTTTTTTTTTTGTTATCACGATGTTTTTGTAACATTTGACATGTTCGTATGGACGTGTACTCGCAGTGAACTGGGGGTGCATGTCAGGAATGCGAGTAAGACAATTTAACTGCACTTTTTTATTTATTTGGGACAAAAAATAGTTATACGTTACTATATTAATATTTAGTTTAGGTATAATAGTAAACAAACGCATAACCCACACTATTGTGTTTGTGATGAGAAAATACACATATTATTTATTTATTTATTTTATTGTCCACGGAATCATTTCGATTTTAAATGAAATATGGAAACGGACGTCTATAGAAAGGGACAGTACAACTTAGCGAGCTTTATATCTCGAAACGTAGGCGTAGGCCACACGGCCGACGACGAGCGAGCGAGCGAGAATAATAAATAATAAGTAACTTTATTTTATATTAGCACGCCGAAATTACCTTATTTATGCAAATAAATTATTTTGATTTGATTTTTTTGAGCGAGCCGGGCGAGGCGTCGTTTCACTTCTTTTCATACTTTCGTTCGCGGTGCGAGCCAAAGTATGAAAAGTAAGCAAACACGTGAATTCGTATGTAAAAGGGAATTTCTAGTGTCTATTTTTAAACGCTGCTAAGTTACGTCCATGCGCATCAAGGTCGCCTACTTGGTACTTTTCCGTTTGGGCTCATATGCACATAGGTACGATGGCTCTCCCGCCTCGCTCGCTAGCTGGCGGTGTGGCCTGCGCTTTATTGACGGCGTGACGGGAGTTGTGCCATCGTGTGTGCATATGAGCCTAAACGGAAAAGTACCGAGTATGCGACCTTGATGCGCATGGACGTAACTTAGCAGCGTTTAAAAATAGACATTAGAAATTCCCTTTAACATACGAATTCACGAAACAGTATGGCCGTATAGCTCAAAGCCTGCTAGCCGATTTCTTTTTCGTCACATGACGGGGTGTGCCGTGTGTCTCATTTTTATAAACTTTTATACAGGTTGTAAACAGACCCTTCACGAAGCCGTCAACCAAACATTCTGTACATCAAACTAAGTAACTTTACGCAAAAATTATTGCTGGGAAACGATTTTTCTTTTGGGGTGAAAAATAACGTTTTAAGGTAGGACTCGATGGAACAAACCCAAAACGTTGTGCTGATTAATGCATTGCTGATTAAAAATCTTACATTAAAAACTTGTGAAAAAGTTGGAACTTTGACCCCCAATATCTCCGTAACTAGAAGGTTCCCAGGTATGGTCTAGAACAAAAAAAATATCGCAAAGACGGGGAGAACAAGTGCCTTTCGGCTTCGTGAAGGGTCTATTTACACTCTATATTTATCAATATAGCAACATAGGAGTTGCAATTTAAAAATAAAGGCTCTGATGATTTCGTTGGGCAAGCACCGAGCGAAATTACACACACAGTGTGAAAGACACGCAAACGGTTACTATGAAATCATTCAATGTTTCGTGACACCTCAAAACGTAGCAAATTTTCAGTTACAACGAAAAACATCAACTGTTTCATACAAAACTGCATTACTAATAAGGTCAAAATATATGGAATAGCTGTTTTTATAATAAGCTACACATTTTTCTAAGATTAAGGTTATGGTCTAGATTTCTAGAATCATGTGCTTACTGAACTAATGTACCTATATATTTTTTTAATTAGTCTATTCTGTCCCAGTTCTAGGCAAAGGCCTCCCAGTCCAACTCTCCCGGTGTTTTGCCTTCTCTGGCTTATCAGCCAGCCTCGGTGACGACAACAGTCTTCAGGCACCCACTGTGTGACGATTCTGGCCAACTATCCTGCCCCATCCTGGATATGTGACCCGTCCAGTCCCATTTTAACCTTGCAGACTTATCACCAACACCGGCGATGCCTGTCTTGGAGCGTTTTGTGGTGTTGCGTACTCGATCGGAGATTTAGATGTTTAAAATGTGGGGACGTGGAAGTCGCGATGGAGGCCAGGAGGTCGAACCAGTGCATAGACGAGGAATCATTCATCCACTGGGTCTGCTGGCTCAGGTATATAGTAAGGGAACAACCCAGAACATGCACAAACTAGAGAGTAAAAGCCTCGGCACCCATCAACTCTCTGCACCGGGGTAAGTGAAAGGGGCGCTAACTACACACACACTACACATACTTGGGTGTGAGGGCAGTGATGGTCTCCTCATCCATCCACTCCACCGCCTGGATGATCTGGTGCGGATCGGCGGGAGGGGGGTACGCCTTCTCTTCCAGGAACTTCTCGTGCAGATGGCAGTACGATGTGGACACGTGGATGAACAGCTGTGGAGAAGTAAATAGAGGTTAACATCATGTTTATGACCTTGAAAGGAGTAGGTAGAGGTCTCAAGTAGAATATACACGGGGCACTTCGTTTCTTCATCATCTGCCCAGCCTTTTCTCAACTATGTTGGGGTCGGCTTCCAGTATAACCGGATGCAGCTGTATACTAGTGTTTTACATCGACTGCCTATCTGACGCCCAAAACCAGTTAGTACTGGGTAATACGATACCCCTTGGTAAGACTGGTTGTCAGACTTTCGGGGTAGGTAATGACTACCTGTAAAGACTATCAAAGGTCTACAAATGACAGCCGGGACCAACGGCCGATGCACGGAGGAAACTCGGTATGTAATGGGTGGTCATCCATCCACAGAAAAACCTAGGCAAGCGCGGCTTAACCTGGAAATTGATCCGATCAGCTATTTATTTAGCCACGAACTCCTCCGAGTGCAATTATACAAACTTGTTCGAATAGAGTTTATCTTGTATCTAAAAAGTTTCATTGCTTTTTGTTCGTTTTGTGTCGCTTCTAGTCGAACCAGCCAGATACAGCTCAATGTCATAGTAGTTCTCCGTTATGTAAACTTAAACTACAATACCTACTTCAATGCGTCGGGCACAAATACATCTAATTATGCTATTTAGTTGATCAGTCTGTGTATAAAAAACGTTGTAAACAGAATTAAGTTTTTCCGAACAGTTATATGTACTTTGGTATTTCAATATTTTTTTTTAAGTAGCTTCCCATATAACCATTTTTGCGAATATAACGTAACCGTTTCGACAGTTAGCGTCGACACTGATTTAATCTCGAAACATTATCTACAAATGACAGCCAGATGATTTGATATATCATTTAATTTTCATGGTACCTATACTATGAATCACGATATAGGTGTACAGAAGAGCTCTCTGCGAGAGAGCTGGTCCGGGGATCTTGTACTACCACGTCTATCACCACAGTTTTGGTATGACATCATCCTTACCTTCAAGTTCTTGCACGACTTCCCCAGTTCCACCATCAGCTTGGTGCCTCTCACGTTCAGCAGAACAGCCTTCTTCAGCTCTTCGTCGAACCTGCAATCATAACGTCACGGTTGAATTCACATAAGAGGCTCAAGAGACGCCCGACTGATTCTTCGGAATTGATTAGAAAAAAAAAAAATTAACTCCAAGATATGGCACCCGATATCCGCCATTTTTCTTTATTTTTTATTTCAATATAGCCAGTGACACTCGCGCTAACAAGACGAATCCAATGAGGAATAATAATGAATTTATACAAATCTGTATAGGAGTTACGAGAGAACATAGAAACGGACATACATACATACAGGTCAAAAACAGAACCCTCCTTTTGGGCTTCGCCGCAGTTGGGTAAAAATACAGAACTTACTTCTCTACGTTAGTATTTAAACTTAAATGTAGGTTGCCTAAAGCTTATGCAACCGACTGTCCAGTCTGTTACTAAACATTGCCAGAATGCTGTTAGAGCTGGCGGGGACTCCACAGCACAACGCAGTGCACCGCTTGCGCAAGATGGCATGGAAGTCACGAGTTTATGTGCCGTCGAGAAACATCTCTTAGGCATGCTGGTTTGGTGTCCTCATGATGTTTTCCTTCACCGAAGCAAGTGATAATTATACAATACGTGCGTATTGTAATAAAAAACAAAGAATAATGGCGGATTTCGGGTGCCATATCTTGGAGTTCAATTTTTATTTTATTCCTACACCATCGAGTGCGATATCTAAATATATTTTTGTAATCACCTTTTAAACCCCTTCAGGGTTTAAAAGGTGATTACAAAAATATATTCAATTTATATGTTTAAAAGTAATTCGAAGTGACAAATCGTAAGAAAAAGGGAGAATCTCTAACTAAATGACAACACGTACACAGGAAGTCAATGCACGCTAACAAAAGGTAGAAAATCGTATACAGGCTGTCCCACGTGTCCCCATGTCCGGCAAAGCCACACGGAAGGACCTTAAATATTGCATATAGGTAGTTTTACTGAAAGAAGACTTCATTTTAATTTTAAAATAATTAGAACTGCGTTCAAAGGTTTTTAAATAATCACCTGCCTAAGCCAGGAATCGCACCCGCCAATAATGTGAAAAAAAAACACATGTATTTTATAATAAAGGTCGAAGACGTTAATCATAAGGATTATTTTTTCCTTGATAACATACCATCTAAAATACAAGCAAGACCATGAAATTTTACATTTTACGTAAAATTTTGTTCAGGAAAATGAATTATAGACAAACTGAACTAAGACGTGCCTATTATTTCAAACATTCACCATGCAACGATAAGTAAATCAAGTCTTCTAAAATAAACAATATTTTTCCTTCCGTGTGGCATAGCCGTGACACGCCCCGTATAATAAAAAAAGTTAAATCGTCTACCAAATCTTTCAAGTTACTAAACTAAAAAGCTGAAAATAAAAAAGTAGTTGATAAAACTAAAAAACGTAAAAGTTGGAAGCAAGCCGGGCCCATTCCATTTTCATAATTTTATATTCAAATGGGCGCCGCCTGCTCCCAATTTTTTTATGCTTTTTCAGTTTTTTTCAGTCGGGGTTTTAAATTTTTTCAACTACTTTTTTATAAGATTTTTTTATCACACTCCACTCACTCCTAGTATCGAGAACTTTATAGGCTGATTATATTATTATTATGTCATCGGCAGGGTTTAGACGGGACCTGAAATCTAGTTCTTCTAACCTAACAGACAGATGTGTTGCTGACAAGCTTGTTCCCCCACGTCTTCTTCCCCCTACAACACGTGGAAGTGTCGAAGGGTGGGCGTTTTGGCGGACAGTCTCTTGTGAACTTTGACGTGCAAAAAGTGCTGATCGTCAGCCTAATCCGAATAAATGATTTTGAAAGGCAGACAGTTTGGGGGATTGTCTAGTGTTTCATTTACACCATGCAAAAACTGCTCATAAATCTGAAATAATTATGATGTTTAACTGCTGATATGATGGTAATGTTGATTACCTGATAGTAGCAGCAGCATGTATGATGATGTGAACATCGTTGATGATCTGCCGATCCTCCTCACTCATGCCCAGGTGATGACGATGTGATGATGATTACTTGATAGTGGCAGCAGCATGTGTGATGATGTGATGGTGATGATGATTACCTGATAGTGGCAGCAGCATAGATGATGATGCTAACATCGTTGATGATCTGCCGATCCTCCTCACTCATGCCCAGGTGATGACGATGTGATGATGATTACTTGATAGTGGCAGCAGCATGTGTGATGATGTGATGGTGATGATGATTACCTGATAGTGGCAGCAGCATAGATGATGATGCTAACATCGTTGATGATCTGCCGGTCCTCCTAACTCATGCCCAGGTGATGATGATAGGATGGTGATCATGATTACCTGATAGTGGCAGCAGCATGTATGATGATGCTAACATCGTTGATGATCTGCCGGTCCTCCTAACTCATGCCCAGGTGATGATGATAGGATGGTGATCATGATTACCTGATAGTGGCAGCAGCATGTATGATGATGTGAACATCGTTGATGATCATCTGCCGGTCCTCTTCACTCATACCCAGGTCAGGCTCGGACACGTCTCCGTTCACGAGGGTCATCTTCTCCAGGAGCGGTTCCACTCCCCCCCTCATTGCGCGGACTTTGTCGAAGAGCTGGGGACAGAGAAGAGAATGAGCTTAAAAATAATACACTGGAACAGTTGTCAATCTTTAGTACGACCAGCCTGCAATGTTCCACTGCTGGTCATCAGGTCTCTTCTATGTTGATAAACGGGGTATAACCAGACAACCAGCGAGTGACGTGGTTGTTTCCTTACGAAGTTTCCTTTCACCCTTTTGAGAGCAGTGTAGATGAAATAAATGGCACAAAGTAACGTGCCTGCCTGGATTTGAACAAACTCATGCATAATCAGCCTACAATGTCCCCACTGCTGGGACACACGGCCTCCTCTCTACGAGAGCGTGTGGGCTGTACTCCACCACGCGGGCCCAGTGCGGGTTGGTAGATGTCACATGTCTTCGAGTTTTTGGTTCTAAGACATGCCGGTTTCCTCACGATGTTTTTCTTCGCCATTTTGAGAGCAGTGGTGATGACTGCCGGGGCCCCTACGGGCCTAGCGTAGGGCTCTCCGTAGGGCATGAACGATCACCATTCACGGACTGATCAGCGTAGGTTAATCTAGTTAGATCAAACTGTGGGTCTGTTACTTTGATACTATCTCCTAGTTCCTTTCGAAGAACGATGTAATTGCACAACCCAACTTCTGCGAGGCCTGTCTATACAGGCTGTCAACGGAGCCTTCACGGAGCCGTCAACCAAGCATTCTGTATATCAAACTAAGTAACGCAAAAAATATTGTTGGGAAACGACTTTTTTGTTTGAAGTGAAAAATCACATTTTACGGTAGGACTTAATGTGACGCACAATGTCGTGGAGGTATTTAAAGTAAAGTTATAACATTAAAAATAAAAAACATGTGAACAAGTTGAAACTTTGACCCTCCATATCTTCGTAACTAGAAGGTTCCCTGGTATGGTCTTGAGCAAAAAAATATTGCAATGACGTGGAGAACAAGTGCCTTTCGGCTTCGTTAAGGGTCCGTTTATAGCTTGTATTGGACCAACGCTAGCAAACAGCCTGTAATTAGCCAAAAACTACATTTGCGCCGGTTCACGAGCGCCGGCTCGGTTGAGTACCTACGGTTGGGTACATTGTTGCTTCAGCAAGGGGACGTTTTGAAACTATTGAGAAAGAGTTGTGAATCATGACGAAGTAAGGTTATTTTAGAGCTTGATTACAATGGTTATATTGTAAGTGATTTCGTTGTGATTTATGTAAGAACTCGAGGCTAAAAATCAATAATCTGAAAATTACTACCAAAGAAAAGTCACCTCACTATTACTTTTATTATAATTGTGTAAAATAATAAAAAAAAAAACACAAAAAAGTGTAAAATACAAAACAAAGACACAAAGAAGTAAAGTTATTTTCAACATTTTTGTGTTTTTTTGGAAGTCTTTTATTTTTTCTGCAAAAAAGTTTATTTTTTAATTGTAGTATGATGGTGTCTCACAGAAATTCTTGTAGAGTATTCATTTTCCATTGTTACTAAAAGTTATTAGCAGATCATCCACATAGACATAGAAGAAAAAATATGAAAGTATGACAGAAGATAACTCATAAAAGGTTTTTTTTTTGTTTTCGGCTTTTTAGCAGTACCTACCAGTAAAAGAAAGAGTTTAAATATCTATGATAAACGATGGTAGAAGGATTATAAGAAACACACACAGTCGGGTAATTCTAACATGAATTTACTCCAATCGACCTTGGCACCTTAACCCCGTTATTGTCAAACCATGTGTACGCATGACAGCGTCATCTCAGAAACTGATGGACGATTCTCAATGGGATGACACAATTGGAAAGTTCAAATGTTCGAGATTGTTTACTTAGTTTCGACTAAGTTAAATGAAGTAAGTTATTACGGAACCGGTTAAACTGTGTAATGGTGAAATCAGATGCTTTAATAACTGGCTGGTACACGCGGCCTCGCCCGCGTGAAGTTCAGTAACTATTCCACGGGATCATACTACCGGGATAAGAAGTATCCTATGTGTTAATCCTGGTTTTAAACTATCTGTGTGCCAAATTTCATCCAAATCCGTTCAATAGTTTTTGCGTGAAAGTGTAACTAACATCCATCCATCTTCATAAACTTTCGCATTTATAATATCTGCAGGATTATTTCCTTTAATCGTTTTTCATGTATATTTTTAACATTCTTTTAAAAAAAAAACCATTTAAAAATATAGTAGTCCGTTGATGTCGGGAGCAGGGTCCAAGCTACCGGTGGTTAGGGCTCTAGAGTCAGGAACCTCCTCACAATGCGAGCCGTATCGAGGAGTACTGCCTTCTGAATCAGACCCTTGATCCAACCGCCTAAGGAGAGCCTCGAAAGATGGTCATCGAGGCTCTTGGCCATAAGGATTATAATTATGAATCTTGTTTGTTATTATGAAACTAGTATAGCCAAGAAAATGCCATTAGTCTTGATAGTTAGAATCAATGACTTTTGAATACAATGGATGCCAAGTCGAAAAACCAGAATTGCATCATCAGTCTACCCGGATGCACCTACATAACAGTTTTTTCTTCGAAAATTGCATAAAAACAACTTGAAATAAACAATAACCGTGACCTTAGGATAATTCAGTTTTGTTTTAAGCTGTTTTATTTCTTTGTTAATTAATGTAATTATATAGCTTAATCAACGTACTGCGCTATTATGAAATACAATTGCAATGAGGCTATATATTACTTAGTTGTTTAAAAATAACATAACATCATGTCTGTAATCTCGGAAGTATTAGGTAGAGGTGGTAACCCTACCATCCATGTAATAGGGGCGAGCCTATTGCCATCTACCGGGCACAAATCCAAATTCCGTGGCTGCTCCTTAGAAATTTCTGATGGAAAAGGCCAATTACACTTTGCCTGACCTGGGAATCAAACCTGCAACCAATAGACCAACAAACCAGTTTGTCTGTCAGGGGTCCGTAACTTAACTTCGAGAGTCCCCTTCTATTGTTGAGATGTCCAGTCTGGCTATATGTCAAATTTCGTCTGTGTCTAGCTCCAGACTGGAGTAGGACTGGACTGGACTTATTTATTGACGTAAATTGCCTATGGAAACTGTATCTATGCCGCTCAAACTTGCACAAAGTATAGAAGACCGTACAAGAAAGATATATTGTCTCTGTCAAGTATTTCAAGTGAACGAACACCCGAGTTGCTGTCCATTAGGTTCGATTAATGGAAAGTCGACTGAACGATTGTTCGAATGGAATTTATTGCGAAATAACCTTTTATCGCCAAACGCTGCTTAGTCCATAAATTTCAAGTTCATATGACCCCAATCTATTGAAGTCGCGAGTTAATAGGCTTCTTTTGGGTTAGCTCGTTCCATCGTCGACCTCATCTCAGTGCTCAGGACAAGATTAGACCCGTATAATATTAAAAGAAAACAAAATTTATCAAGTCAATATACTTACAACTCCATTAAAGATCTCTTCGAGTCTCTGTTTCGGGTTCTTCCCTTTCTTGGACCTCACGAAGAGAAGGATCTGATCGATGTCTGGACATTTTCTGAAAGAGACAGATACATTTTGTTAGTTACGTCAAAACGAGCAAAACTTAATGGGTCTAAAATACCCTTAACGAAGCCGAAAGCCACTTGTTCTCCCCGTCATTGCGATCATGTTTTTGTTCTAGACCATACCTGGGAACCGTCTAGTTACGGAGATATTGGGGGTCAAAGTTCCAATATTTTCACAAGTTTTTTTTAAATACAAGTTTTTAATGTTCTAACTTTAAATTTCCCACGACTCCCGTACTATTCAATGCATCCATTAGCACAATATTTTGAGTGCGTTACATTGAGTTTTTTCACCCCAAATAAAAAACTCGTCCCAGTCGTTCCCAGCGATAATTTTTGCGTAGAGTTATTTAGTTTGATGTTGACGGCTTCGTGAAGGGTTCGTTTACACCTTGCATAGGCATTACAGCAATTAATTAAGCTTTAAAATAATGTTAAGTTAAAATTGCTATAATTACTTTAAATATTGTGTTAACAGTCAGTTTTTTTTTTATCGTGTTCAGATACCGATCACGATTGCGGCGTTTCGCTAGCTAATTTAATTGAACCTCGCTATATGACAAACACTTATGAAATAGTAGCTTATGACCGCGGCTTCGCCCGCGTTTAGTTCTGCTATTGCCTGACGGGATCGTACTACCGGGATAAAAAGTATTCTATGTGTTAAGGCGCGAAATTCAAATTTTCTAACGTTTTTTGCATATTGCATCACATTTTAATTAGCATACAACCTGACACTGACCTGTTAATAGCAAAAAAATTATGAATTTGAATTTCGCGGGCCACCCTGGCGCTTTTACCTTAATCCAATCCCCTCAAAAACTCATTCGTGCGTTTTCCACCTACGAAACAGACAAGCGGGTCGTAAACTAAATATCTCCTGGCAGGGGCTACCAATCGCCCATAGTGATCACCCGAAATACCTCGGTATAACTTTAGACCGGTCGCTTACATTTAAAAAGAATTGCCAAACTCTAAAAATGAAGGTGCATTCTAGAAATAACTTGCTGCGCCGCCTTACATCAACCAAATGGGGAGCATCTCCTCAAGTTCTGCGAGCAACTGGAGTGGCGCTCTGCTTCTCCGCTGGCGAATATGCTTGCCCAGTATGGGACCGTTCTACCCACGCCAATCTAGTGGATACAGCTCTAAATGAGACGTGCCGGATTATTAGTGGCTGCCTTAAACCGACCCCGGTACGAATGCTGTATCCACTAACTGGGATTGCGCCTCCAAAAGTTCGTAGGACCATAGCCAGCCGCACCGAGAGGACAAAACTACAAGCTGACTCACGCCACCCAATGCACAACTATGTCCCAGTGCCCCAAAGGCTGAAAAGCCGTAAAAGCTTTCTTGGGTGCGTTGGCCCAGCTAGTCCGCCTAATAGGAATGCCTCCACAGCGAGATGTGATCTCTGGCGAGAGCTGTTTAAGCCCCCTGACGGTTTCATCGAGCCGTCTGAAAGTCTTCCACCTGGGCATGATTTGCCGTGGCCGACTTGGAAATCTCTGAATAGACTCCGAACCCAGGTCGGCCGTAGCAAAGATAATCTCTTCAGATGGGGGTTCATGGACGGCTCAGATCTCAAATGTGTATGCAGCGTGTCTCCACAGACAATGGCCCATCTTCCATCTTGCGCTGCATGCCCTAACACCTGCGCACTTGACGATCTTATGACTGCTACAGCGAGCGGAGTTCGCGTAGCTGAATTTTGGGCCAAACATATTTAACTAAAAATTTGCCATCGACACGCTAAGAAGAAGACCTTAATCCAGGTGATAAAGTGTCTGTGTGCTAAATTTCATCAAAATCCGTTCAGTATTTTTTGCGTGAAAGAGGAATCAAGATCCATCCATCCTAAAAAACATTCTCATTGTAAGGAGAAGTAAGATTTACCTGAGCAGTTTCTCCAACAGCACCTTTCCCATGAACCCCGTCCCTCCGGTGATGAGGACCTTCAGCCCTGAGAAGGTGTCCGCGATCCGGTCGGGAAGAGCATCGATGTCTGCGCTCGATAGCGTTTCTGTAGCCATTCTGCTTCTGTAGGCAATCTGGAGAAGGAAATATTAATACTATTATCCTGATTTCAATCGGATGGAAAAAATACAAGGAAAATAGGTTTAAAAACAAGATGGAAGGGACGCCGACGCTAAAACGGTTACCACGTATTCAGTACATCATTCTGCACACATCAAGTAACGGCTAAAATAAAAAAAAACCAACAATGGATGTTGAAATACTCTAACGAACGACGCGTGAAATCAGCTGTTTACTTCCTGCCTAGTTACAGAGCTCATCGAGCTTGTCGTTGCGCTTGCCGTTCGCTACGTGCGTTTTGCCACGGTAACGATACATTGCATATGACGAAATAAAACAATTTTTTATTGGATTCCCATAACCTTCCTGAATTAATTTCTTGTTCTGGGCATCTTAGTATGATATACTGAATTCACCTCTATCAAACTACGGAGGGCTGTTCCTTACACCCTGTATGCATTCGCAGATTACTTTAATATCGCCATTTTGAATTTCGATATTAATTCTTCCTTTGTGTCATAGATGGCGCTGTTGTACTTTTTGTACTATGTTGCTGTATCACTTTTTGTACCAGCCATTCCAGGACTTTTACCTCACTAAAACCACCCCGGTGTTCACAATTAACACATGGGTACCGTTTTCTTTTTAAAATAGTGCCAGTTAGGGCACATCCCTGGGAAGACTTTAGGTAGGGGTGCCCCTCTATGCAGAAGCGTACCTATACTATACACCCACAATGAGAGACTGCCTATCTGACCTCAGTCAAGGAACTGGCCACATAGCTAAAGGAACGAAGTTTTTTTTTTAAATCTTTTTTATTAAGGGATTTTTGTACACGAATACAACGATGTCAATCCCATCGTACTTTTACAAATATCAACTTACTTCCTAAACTAATTTAGCTTATCAAAATAACACATAACCAAATGAACTTAATCTAATAAAAAAGCATATAGTTATTTTGCTGCTTCAGAGGTAGGCTCAGCTAAAATACCATGGAACATTCCGACATCCATTACCGACAATTTCATCGCGTTGATAACTGCGGTTCCCTTATTAGTATATCAGACACATTCCACCAACAAATGCTGTGCATCCTCTATCTTGCCACACACCACACAGTTTGAAAAGTCATATTTTCGCATGAGATAAGCAACGTTATTTAGTGGAATATGTCTTGACCGCAGAAATGGAACGAGGATGTGGAACACAACGCACAATGTTTTTGTACGTTCAAACTTTACTGCAATATCCGTAATAAGCAACATTACAGTATTAGGCCACTGCTGGCTCAGTTGGGCAACTGCATGACCTTGTACCAGTGGCCTTACTGCACACCACAAACAGTACAGAATTTGCGGTTGCTTACAGCCCGGGGCTCTGTCGTTACACAGGTGATGTGCATCGTGCAGGTCAAGGTGACATACAGACCCATCACCCTTGTAATACCCGAAGGCAGAGGTGTAACTAATAGTACCCACATTTCTGCAGCTATGTTTAAGTTCCATGTAATAGGTGGAATGAAGGTGACCGACTGAAGCAATGACAGTTAACACTACATAATTGGTGTAAAAGTTGAAATATCTGTCAGTTCCCATTAAAATAGATGGACAAATTTTAACACAGCGTTCAGTACGTCTAACCAAAGGTATCCAAGCAAAAAAACACTGATTAAAGTGATTTTATTTTGATCTAAAATCATCTTAAAACATTTTTAGTGTATTTTCGTTAGCTGAATATTTTTCTTGTAAGTATTTAATGCGTTTATCTAATATTTTTGTTTACAATTGTCCTTATTTCGGTGGTCTGAATGATTTCTAAAAGTTTGTCCATCTATTTTAATTGGACCTTATATTTATTGTATTTTAAATTGGGACAAGCCGGCCACACTATGCCTAAACCAATGCAGCTCCTGAAAGCTATAATCAACAGTGGCGACCACCAGAAAAGCGCCGAGACAATGAAGCTCGACGAAGTCCCAGAGAAACAATTTAACTGTCTTGGATCCCGCAACGAAATTAATCAGAAAATAATAGCGGAGGAGTAGGAAAAACATAATTTCCACTACCTTCCATATCAGCAAGAGACAGAACGAAACAAGGCCAATAGGTGCAAAGGGACGTTTACAACTGGGATAAGCCCAGTTGCCTAGCACCACGGATAAATGTTATCTATACTAATATTATAAAGCTGAAGAGTTTGTTTGTTTGTTTGCTTGAACGCGCTAATCTCAGGAACTACCGGTTCGATTTAAAAAATTCTTTTAGAATTGGATAGCCCATTTATCGAGGAAGGTTATAGGCTAAACAAATTTCACGCGGACGAAAGTCGCGGGCAACAGCTAGTCATTAATATTAATGGGTCGTAAGTTATGAGCTGTTATATAAAGGGTGTAACAAGACCCTTAACGCATCCGAAAGGCACTTGTTGTCCCCGTCATTCTTATCATTTTTCTGTTCTAGAGTCTAGGCCATACCTGGGAAACTTCTAGTTACGGAGATATTGGGGTTTAAAGTTCCAACTTTTACACTTTTAAGATTTTTTCTTTATACACCTCCACGACCCCCGTGCTATTAAATCCATCCATTACCACAATATTTTGAATGCGTTACATTGAGTCCTACCGTAAAACGTGATTTTTCACTCCAAAAAGAAGTCGTTTCCCAGCAATATCTTTTCCGTAGAGTTACTTAGTTTGATGTACAGAATGCTTGGTTGACGGCTTCGTGAAGGGTCCGTTTACACCCTGTATTTAATTCCAATAAAATAGGTCAGGTAAAAACGCTTGAACGTAAGGAAAGCCTTTATGGTATTGTAGAACAGGCTGGTGTCTGCAACTCCACGTGTACAGCGCGTATTTTCCGTGAGCAAGCCTTTAGTATGTATTATCACTGGGGGAATCGCACCCAGATTGAGCTGCTACTGACATTTGCCACATATTCCGTACTAACAGTCGTTGCAAGTACCTAACATAAAGTTACCAGTAAAAGGATATGCGCAATATTATTACTACTATAAAACCGCTAACGAAATCGCGTTGCGCAGTGAAAGTGCAGCATATAAGAAAAGTCCTTGAAAGCTAAATATATAACATTAAGCCATATGAGCTGTTTCTACAGAACCTAGTGACTTTCACAATAAGCTAATCTTTGATTCAGTTATAGCCATTGGTAGTGCTCATCATCATTCTCCTGCCCTTATCCCAATGTATTCGTGGACGGCGCAGCATAACTTCTTCTTCCATACTTCTCTATTACTCGTCATCTCAGCAGTCAACTCCTTTCTAGCCATATCATCCTACACACAGACCATCCTGCATCCATAGTTTCTTTGGTCTTCCTCTACACTTATAGCCATCTACACTCCACCATACCACGATAACCGATTACCTCACAAGTTTTCAATCACCGGCCACTTTCAGACTTCCTCTTATGTTATCCATTCGCATTACACCATAGTAATTAGCAGATAAGTTAGATAATAAACACTGATTTAAGCTTTCACGGTGAAAAACTAAATTTGTACTGTCACTTACGGGATATCTTCCGTGATTATTAATTATTTTGATCTCCCGATATTTCGACGTTGTTGGAAGCGCGATGATCGCGACATGACTAGAGATTGCGGGTTGATGGTAAATATATAGTTAGGTGCAGACAAATTCTCTGAATTTGACCAAAAGGTCAGGTGCGCACTCGCAACCGGCGTGGCGGCGTGCGTGGATGACCAGACGTATGAACGTGGACGAGGCGACAGGATTATGTAAGGATCGCAGCATTCTGTGGTTTCTGCCTAACCCCAAGGGATAAAGGCGTGAGTTTATGTAATGGGTGTAACAGACCCCTTAACAAAGCCGAAAGGCACTTGTTCTCCCCGTCATTGCGATATTTTTTTCTTCTAGACCATACCTGGGAACTTTCTAGTTACAAGATATTGGAGGTCAAATTATTTTTTTTTTAAAAATGTTTTTAATATTATAACTACTTTAAATACCTTAACGACCCTTTTTACTATTCAATGCAATCATCAGCACAATGTTTTGAGTGCTTTCCATCGAGTCCTACCGTAAAACGTACACAAAAAAAAGTCATTTCAGCAATAATAATTTTTGCGTAAAGTTACTTAGTTTGATGTTCAGAATTCTTGGTTGACGGCTTCGTGAAGGGTCTGTTTACACCTTGTATGTATGTTATGTGCCTTTGTGGCTGCAACCCTCCCAAAAACGTGATGTAGGTCGAGGCTATCACCACTAGTCAAGAACTTGTTCCCTAATCTTACTTCTTAATAAAAATATAAATGCGAAAGTTTCTGAAGATGTATGAATGTTTGTTCCTCTTTCACGCAAAAATGGTTGAACGGATTTGGGTGAAACTTAGCACACATATAGTTTATAACCTACATTAACACATAGGATGACGTTTATAACCTAGATTAATACATACGACAGCAAGGTTGGCGCAGTGGCTGAGCGACTGGCTGCTGCGCTGCGTGTCGCGGATTCGAACAAATATTTGTATGATCTACAGGTAGTTGTTCCGGGTCTGGCTGTATTTGTATGTGAGTTTAAATGTTTGTAAACGCACCCACGATACAGGAGAAATTTCTAGTGTGGGGCAAGGTTTTTTTTTTATAGGATAGTAGTATGATGCCGTGGGACATTTATCGAACTCCACGCGGGCGAGGCCGCGGGCATAAGCTAGTCTTTCTCATACCTACGTTACGTTCTTACACAACGATGTCACACAGTTTCTCTCGAAGTAATCAGACAGCAAATTGTAACTAGAGTCAACTTGTAAGGGAACCAGCATATATAGCTAGTTGACCAAGTTACTTACTAATGTTAGGTAATATTAGCCAATAGAAATCAGTACACACAAGTTTACTGAATTATTACAAAATTCTCAAAATACTAGCTTATGCCAGCGGCTTCGCTCGCGTGCATCTCGGTAATTGTATCATCATCATCATCATTTCAGCCGAAAGAGGTGCACTGCTGGATATAGGCCTTCCCCAACTCTCGCCACATTGACCGGTCCCGTGCGACTCGCATCCAGGATCCGATAACCGGTATAAAAAGTGTTATAAACTATCTGTGTGTCTAATTTAATCCAAATTCGTTCAGTTGTTTTTGCGAGAAAACATTCATCCACTAATCCTCACAACCTACCGTATTTATATTAGTACTAGCTTCTGCTCCCGGCTTCGCCCACGTGGAGTTCAGTAATTGTCCCACGGGGTCCAACTACCGGGATAAAAAGTATTCTATTTGTTAATCCAGGTTATAATTATATGTGTGCTAAATTTCACCCAAATTCGGTCAGTAATTTTTGCTTGAAAGAGAAACAAACGTCCAGATATCCAGACACCCGTACATCGATTCATCCTCAGAAACTTGCGCATTTATAATAGGAGTACAAGTACAATAGTACTGTTTGTTTGTTGTTTATCTGTTGTTGTTTGTTGGGTGTGGGTGTCAGTTAGGCAGTCACTCCATGATAAGTGGTTATAATTATCGAAGAAAATAATTATCTTAATGATTTCAAACACTGCGTAAGTATCACACTGATTACCGTGTAATGTCGAGGAGGTGGTCGCTAAAGAGCAGCTCGTGGCTAAATAATAACAGCCGCTCGGGTCGATCTCTAGTTTAAGCCGCTCTTGTATAGGTTGGTCCGTGGATGGGTCCCATTACATACCGAGGTTCCTCCGTGCCTCGGAAAGCACGTTAAGCCGTTGGTCCCGGCTGTCATTTGTAGATCTTTGACAGTCGTTACAGGTAGTCAGTGGCCCGAAAGTCTGACAACCAGTCTTACGAAGGGGTATCGTATTACAAAGCACTAACTGGGTTGTGGAGGTCAGATAGGCAGTCGCTCCATGTTAACTACTGGTATTTAGCTGCTTCTGATTAGGCTGGATGCCGACCCCAACATAGTTGGGAAAAGGCTAGGCAGATGATGATCACACAATTTAACCGTTTTGTTGCCGTTGGTTATACAGTATGTTAAAAAAACTTGTCCGATCCGTGATTTGTAGGTATTGAGATTAGATTCTATTATTATTCTCTCCGTCATTCCGATCATTATTTTGTTCTAGACCATACCTGGGAACCTTCTAGTTACGGAGATATTGGGGGTCAAGGTTACAACTTTTTCACAAGTTTTTTTTGAAATACATGTCTCTAATATAAGATTTTTACTTTAAACACCTTCACGAACCCCGAACGCACTCAAAACATTGTGCTGATGAATGCATTGCATTCACCGTTGCGTTACATTGAGTCCTACCGTAAAACGTGATTTTTCACCCCAAAAAAAAAAGTCAATTCCCAGCAATAATTTTTGCGTAAAGTTACTTAGTTTGATGTACAGAATGCTTGGTTGACGGCTTCGTGAAGGGTCCGTTTACACCCTGTAAATGTAATCCTTTTTGGCTAACAAGTAAAAGAAAATACTCCGATAAAAATTTAATTAAATGTACTAAAATGAGAAAATGTACACGGTCACTTCGCGGGTGACGTTCATTAACATGTTTACTTTTATGAATATTTTATGTTCCGTATTTTAGGCTTTAACATCTCGCTTATAGACATAAAACCAGACCGGCCCTTAAGAGCCGAGCAAAAAAAAAGCAAGTGAAGCCGGGGCACACTTAGTATATTATGAATGAGCCATAGCTTTAATGTCACCAGAGTACAGCAAACCACAAGTTAGTGATTACAATGTGACCTTCGAAGCGACTCTATTTTGTAGCGTGAGGGTAGTTTCGTAATTCAACTGACATGCGGTTGACGGTTCTTTTGGCGGCAGAAGAAGCCTAACTAACTACTTGATTAAGAGACAGACATGTTAGAAGTGGCACTACATAAATTATTGTGTAAATTAACACTCAAACGTGAAGTAATTGCGACTCAGACATCCATACTAAAAAGATGTTAAGTTTGTATGGTTTTAAGTTTAGGTGTTCATCTTCGAAACTACTGAACCGATTCCGAAATTTTTTCACGAAGCTACATTATCCTCAAGTAAATAAAACGTTCCCTTAGGACATAACGCGAGGGAAGGCGCGGTCAGAAGCTTGTTTACTTTCGAAACACGGAACCGCGCAGATATCCTTATCTACTAAGTTTTTGTCAGTACAAGTGTAATGTGATAAACTTGGCCATTATGTAATTTTACTTTTAAAGCTTTTTAAACTGACACTGAGGGATGACATTATGACCACATTTTATTCTGTTTTTACAGCAAATGACTGTAAAAGTACCCTTAACGAAGCCGACAGCCTTTTGTTTTCCCTGTCATTTCGGTCATTTTTTTTTTGTTCTACCATACCTGGCAACCTTCTAGTTACGGAGATATTGGGGGCCAAAGTTCCAACTTTATCACAAGTTTTTTTTAAGACAACTTTTTAATGTAATAATTTTATTTTATATCTTCACGACCCCCGTAATATTCAATGCATCCATCATTACAATGTTTTGAGTGCGTTACATTGAGTCCTACCGTGAAACGTGACTTTTCACCCCAAAAGAAATAATCGTTTCCCAGCAATATTTTTTGCGTAGAGTTACTTAGTTTGATGTACCTACAGGATGCTTGGTTGACGGCTTCGTGAAGGGTCCGTTTTCACCTTGTATAAAATAGTGCTTTATGGTTCTTTGGCGCGTGGGCTACGCCGCCATCTTGTTTTTTAAAACAATTTCCAATTTCCAAATGTTTACAAACACGTTTACGCCCTGTTCTAACAATGTCATTCGTCCTCCAAATGAACCATCCTCATCATCTACCAGCCTTTTCCCAACTATGCTGGGGTCGGCTTCCAGTCTAACTGAATACAGCTGAATACCAGCACTTTACATGCAGTGTTTGCTGATCCAGTCTCAGATCCCTTGATAAAACTGGAAAGGAACGACATAGTCAAATCAGCACAATATTTAGCATTGAAGTGTTCTTCAGTAAGCCTCCCAAAAGTACCCATCTAAAACCACTTTGGAAGTACCACTCCATAAAATGAATGTGTAAAATTGTCAGCCATAGATGTAGTAATACCAAGTATTGCAGCTCTGTTGTATGTCGGTTCAACTCAGTTGTTTGTTGTGTCGTGGTTCTTGTCCACCGACCCTGACCTGACTTTGACGTACGCACAATTCACGACATAATGCCGAAATAATAAACATTTTTTTTTTGTGACCGATTTGATGAATGCCCGCCTCTTATGATAAAATGGTGTTTATTTTACAAATAGGTTTTTATAAATATATTTACACGCTTTATTTAGCTACCTCGTTGGTAAAGTTGTCACAAGCGCAACTGCTGAGTGCTGAGCATGAGGTCCTGTTCGATTCCCGGGTCGGGCAACCTTGTCATTGGGGTTTTTCGTCAAGAGTTTCTCTTTTGCAGCCACGGAGTCTGGATTTATGCCTGGTACCTACAGCTGATGCAAAACTGAATAGGGTAGCCAGATGAGTCTCAACTTTTATATCGGTCTCCTTCTAAGTTCCATGCTGCCAATTGCCATCCAGGCACAAATCCAGGCTCTGTGCGACTTGGAATCACCAATGACTTTTGGAGGTATGGGTCTTACTTCGAGACCCACTTTCTTAAATAAAACTCGTGGATACAGGAACAACAGTTTAATCTTCAGTCTCACTCGTGTGGGTAATAATGTTGGGTAGAGCTACACTGAGTCGAGTCGTGAGAACAAGTGTCTTTTTACAATATGGCGGCAGTGGATATCCCTTTTACCGGAAACTTTAAGTGTTGCCAATTAAATTACTATAAAATAGTGGTGTGACACAATACGCCACAGACTAACCCGACCTGGAGATCGAACTCAGCACCTCATCCTCAGTAGATCCCACTAAGACACCAACTAGACTACCCTTTAAGTAGTACAGTCGTAAAGATACGTTGTCTAGTCGTACTCAATCACAGTTCATCTTAATTATGCCTGACGCCTCCGGCCTTTGACCGCGAATTCACAAGCTGAATCGTTAATAAACATGAGAACGCATTGCGAAAGAATTTTATAAATAGGCACGGCAGCTATTAATATCTTCATAATGTTACACCATAACTTTTGCATTAAAACAAGTTTCTAGTATCATCTATTTTTATTGATTCACTGGTTTATGCCCGCGGCTTCGTTCGCGTGGAGTTCGATAATTGTCCCATGGGATCATACTACCGAGATATAAATTATCCTATGTGTTAATCCAGGATATAGGTAAACTATCTGTGTGCTAAATTTCCTCCAAATCCGTTCAGAAGTTTTTGCGTGAAACATCCATACATCCATCCCCCGTAGCATGACCACCGTAGACAAGGATTTCTTTGACGGAAGAATCGACAAAATGACAGATTGTGTAGACACAATGACAGGTTTCTTTGCACTATCTGTCATTTTGTCGATTCTTCCTTCGTCATGAACTTTCACATTTATAGGAAGTAGGGTCATCTGTTTAGCCATGTTGGGTGTTGATGGACGGAGAAGAGGAAGACCAATTAAAACATGGATAGATTGTATGAGGAATGGGATGAAAGAGAAAGGAGTAAATGATAGCGTGACGGCTGACACTTCAATTATTTTGTTTATTTTTATATGTGTGTATGTGTTTTGTGTGTGTATGTGTGCATGTGTGTGTATTTGTGTGTGGGTATTTGTGTGAATGTGTGTGTATGTGTATATGTATTTGTGTGTGTATTGTCTCTTTTATTTTTATAATTTTAGCAACTGTAATTGGTTGTAAACATTACCGTTGTAATTAAATAAATGAATACTTACAATTAACATTTTACAGACGTAAAACCATTAGTATTAAATGCATCTTAGACATTTCAACAAATTTCGTTACATGATGTATCATTAGGTAACCTAGTTTGTTTCCAAGTCTAGACTTAAGTGTCAAAATAGACTTTACTTTCACAATTCGTAATATAATACTAGCATTAAGTTATAAAACATGTAATTTGGTAATGTCGGATTATTTAGTGATACTTAATTACACAGACACGGAAAAACTTCTAGAACTTGCGGTTTGATTGTTATCCCCTCGTGTTATCTATTTGTAAATCTTTACTTAAGCTAGTTTTAGTGTTTTTCTTTTGTACCAATTTGATTAAACATAATTTTTAATAGATTAATTTAATTTTATGTTTATACTGTCCTTATTAAATTGTGCTAGGTAAACATTACTTTCTCAAGTTATTATGCCTTGTGACTGCGACTGTAGCTTCGCTTCTTTTTGTTTTTTTGACATTCAAAAGTGCCTGTGATGGTCTAATTGAAATAAATGCTTTGAGTTTGAAATGCTTTGAGTTTGATGGCCTGAAACACAGGTTTAAATAAACCTAGATCGGACAGGTCGCTGACATGTGAATTGAACTATTGAATACTTGCGACTGTTGAATATATTTTAGTTATAGTTTACTTATAAGTAGGTACTAATAATACCATTGTATGAGAAATGATACTACTGCGCCAATGTACAAATTTTGTAATACTTTTTGAATAAGTTATTCTTATTCTTATTCCTCGAGTATAGGCAGAGGTACAGAGCAAACATCCACATTTTGCCAGTTATGTTTGTAATAGGGGGCGAGCCTATTGCCATCAACCGGGCCCAATTCCAGATTCTGAGCTGCTACTAAAAATAACTTTCTTAACACTTCGTCATTTTATTTAATACATAAAGACTATGTATTACAGTGGCGAAGGTTCCATACAACTCGATTCCTAGCGGCTTACTTTTGAAAAATGGCACAGTCAGTATTCTATAGACAAATAATATAAACAGATTAAAGATATGTACTCCGGCTTACCTCTTACAAAAGTTGACCCTTCGCTACTGGTGTATTATATTATTATACTATTATAGTACTGTAATATTTTATCATCTAAGATGGGTTTTCAATGCCAGTTGCCATTATATTGAATCATTGAATGAGCTTCAAAAAAAAATTTTTTTTGTTCCAAATTGCAATATTTCCGGATTTTATTCAAGGCTGTGATAATAATATATTTTAATAATTTTCGATTGAAATATTTAATTAATGTGTAGGTAAGTACTTATAGAAATAAATAAAGGAGATTATTATATTTATAATAATATATTATAGGGATTTTTTAAAATCAATTACACAATGAATAAAGTGCACTTTTTTACATTTGGTAGCTATTAAAAATTCAGCGAAGTTCGAGTCGGGCTCACAATGGTTCTGTAGGTTACCACAGCTTGTTTTTAAAGCTTTCATTTGTATTTAATTAGCTGCTGTAGGTATTGGGAAACAATATAAACCGGCCAGCTTGAAGACAGCAGCGGCAGCAGGCAGCGGCGACTTGAAGAGATAGGCCCCCTTTTATTTTACTTTTATTGTTAACTATCTGTTGTGTAAATTTTGATATGTATGTGCGAGAAAACATAAAAAAGGAACTTATGTCCTATTCCAGACTATAATCTATCTCTGTGCTAAATTTTATCCAGATCCGTTCAGCCGTTCTGGCGTAATTGAGAAAAAAACATTGATACAAACTTTCACATTTACAATAGTACCTAGTACGATTGCCATGATGACAGAAATACAGGTAAAAATGTACGAATTGCACAGACTCTGTAATAGTTATAAAACTGGTTATTTAACTATTTAAATTAGTTTCTGAAGACACAGCCCTGGGACAAATAGACAGCCTGACAGATGGTGTGGTGTGCATTAAGGTCTCGTTTGCACACTTTTAAAATAAAGGGTAAACGGAACTGTACGGTCATAGGACATTTGATACGAAACCCTAAAAAGATCAGTTGAAAACCCTTCCAAATTATTCATAAATTTTATTCTAAAACTAGCTTATGCTCACGGCTTCGCTCCCTTTATGTACGGAATGTACTCACGGGAACGTTTTAAATGTATATATAACACTCGGGGATAATGTAGATTCCCGTTAGTGAAAGAATTTTCGGACTTGGATCAGCAGTTCCAAAGATTACGGCCTACATACAAACTTACAAACAAATTTTACCGCTTTATAATATTAGTATAAATGACTTCTTCCGAGTATCATTTTATAGAAACATAATGGGAAAAATAATAACAATTTCATATGTAAAACACGCAAATGATGAAGTTTGTTAATAAAACCAGGCAACATAATATTTATTCAGTGTGGTAACACTGTTAGTGAGGCGGATTGAAATGGAGTGTTTTGCAAAATGCAACAAGGTCACTAGTTACATTCAAAAAAATTTAAAAATAGATTTTGTGTTTCGATTTCCAAACTCAAGTTGCAGGCTTCTGGTATCTTTGTATTTTTGTAACTTGATTTGTTGCAAATAGAAAATAATTAACGACAAATTATAATATTTTGAAAGTTGAGCAGGTTTTAGTTACAAAATCTAGATTTTAGTCTATTAATAATAAGAAAGGTGGATCTTAATACAAAACGGTGAAGGAGTGTTCTCCTTCACCGTTCGTGAGGAAACCGGCATGTACTAACTTCGAACCAAAAAAAAACAGCTATTCCATTCATTTTGACCGTGTAGGTATGGCACTTTTGTAGCATACAACTGATTTTTTTTTAATAACCGATGAAAAATTTCTATTTGTGGGGGCCCAGAATGATGTACTGAATACGTGGTATCCGTTTTCGCGTCGGTGTCCGCTCCACCCCGTTTAATATAGGTACTTTTATCCCGGTAGTATGATCGCGTAGGACAGTTACCGAACGTCACGCGGGCGAAGCCGCGGGCATAATCTACCTAGTACTTAAAAATTCTAAAAAAAATATTGAAATACCAAAGTACATATAACTATTCGGAAAAACCTAATTCTGTTTACAACGTTTTTTTATACACAGACTGATCAACTAAATGGCATAATTAGGTGTATTTGTGCCCGACGCATTGAAGTAGGTATTGTAAATTTAAGTTTTCATAAAGGAGAACTACTATGACATTGGGCTGTATCTGGCTGGTTCGACTAGAGGCGACACAAAACGAACAAAAAGCAATGAAACTTTTTAGATACAAGATAAACTCTATTCGAACAAGTTTGTATAATTGCACTCGGAGGAGTTCGTGGCTAAATAAATAGCTGATCGGATCAATCTTCAGGTTAAGCCGCGCTTGCCTAGGTTGGTCCGTGGATGGATGACCACCCATTACATACCGACTTTCCTCCGTGCCTCGGAAAGCGCGTTTAACCGTTGGTCCCGGCTGTCATTTGTAGACCTTTGACAGTCTTTACAGGTAGTCAGTACCTACCCCGAAAGTCTGACAACCAGTCTTACCAAGTAGTATCGTATTACCCAGTACTAACTGGGTTGTGGAGGTCAGATAGGCAGTCGCTCTATGTAAAATACTTTACAGATTATGTCGGTGGCAGGCCGCGGTGAAAGATAACAGTGGCACCGTACATGCTACACCGTTGCGTGGCACTTCACTGCACGTCTAAATCTTATTATTGATCTGCTCGTTGTGGGTGGTCAAACCACAATAGTCCGGGTTGTGGAGGTCAGATAGGCAGTCGATTCATGTTGTAGCAACTCTGTCGGAGGTGGAGCTGGACAGGAGACTTTGCATGACGTGTGGATGGCAGGTGGAGTAGGCCTGCAGCCCTCACTGAATGCTTACCGACAGACGGTAGAAGTTTTGGCAGACCATCCGCCAGACGGGCGTAAGACATTCAAAAGATCTTGGTTGAGACTCGCGCAGACCAGAGAAGACTGGGACAATGGGAGGAGGTCTATACTCAGCCAGGGATGAAACAGGCTTGCTTAGATTATGGCGAAACAGCGGCATCCGAAAGGACTGGAAGCCGACCTCAACATAGTTGTGAAAAGGCGCAAAAGAGTTAGACCCGTCAATAATCCTTGCCTAGTGGCTTTTGGATGGAGAGTTTCGTCCTTCGTGATATCCGGTAAGGTGGATTAGATTCATTTGTTTAGTTTTATACCATGCGTGAATAACAGCATATTATAATTGCAATAATTATAATAAGAAACACACAAAGGGTATAAACTTTGTACCTGCCTCTGACGTAGGTACCATTAATGAGTTTATAATGTAATGATAATAAGTGAATAGGTTATCCCAGTAAATTAATGATTTTACAGGCTTTATTTATGACTTTTTTGTTATATTGACTGCTGAGCTGAAGAGTAGTAATAGAGAAGTATGGAAGAAGAAGTCATACCGACATGCTGTCGAACACAAATAAATTGGGATAAGGACAGTAGAATGATGTTTATCCAATTAAGTCTCATTTAGATGATATCAGAAGCGAAGAGGCAAAAAGCCTGTGAATACTCCTAATCCGTGATAAAACGCGAAAAACACAGAGGGTAAATCTTGAAAACTAATTTCCATTGTAAAATGAGCTTGTCAAAAATATCGTTGGATAGGTAGGTAAATGCTATTCATCATCAGCCTGCCTTTTCCTGTCAATATTGGGGTCGGCTACCAGTCTCACTTGATGCAGCTAAATATCAGTATTAAAAAAATTCTAGACATGAAAATATTCAAAAAGAAGCGAAAAAGACGAGTAACCGAATTTTTTGCAACGTAGTTTACAACTGTGAGATAAATTTTGCAATCATGACAAGATGACAAGTCCCAAGGACGACTAAGTAAATTCCAAGTATTACTTGTTGGCTAAGTAACATTACAAAAAAGGAAATACTTGTTTCCGTAGATCGTCTAGCTAAATAATACGAATTTTGTAATAGGTAGGTAAGTAGACACTTATTAACATAAGACTCAGAATCTAATTGAATTTTGGCATTAATTTGCATTGAAGTGCTTGCATAAAAGAGGACGAATTAACGAAAAATAAATTATAATGATTATTAGTTTCATATTTCTCAAAGTTTGAGACTTAAATGACATTATTTAGGATGTTATTGAAGTCCTAAATGAATACGTAGGTGAGGATTATAAGTCATATTAAACTATATTTAAATTGGATACGAAATACTTAGCCATTAACAGTTTCGTAACCAAACTACAAAGCAAGCACCTAATTAGCAAAACACTAATTAGCGAACCTAACTTTAAAATCAACAATTTTATAAGACTATCAAAATAATACTCACATTTTAGACTCGCAACTTTTTTCGTTCAAAGAAATGTCGTCCTGAATTTACTGCAAGGCTTGAACACTACACGACGTCTTTAGTTCCTGCTCCTAACTGCGACTGCCTCTAGCAGAACCGTCGGGTTGCGTTTGTGCTAAACATTGCCACAGTGACTGCGATTGCGACGCGACGGCCCGGCTTGCGCGAGTGTCGCAATGGGTTAGCTTGAGAAGTCTTTAGTACACTATGTACTGGCGAACGAGGTGATTGCTGTACAGGTAGGTAAATTGTAAATGGTTTTGAGCACGGTGTCGAGTTGTCAAGTCTTGTTCATCACTCTATTTTAGTAAGCCGGGCACAGGTTGGCCGAAGCAAGGAAAACCTTTTCAGGTGGAGATTCATAGATAATTCTGCCGTGGAGTGTAAATGTGATGCTGTTCCACAAACGATGGGACACTTGATATCGTGTCCTGCCTGTCCTGTTCTTTGCACATCACTGGAGTTGATGGACGCTACTGTAAGCGCCAAACTCGTCGCCAAATTTAGTCCTGATTCAATTTAGATTGTCATCGACAAGCTAAAAAGAAGTAAGCCATCTAAATAATACAGTGACGAACAATGCACAGCCTTAACCATTTAGGAGCTTCGGTTTTCCACAAGAGGTCCCTTATAACGGATAAGCATTAACCTTTAGCCTTTTGAACGCCAGACCGTAAACGCATCGGCGTCCCCTCCCACGCCAAGCCACAAATTCAGCGATATATGTATTATGTACCTACAAAAAAAATTGAGATTCCAACACTTTATAGATACTGTTTTAAGCTTTCACGGTTTACAACTAGACTTGTATTGTTGACTTGTTGTATTGTCTTATTTTTGACTTTATAGATAACCAATTAATCATTGCTTTTCGTCCTATATTTTTGAAATAAATTATCAGTCGTACGTAACATCATTATTTTATTTTATTTGACACTTTTTCGTATTTACTATCATTAAATAACAGTTACAAAGTTGTCAACTTTAGACGCTGGCATGTTGGGCATGTTTTCATTTGTCAGCTATACATAGACCGTGGCACTCAAAAGGAATTTTAAATTATTTCGACTTAAATTAAATTAATCCTCTAAAGGAAATATGGATGGCTTGTATTTTTATTAAAAAATCTCAAATTCACTTTTAGACAACGTACAACCTAGGTAACCTATACGGCTTGATTTTGCACAAAAGTCCTTGTATAACAAAGGTGAGCCGTAAGCAAGGACTTCTGCGTAAGTTCGTCCTTCGAGGATGGGAGAACTTCGTCCCTCAAGGATGGGAGTTTGTAATATTCTCATCGGGAAATCTTACAGAGAACAAGGGTCTCTAAAATTATAAAGTTATACGTAAGTAGACACAATCATCAGCTTTCTTCTTCTCTTATTCCTTTTTATTTGGTATCGGCGCAGCATCTCTTCTTTCATAGGTATTAGTCTAAATTACACAGAGATCGGCCATCCGTTCTGCGATCAATGTGCCCTGCCCACTGCCACTTAAGTTTGGGGCCGAAAACTTCTGGAGTGGCGACCGCGAACCGGGCCTTTGCGTCGGATGGCTGATTAGGTGGACCGATAGCCTGGTGATGGTAGTAGGGTTCCGCTGGATGCGAGACGCACAGGACCGATCAATGTGGCGGCACTTAGGGGAAGCTGTGTCTAGCAGTGGAGGTCTTTCGGCTGAAATAATGATGACATAGAGGTGCAGTAACAAAAAAAAAATGATAACATTTTAATCTTACAATTTCACGAACAAAGTATTTTGGAAGCCATACCTACTATTATGAAATAGGTTCTACTTATCTCAATGTAGAAACGGTTATTTCACGAGAAGTGTTTAAATGTACTGCTCGACTGTACTCAATAAAAATGAATATTAGCATGAGTGTAGTGCCTGCACACCAATTAGCTTGTTTGACTGTACAAGTTTAGGTATTTGCGCTGCAATACGAGGAATATCATGAACAAAAAAGTGAACTAAAACTGTGCTATTGAGTTAGAGTCACTTCTTGTCTGATTTCTGAAACTCAATTAAAATAAATTACTTATGAGTATAACATACGTTTATACAATCTTACATTATACGTACCTAAGTATGTAGGTAGCTATCATACATTGTATACAAGGTGTAAATGGACCCTTCACAAAGCATTCTGTAGGTACATAACTCTATGCAAAAATTATTGCTTGGAAACGACTTTTTTTGTGTGGGAAAAATCACGTTTCACGGTAAAACTCAATGTAACAGACAACAATACAAAAGTTTTTCGGTTTCATGGTCTGAGACACCCCACGAGAGGTCTCACTGTATACGAAAAGATGTGCGCCCCACCCTTTGGGACCTTCCATCCACAAAGATGCAAAAAATCCAAACTCTTATTTTAAAATTTCGCTAAGGTTCTTCAAAAATCTTTGGTGTTCATTTTCATTCATCAGTAGCATCATCATTCCCCTGCCCTTATCCCAAATTATTTGGAGTCGACGCTGCATGTCTACTTCTTCCATACTTCTCTATTACTCGTTATCTCAGCAGTCACCTCTTTTCTAGCCATACTATCCTGCACACAGCCCATCCATCGTTTCTTTGGTCTTCCTCTACTTTTACAGCCATCTACATTTATACTCAACATTTTCCTCACTACAGTGTTCATTTTCATTATGGAATTGTTTCTGCTTCGAGACGACGAACGGTTTAGTTGTGCAATAAGTATAAACGTGATTTTTTAACCGACTTCCATAAGGAGGAGGTTCTATGTTCGTATGTATTTTTTATGTATGTCCACCAATTTCTCCGCCAATTGTGGACCGATTTAGATGATTCTTTTTTTGTTTGGAAGAGTATTATTTCGCGATGGGTCCTGTTTAAATTTGGTGAAGATATGATGCTGATCTTCGGAGATATACAGTGGAACTCTTGAATAATAGACAGAAAGTCTGCCGTTATTGCTGTAATCGCTTGGATATGTAGATATCTAAAGGGTGTAGATAGACCCTTAACGAAGGCGAAAGGCACTTGTTCTCCCCACCTTTGCGATATTTTTTTTGTTCTAGACCATACCTGGGAACCTTCTAGTTACGGAGATATTGGTTCCGACTTTTTCGCAAGTTTTTTTTTAATACATGTTTTTAATGTAAGATTTTTACTTTAAACAACTCCACGACCCCCGTGCTATTTAATCCATCCATCAGCACAATGCTTTTGAGTGCGTTCCATCGAGTCCTACCGTAAAACGTGATTATTCACCCCAAAAAAAAGTCGTTTCTATACCATAATTTTTTGCGTAAAGTTACTTAGTTTGATGTACAGTATGCTTGGTTGACGGGTATGTGAAGGGTCTGTTTACACCCTGTATAATGTATGTATGCTGGAGGCTGCTTTTTCCTGCCTCTGGATTGGCACTCCTGTTGGATTTGTGCATGATCGACCGGTACAGACCGAGCCCCGTGCCCCGAGGCCTTGATAGGCAAACATAAGGTAAAAAATAAAACTGAAGTTTTGTTGTCTTCAGTGAATAAATGTAAAAGCAAAAATGCAGTGCTGTTCTGCAAACGATGGGATATGCATAATTAACGCGTCCTGCAGTTCTGCGTGCTCCGACAGTGGCCTACTCTTTCGGGGATTACCTACATTGATGTTATTGTGTTATGAAGGTATTTTCCATAATATGTTAATGTTAGTCATTACGTCACTACGCGGTCAAGGCCACGATCTTCGTCTCGAGTCTTATTTATGGCTTGTGTACGCACGACAGCCGATCAAGCTATAAAGAAACCAGTTTATGCGGATCTCTCATTGCATATGAAATCCATACAAAGCCAGGCCAATTTATACTGGAAATGTACAGCTACATGTGCCGCCGTGTGTACAGACACCAGCACAGCAAGCTAAGCTGTACTACAATCTATCTTTCTTTAATAGATTTTCAACTTTATCGCTTTAGCGTTATTTTCAAGGATGAATGAGAAAAAAAAAATGATGAGAAATAGGAGTCCCATAGTCCAATTTTTGATCAGTATTAGAAACAGGGTCGATTGGCATCAATAAAATGTTTTGTACAATTTCTTGCTAACTGTATTTTTTTTTGAAAATCTGTGAATGGGGATCAAAATTTCACGAAATATTATGTATAGTCTCCTAAGAACATTTTCGTGTAGCTACAACGGTTAAGGTAGTTGCTCTCACTGCCCCGTTGAAAGTTTCCGTCCTGTATAGTTTCGTTAGTAGCCGCAAAAAATTAAAAGCCACCAATTTTGGTCATTGCCTTTTCATCCAAATCCGTTCAGTAGTTTTCACACAAACATCCATCCATACATTCTTCCATCCTCACAAACATTCGTATTTATAATAGTAAGTGGTAAGACTTACGGTTCAAGTTGGGCCGCAAGGCACATCACGAAAATCTTTGTAAGAACTGGCGCTCGACCTCGAAAGAATCCAAACACTGAGAATTGACCATTAAATATTTCGAGGAATAAAATCTCTAATTATTTATTCCTCTTTAAAAAGAAAAATACTCCCAGGTGGCCTACCATGACCTCTTAAAGCAGGAGTAATTCCAGTGTGGGAAAGAGATGGCACTAGACGACCTATATAGCTGTCTCTTTCCCATACTGGAATTACTCCTGCTTTAAGACGTCATGGTAACCCCCCAGTTAATTTACATTTTGGAAGAAATTTCGTTAACCTTTATTTGACCTTCAACGAGGTCATCTCAAGAAGGAATATCGTGTAATTTTGTATGATGCACGTCATGTCCCTGCGACAAATATATATTTTTTTCTTCCTTTCTAATACCCTTTTTGCGGTTCCAGACCACACGATTTGCAATCGCGCGGTTCTCGCGTCTGAACGAGCCCTTAGCTTCAAAACAAGCTGTCATTAGTGTCACTCAAGTATTAAATCGTTGAATGAGTAACGGAATCTTTTCTATTAATGACGTCATCTGCCGTACAACTTTAAAATTAAATATAAATTAGATTTTTGGACATTGTCTATTAGAGGCGACAGCCGACAGGTATCGCGAAATTCTCACTAGGAGCTACCTACTAGACTTAGGTATTCCTTAAAATTAAGGGATGTTTAGCACAAAAATAAACTACAGATTTACTGGTCAATTATGTATATTACTTAGTTTCTAATGGGTGTAAAAAACCCTTAACGAAGCCGAAAGTCACTTGTTCTCTCCGTCATTACGGCCATTTTTTTTGTTATGGACCATACCTGGGAACCTTCTAGTTACGGAGATATTGGAGGTCAAAGTTCCAACTTATTCATAAGTTTTTTTCGTTATAAATTTACTATAAATACCTCCACGATCCCTGTACTATTCAATGCATCAATCACAGTATTTTGAGTGCGTTACATTGAGTCCTACCGTAAACCTTTTTTCACCCCAAAAAATCCGTTTCCCAGCATTATTCTGTCCTAATTCAATACATTAAATTACTTTGTTTAATGTTCGGAATGTTTGGTTGACGGCTTCGTGAAGGGTCCGTTTACTAGCCGAGTGCAATTATACAAAAAGCAAAATACTCAAAAGGTGGAACGAAGTTTATAGAGGTCGGATTTTCATGAGAGTCTTTTTATTGCGTTCCTAGAGGTGCAGAAAAGGTAAAAAAAAAATTAATTTCATCGACTTTTTTTTAATTTCCTTCGGAAAATTTTCATTCGTTTATGAATAACTTGAAATTCGACGAATTTATATTGTGTATAGCCATTAAACGCCAATTTGGTCTGTTAATTTGTTCACTGTTGTCGATTCAATGCAAATTTCAACTTGTTTTTGAAAATTTTCCATTTTATTTTAATTATATCTCTAACTGAATTTTATGACTAAGTTTTCTTTTGAGATTGGCAACTGATACTTTTTCACAGATAACTGGACAAGACACTGTTCAATAAAACCACATTCATGAGTGTCGTGACTTCTAATACATTCAATGAAGGCATTTTTTCGAAATGTTTCTATGGAACTCAATGTGCAATATATTGTCCAAATCCTCATTTTAGTATCTTTTTAATGAGGGGAAAAAATACTGAAAATATGCACATCGTCGACAACAATGAACAAGGAAACAGACCAAATTGGCGTTTAATGTATGCACACAGGTCACACTATTACGCCACGGTATAAATTTGACGAACGTCAACTTCTTGTTCCTGGTTTTGTTGGGTACGCAGACGACAGCACTGCCATAGAGAGTTATGCATCCAGCGCAAAAGCCAGCGGTGATGAAGTGCGTTCATTGAGAGAGGCCATGGTAGAAAGAACGATTTCAACCTTAAGTCTTGTCTCCCAAGTGGGGTGATGAGAATCTGGTTGTTTTAACGCCACCAAAACACAAGTGTGCCTGTTCACCGCCAAAAGGAGTCCGTTCAATCTGGCTCCTACTTTCCGGGGCACATCTGTATCAGTCACCGAAAGCCTCGAGCTTCTTGGCGCGAGTGCGAATCTGAACTTCGGTGCCTACATTGAGTCGAAAGCTCAAACTGCGGCAAAAAAGCTGGGTATTCTTAATGAGGTTAAACGTTACTTCAAGCCTGGACAGCTTTTAGTCTTATATAAAGCACAAGTTCGGTCCGGGATGGAGTATTGCTGTCACCTTTGGGATGGCTCAGCAAAATACCAATTAGCCACACTCGACTTTGTTGAGCGCAGAGCCAAGAGGCTCATTGGTGACGATAAGCTGATTGGTACCAGGCTTCATAGCCTGGCCCATCGGCGTAAAGTTGCATGTTTGTCGGTCTTTTACAGATTGTATTTCGGTGAGTGTGCCCATGAGCTCCACGAACTCATTCCACCATCTCCCTTCTTCCATCGGAAGTCCAGACGTACTGCAGGTTATCACCCATACCTTGTCGATGTTCCACACATTCGCACGAAGCGCTTTGCTACATCATTTATTATGCGCACAGCCAAGGAGTGGAATTCCCTGCCTGCGTCGGTTCCCAAGTTCATATGACCCCAATCTATTTAAATCGCGAGTTAATAGGCTTTTTTTGGGTTAGCTCGTTCCATCGTCGACCTCATCTCTGTCCTCAGGACTAGATTGAGGTCAAGAGTAAGGGCATACTCTATTTAATAAAATAAAAAAATATATACAAAAGGAAATTAAAAAAAGCCGCGAAATGCGTTTTGTTTTAATTTTCTTCTTCACAACTCTAGGAAGTCATTAATAAAAGTCCCGTGAAAATCCGACGTTCGCCTTCGTTCCACCTTATTGTCCAATTGCACTCGATTATACACCTTGTATACTTAACGTACAATAAGCTATCTAATAATAATGACATAACAATGAGATCTAAGTCTTGTTACACTCGACCGCACGTCAGCAAGAACTTCTAAAATCGCCTTAATGCTATGAACTAGAAGTCAAAGACAAATTGTTACTATGGATATGCTGTTGACTGTACATATGAAATAACAGCATTTAATTATTAAATTAAATTTAAATGTTTATTAATATTTATTAAAAACCCGAGCAAGTGAATTTGAGTTTAAAATAACCGTTGACATTTTCTAAACTACCTGAATTTTCAACAATAAAATATACACGTGATGCTGGGAGGCGGGGCAAACGCCTAAAATCTCACGACTATCACCAAGTGGGAGGGAGGCCTATAAAAGTGGCCTAAAAATCCTCACGTGATTAAAGGATGGCCCCTTACATGGAGCGACTGCATAATCTCAAATTGACTGTCAATTTTAATTACCTATAAGTGATAAAAAAATTGTCTTGTTTCATAATTTGACATCGATACCAGGTCCCGTAAGGTTCGTTCGTTAATTTATTTGCAGAGGCTTTTCCCAGCAGTGGGACAGTAACCGATAGAGATGTATCCACTAGTCGGTAAAGACGACTATCCGGCAATATTTGTAGTCGGCAAACAGTCGGCGCTTAGTTAGCTAAAAGCACCGACTAATCGGCTGAAATAATTAATATGAAATTACAACATTTATTTTTAATAATTTTACTTAATAATCAGCCCTAACTTTTTTTATATAATCCAGAATCAGAGCTCTTCCGTCGGTAGTCAATAACGGAATTAAAATAATTAAAATGACGAAAAATATGTATAATTTCAACTTTTATAACCATACGGCGGGAGTGAGCCACGATGCGAGGGAAGTACACAATGTTGGCGAGCCCGCTGGACATGAAACGTAGCGGACATAGCCGATGGCTCTAGAACTCCTTCGAAAGCAATGATCGGCTTGGCCGTCTTTTTACCCCATGTATACAACATTAGTTTTAGTATGTGCGAAACCTGAAACACGTGTCTAGTATTTTTATATAAAGAATCTATGTACAAAATTTCAAAACTGTATCTTGAAAAATCACAAAGTTATAAGCTTGTTCTGCGCACGCAAAATACGCGCTTTGACGTGGAGTTGCGGACACCAGCCCGTTATACAATACAATACAAGCTTGTTCTGTTACCTGGTTGTCTGCACAAAAACGTGGTCACCACGCGGCGCCGCAACGCGCGCGCCTCCAGCGTCGTCTTGAGCTCATTAATAATAATAATTTGGCAGTAAGTACCTAAATGATTGCTATAGGTACTTAGTGTCGCTCGGTGTCCAACTTGTAGCCTTTTTTAGATATTTTTGGGACAAAATATAACATGGTTTAAAACTTATTGGGATCGATTCAGTTACTTATTCTGAACAAACTATATTCAGGCTTCGGATATACTAAAAATAATGTTGTATATGTGTGTTTGTATTTACGTATGTTTCTCCGTAGCGTTTAAACTATTCATCCGATTTTGATGAATAAGGTGTCAATCGATTAGTTGTTATGGCTTCGGTAACACAGGCTACACTTTTTCAGTATTCGGGTTTTAGTTTTAGAATTTATTTGATATAGGTATTGTTGTTGCTACCGACTACTCGGCTAATCTCTAGTAACTTGGCTTACATTCTACTATTATTATTTACACTAGAAACGGGATATTTACCATGTTTACTGTTTTTGTTGAGTTCCCGATATTTCGGCGCTGTTGCAAGCACCATGATCACGGATAAACTGAAGTTATTGCGGGTGGGTGTTTATGAGCAGACAAATCGGTCTACCCTCTTTCTTGTTCGTATTCCACTCAGTACCGCTACCACTGTCACTCGCAACTCGAACATGGAACATGGAACTTGATAAATATCCCGTTTCTAGTGTAAATAATAATGTTAGTGACCATGATAGTTTAAAATCCTATACATTCTACTATTCACTCGCTCCACACAAATGGTTCTAAACGTTTATCTTCCGGCAGCAAAGAGTTCAGTTCTTCTATGTCTTGCATAGTCTGAAAATAAGAAAACAATATTATAATGAGTCTAAAAGTACTGAACGGATTTGGATGAAATTTAGCACACTGGATACTTTTTATTTTAGGTAGGTGGACCGATGACCTGGTGAAGGTTGCGGGGATCCGCTGGATGCGAGTCGCACGGGACCGGTCAATGTGGCGGCACTTGGGGGAGGCCTATGTCCAGCAGTGGACGTCTTTCGGCTGAAATTATGATACTTTTTATCCCGGTAGGTAAGGTACGTAGTATATCCCGTGGGACAATTATCGATCTCAACGCGGGCGAAGCCGCGGGCGTAAGCTATTATTTCATGGTTTCAGTCAGATAAACTGATTAAATAATCAAAACAGCGAAGTATTTGACCGATATTTGCGGAATTTTCAGTGGCAGTCACGGAGTCTGGAGTTGTGCCCGGTTGATGGCAATAGGCTCGCCCCCTATTATATGGGACCTAAAGATAACTGGCGAAAAGTGGGTGTACTATTCTCGCCTAATCCTTCGGGGATTACAGACGTTATATAATAATGCGACGTTGGCAAGTTCCAGTCCGCACCCCCCCCCCCCCCCCCCCCGCGTACCTGGTGGAGCAGCGAGTAGCAGCGGCTGAGCTGGTGCGACACCTCGTGCACGCGCGCCAGGCGCTCCGCGTGCCGCGCGTTGGCTCTCTGCTTGTCCACCATCACGGCGTACAGCCGGGACACTTCGCTATCGGCCTGGGATAATTATGAAATGAGATCATAATCAAAATATTTTATTTCACATAGGCCTATATGGGCACTTATAAAACGTCGACAAAAAGGTGCACGGTTCGGGTTGGTCGTTTCCTATGGAGAAGAACCGGCAAGAAACTCTTTTTAAATCATTTGGTATTTACAATATTATCATGGATACAGCATTTGTACTTAAGTATGGGGGGACAGCGTACGCCCGACAATAAGTCGTTGCTTACTACACAAAAAGTGTAGAACAAAATAAAAAGTTAACAAGCAGCTAGGTTGTAGATTACGAAGCCTACAATGTTCACAAATTCACAAACAATCGATTAAAAAAAAGAATCTATACAAAGGTAAAAAAAATATTGTAAAATACTAAATTAAACAAGTGACACAAATATTGTTATCAGTGCTGTAACTATTCTGAGCAAAAGATGTATAAATGATTTGAAAACTATTGTGAAAATCTGATTCGAAAGAAGAGAAAAAATGAGATTAAGAATAGTTAGAGACATCCAAATATTTGTGCCGTTTATGAGCTACCAGGGAAGCCGCATGCGCAGAAGGAACTAACTTCTTTATCATCAACGTAGTCCTTGATTTTGTAATATGCTTTTTTAATAAGAACACGTTTGATGTAGTTTTTGAACTTTCCATCGGTCAGTTCTATAACTGACTTTGGCAACTTGTTATAAAAGCGTATACTGTTTATAAGAAAAGACGTGCTAGTTTTTGTTAATCTGAATTTAGGTATTACAATTTCGTGTTTACTGCGTGTATTTATATTATGAAAGTCGTTTCTAAAGATATAAAATGCAGGCAGAGTCAGTATATCGATCTCTTAATTTTTTTCTCTGAGGGACTCGCGAGGACCCATTTTACAGATCGCGCGGACTGCCCTCTTTTGTAGAATGAAAAATGAGTCAACGTCTGCTGCTGATCCCCACAGCAGAATGCCATAAGACATAATACTGTGGAAATAAGCATAGTATACTAGCCTAGCTGTAGCCACATCAGTTAACTGCCTTATTTTACTTACTGCATATGCAGCTGAGCTTAACCTACCCGAAAGAGTTCTAATGTGCGCGCCCCACTGCAATTTTTTGAATCGATAGTAATCCCTAAGAATACAGTTTCCGCTATAACCATCAGGTCTTTTGCCATCAAGATTTAAATTTAGATCCCGTTGTGGTACATTTGGAAAATGTAGGATTTAAAGAGAACTTCAGTTTGTTTTGTTCGCATTCAGTAAAAGATTGTTAGCTGCGAACCATTTTGAGAGAACAGTTAGACTTTTGTTGACATGTAAGACATTCGTATCTATTTTAAAAATTAGCGAAGTTTCATCAGTAAATAGAATTATATTTGATAATTTTGGCCATCATATAAGAGAGATCATTAATATAAACAAACAATAGGAAAGGACCGAGAATTATACCTTGGGGTACGCCGATCTTGACTAGAGACCCGGAGGACGAGGCCCATATAAATTTACTTTTTGCTGCCTGTTAGATAAATAGGAAAGAACATGATCATCACCTGGTCCACGAATTCCGTAGTGGTGTAATTTACAGATCAGTGTATCGTGGTTGACGCAGTCGAACGCGTTTGAGAGGCCACAGAAAATGCCAATGGCATCCTGGGACTTCTCTCCCAAGATTTCAAAATGTGACTGATGTGTTTTACTCCCGCGAGCGTTATCGACCTACGCTTTGTGAAACCAAACTGTTGACTATGCAGAATCCCATTTGAGTTGAAGTGAGACAACATCTGGTCCAGCATGATTTTTTCATAGATTTTACTCAATGCTGGAAGCACAGATATAGGTCTATAATTAGAAGGATCACTCTTACAACCCGATTTGAAAATTGGTACTACTTTACTATGTTTCATTAGATCAGGAAACTTGCCGCTGTCCAAACATTGATTGAATATGCCTTCCTAATATTTCTTCCATTGTAATTAAGAACAATGACAATTTTGATGCTGGTGGTCTATAGACACATAAGAAAGTATGCCCTTCAACCTCTGTATCAGGTATAGTATCAGGGTACCAACACCTACTGTGGATCTGTTGTACGCGCTGGAAACTGATAAATTATTTACATTAAACAACATCCTATCTGGTTTTAACCGAGTTTCACTAAAACATAATATATCCACTACTACCTACTAACATTTCCACGTCTAAAATTTTGCTGGATAAGCAATTTATATTCTGGTGATAAAGTAAAATATTACTCTCCGTCTTCTCATTTTCTTCTCATTTGTCGGCTCTAATATATAATACTGTTTCATAACTTAACCTCATCATCATCATCCACAGCCCGAATTCACCCACTGCTGGGTATAGGCCTCTCTTTTCTCGTGCCAATCCCCACGGCCCTGTGCCAGCCTCATCCAGGTTTTTCCCCCGATGGCAACTATGTCGTCTGCCCATCTCGCCGCCGGACGACCCACGTTTCTTTTGCCAGTTCTTGGACGCCATTCGGTGACAGCCTTAGTCGCACAAAGGTTTTCAATATTGGAAATCGCGTTACGGAACTCAAATGGAGTTGGGCAGGACACCTAGCAAGGCGCAGTGAACTTAACCTAGTCTCAGTTAAATTATCATTAACTGCGTGTGTGTTAAAAGCTAACGATATATAGATATTTAAATAGCGAAAATAAATTCAATTTAATGGCATAAGGGGACCAGCTCTTAATCTTTTTAAATCCTACCTCAACAATCGCAAACAAATGGTTAAAATTGCGATGTACACTAGTTCCGAGTCAACCATCACTTTCTGAGTCCCCCAGGGCAGTGTTCTTGAGCCGACCTTATTCCTCGTCTACATTAATAATCTCTGCAACATGAAGATTGATGGCGGACTCATTTTCTCGTATGCCGACGATACTGCCATTGTCTTCACTGCTAAGACTTGGGATAATGTTCGTAGATTGGCCGAGCGTGGCCTTGCGAAGATAGCAGCCTGGCTAAACCATAGTCTCCTCACACTAAATGCCTCCAAATCCAACTACATCTGCTTTACTAAGTATAATAACTCGCAACCATCTCAAGATTTTCAAAAATCCATAACTGTCCCAACCCCCCAACTGCTCTTGCTTAAAAAATGACAGGTTACAGCATACCAAATATCTCGGTGTTATGATTGACCAGCGCTTGTCCGGGCACATGCACACCGAACTTATTATGAAAATAGTGAGGAAACTGATTTGGACTTTTAAAACATTGCGACATGCGGCTTCAAAGCAACTTCTGAAGAAGGTATACATTTCAGTGGCCCAATCTATCCTCATGTACCGTCTGTCTTGCTGGGGAGGAACTACAAAACTAAAATTTTTGGAACTTGAGAGGGCGCAGAGAACCTTACTTAAGGTCATGTTCTTTAAGCCCTATAGGTACCCCACCCACAGACTTTACCTATTATCTGACCGTCTGTCTGTGAGAAAGCTTTATGTGCTTCAACTTACACTAAAAAAACACACATCCCTTCCGTATGACCCCTCTAAGCCAAAAAGTAGAAGAAGCTACCTAGTCGCTCCAACGGTCAAGGTTGGATCTGCTTTCGCTAAAAGGCAATACTCAAGGCAATCATCTTCTCTATACAACCTGCTGAATAAAGAATTACGAATATATTCCAAGTGCGTAACGTTACTGAATAAAGACTTATTTAGCTACCTTCGATCCCAAGACATTGTCGCAGGGCAAACCGACAAACGACAACCTACATCTGTCTGGACCTACGCTTCGTCTAGGTGTGAAAGCGTGACTAATAAATAAACAGAACGGAAATAGTAAACTAAGCATTGCTCATTATCTCAAACACCACACAACCTCACTTTCACACTCAGCCGCACACTCACTCATTATACACATACCAAACGAACATGCGCGATCTGGCCTTTTTCTACATTACGCTCATTTATCTGCAGAGCTGTTTGTATAATTGTCTTAATTTCAATTACCTATTTAATGACAAGTGGAAGTGCGGGGTCTCCTAATACAAGCAATCCCTTGCTTAAAAGGTGATCTCCAATAACATGTATCGAAATGCCTATTGAAATTGAAATAAACGTTTTTATTTTTTATAATTTAAAGGTGTCACAAATACTGAATATGGGCTACTACTAATATAAAGTGGGCGACGAACCGTGGGCGAATACAAATGTTTAAAACGGCGACTTGAAAATAAAAGTTTGAGTTACTAGTTATTCAATACAATCAGATTGATAATTCAAGAACTCAAAAAAAAACTAAAACAAGCTTATTGACAACATCTAGTACGCTAAGCATAATCGTAAGGCTATAACATTCCCTTCCCACGGCTGGGATTCAGGCATGCTCTCAGCGATAAGCAAGGCCTAAGCGCCAGGGTAGCCTGCGAATTAACCACTAGATTGTAGATAAGACCCTGCAACTTCAAAGTTACCTAACACGAAGGGGATGCCGGGGTCTTAGTTCGCGCACTTCGCCCGCTTACTAGATCCCGACATTCCCTTCGAACCTTATATACCCCTAATAGACCCCAACATAGTTGCGAAGGGCTGTGCAGATGACACGATATCAGGTGTCCCATTGGTTGTGGAACAGCATACATACCTCTTTGACCTTGCCGGCTATCCCGAGCTCTATGGCAGCCAGCGGGTGCGCGCACGCCGCCAGGTGCGCCTGCAGGCGTGACGTCACGCGCACCCAGGGCCGGTAGTCCAGACCTGGGGATCACGATTTTAGCTGGTTTAGATTGCTTGAAATATGTATAAGAGCAAATTTAATTAGCCTATCGAAATTAACTAACTCTGCATTTAATAATATAATTTAATATGATAAATGTAACTGTATATAAATTTTCGAAAACAAGAAGTTATATTTTAGATATTATTTTGTATCCCATCACAATGTTGTCCTGTTTAACCCAAAGGTTGACTGGTAGAGAATGCCTTGTGGCATCAAGTCCGCCTAACTACATGAAGCTTAAATAAATAAACTGTATTTTTTAGAGTGGCTTATATCAATGTAGAATTCTTATAATATACGGTAGCAGTTCCAAGACTTACCTTCCAACACTTCAGGATCCCTCGCCCCGGGGAGGCCCAGGGTTCCTCTCATTATGGGCAGGAACGTCGATATTTCCTGAAAATCAGATTCAATACTTATTAGGTGGCACTAAGAGGTTTTTGTGAAAGACCTCTTCCACGAAAGTACTACCACCGACGACCCTTCACGACGCCGTCAACCAAGCATTCTGCACATCAAACTAAGTAACTCTACGCAAAAATTATTGCTGGGAAATGACTTTTTTTTTTGGGGTGAAAAATCACGTTTTACGGTAGGACTCAATGTAACGCACTCAAAACATTGTGCTGATGGATGGATTGAATCGTATGGGGATCGTGAAGGTGTTGTTAAAAACTTGTGAAAAAGTTGGAACATTGATCCCCAATATCTCCTTAACTAGAAGGTTCCCAGGTATGGTATAGAACAAAAAAATAGTCGCATTGACGGGGAGAACAAGTGCCTTTCGGCTTTTGCTGCGGTAAGCCGCGTTGCTGTGCTCCGGTATGAAGGGTATGGATATAGCACGTCAAGCCGTTGGTCCTGGCTGCCATTTGTAGATCTTTGACAGTCGTAACAGGTAGTCAGAGGCCCGAAAATCTGACAACCAGTCTTACCAAGGAGTATCGCATTACCCAGTACTAACCGGGTTGTGAGGGTCAGATAGGCAGTCGCTACATGTAAAATACTGGTATCTGGTTAGACTGGAAGTCAACCACAACATAAGTGGGAAAAGGCAGGCAGATGGTGATTTTGACAGATACGTCCATTTTTGCTGATGAAACAGGTTAGACTGGAAGAAGCCAAACCCAACACAATAGGGGAAAAGATAGGTAGATGGTGTACCTGCAACCTCTGTATATGTTCGTCCAGCAACTCGTCTGTGGGTTGCTTGACTACCACGATGTCCCGGGTGCGCTTGCTCTTCCTGGGCTGTAAGCTCAGTTGCCTGCGTTGGAGTAAAGACTTCTTGTTGTCCGGACCGCGAGCGGACTTCGCTGAGGCCTTTGGTGAATCTGTAAAGTAAGCCAAGGTAAGGTATGTTGCTTTGTTTTTTTTTCTATTCTTGTTATATTTACCTGCTTGAAGAATGTCTAGGGAAACATTAGAAAATTGTAATGTGCTTGAGAGCTCTGCTTTGTAACTTGTGATATTCAAAAAGCGCTGTCCCTCAGTCTTATTTGAGTAGAAGATATAGATGTCCATTTTGAAGGAGCTCGTGGCTAAATAATAACAGCCGCTCGGGTCTATTCCATGCCATGGAAACCACTTTAAGCTGTTGCTCCCGGTTATAGAACTTTGACAGTCGTTACATGTAGTCAGTGCCCCGAAAGTCAACAACCAGTCTTACAAAGAGGTATCGTATTACGCACTACTAACTGGGCTGTGGAGGTCAGATAGGCAGTCGCTCCATGCAAAATATTGATATTCAGCTGAATTCTGTTAGACTGGAAGCCGACCCCAACATAATTGGTAAAAGGTTAGGCAGATGATGTATGATAGTTAACCGACGTTTATCATCAGGCCACCGTGGTTGTTTGTCTTATTTCATATCAGTGACGGTAATGCTACTGAAAATTAAATAATAATAATATCATGCAGGGTAAATTAAACTTTATAAGCAGGCATTACTTTATAATTTGTCTATTAGTGGCTGGGTCATGATCCCTAATAGGTAAACAGTTGAAATTTTCACAGAATGTGTATTTCTGTTGCCGCTATAACAACAAATTATAAAAATAAAGTAAAAATTAAAGGTGCTCCCTTACTACGATGGTACGGAACCCTTCATGTGTGAGTCCGACTCCAACTTGGCTGGTTCTTTTTTTAAACCATTTCTATACAGAGAAGTATGGAAGAAGAAGATATGCTGCAATTCATTTGGGGTCGGCCCCAAATGCAAGAGAATCATGATGACGATAAATTTGCGTACAGAAATAAGTATTGAAAGTGAACTTACCACCAATGGGCCTGTCCACAGTATATGATATGTATGGCAGCTCAGAATCTGAGCATATGCTGGTGCCGGGGGAATTGTTGCCACTCGGGGGAAGATCCGTGGACCGTGAGGGATCTGTAATTATACAATGTTAAGTGTTACATCTGAAACCATAATTTGTTTAGAATAAATGAAAGAGTGCCTCGTTGGTCTAGTGGTCACAAGCGCAACACAAAGCTTGTTTGTGACATGAAATTTGGAAATTCAAGTAAGTGCATTAAAATTAACTTATATAAAATTGTAAGATGTCTGCTCTTATCAGTAGTACATACCTGATAAGTTAGGCACAGCTATGGTGTGACCTCTTCTGACTGGCGGCGCCCTCTGTGCCAGCTTCTTCGGAGGCAGAGTAGACTGTTCTGAACCCATTGTGGCGCTGGACAGAAAAAATTACATCTACAATAAATGTTCTGGCTCAATGAGTGAAATTATAGCTTTGGATGAACATTAACAACAAAATGGCCCGTGAATTTGGTCAGTTGTCAAAGAATACAGTTAGGCAACCTGGTTTAATTTGTGAATAATCAATAACGAGAGAAATTCAAGTTCCTGATAAAAGATTCAAATACACATACAAACTTACGCAATTTATTTAATTAATTTTGTTTTTTATTACACTCGACCCATTTAGAAACTTATACAAAAACACAGACCAATTATTCGTTAGGGTTGTTGTTAATTATTATCTAGAATAATAATCATCACAAAATAACAATTTTTCATGCAAAATAATCACAATCTCAATCAATTTTCCAGTCACTTTGACAGGTCAGTCAATGACAGATAATTTTTTATAGTGTTGGGAATATAATAGAATAGAATATTATTTTCATTTTTTTTTTTGAGCAAATAGCTCAAAAAAACAAAGATGTTTTGGCAATTATAGTCGACTAAACACTTATTGTAACTGGATTAATGAGCGAATCCTACACGTCACTCAAGCCTCAGCCAGATTATTGTTATTATTCTAGATGATTAAAACGCGAAAATCCTACAATCACTACTTACAAGTTTGATTTTTTCACTACTCTAAGGGGTTTTTTGATAATAATTTCAGCTTGATTTCTCTACGCGTTCCTGATAAAAAGGGGACAGACAGACGAAGAGACGAACAGACGAACAACAAAATGATTCTACAGGGTGCAATTGAAGTCATGGTCATTATTTTAAACTAAGGCACTACTCAAAATAATGCCCATGACTTTAATTGCACCCTGTATAAGGGTTCTGTTTGGTATGTACGATGCTGGTGGAGTACATAATCTCCTCATTTTTTTGAAGTCGGTTAAAAAGTGACAATACAAAAATGATGCGCTAAATCGACTAGTAAATTAGTCGCTCTAGCGCGCATCATTAGTGAGCCAAAACAAAGCCGAACTCTAGGTTGGTTGTCACATTGACAATGACACTGACAACAAATGACACGTCCACTACACACCTTCCATGTTGATGTTGACGTTTTAGTGCAAAAGAAATCCTGTGAGTGTGTATAATTTCGAAACTTTCTTAATAGAATTGTAACGAAACAATAAATTAAATCAGCAAAAATGGTAGACGAAGGTACTAGAAAAACGTTAAGCAGCATACCCTTGCTTCAAACTAAAGCAGGACCCAGAGATAAAGAGTTATGGCCCACTAGGTTGAAAGAGGAATACCAGGCGCTGATCAAGGTAAGAAAAAATATCATGTGAACATTTTGTACCCAATGTGTCACATTATTATTAGTGAAAAGAGGTATTAGACAACATCTAAAGCATTCTAAAAGATTAGCAACCCTCTGCTTCGCGCCGAAGTTTGAAACTTCAACAATGCAATTATATTTAGGCATTCATTTAGCTGTTACTTAGTGTTAATGAAAATGGGCATAAGAATTCAGAATAGGTCAGAAATTGTGTTCCAATTTACTGAACTTTGGGTAACTGACATCAACGGCGAGTACATCTCACACTTGAGATTTGTAGATGACGTCATCACGACTTGCAGCGGATGCCGTATGGCCTAGTTGATTCTTCAATACACATTGGTGTCAGGGTGAACTTGGACAAAACTCAGGTTATGTTCTTGTAAGTGTTTAATTTTGTTTATTTTGCCGTTTATTTTATTTTTTTGTTTTACTGTTTGCTTTTATTTTAAATAATATTTGTACGCCTTCACGGCAAAACATAGCGCCCATACAATTAACTTAAGACCTTTATGTAAATACCTATGTTTTACAAATAAAGATTCTGATTCTACGAACCGTCACCTCAGGACCTATTATTGTCAATGATGGTCCTCTCGAGATTGTTTGGGAATATGTTAACCTCAGGCTAACTCTGCAGTTAGGTAAGATCAACTTTGAGAGGGAGACTGACAGAAGAATTCAGCTGGGCTGGGCAGCATTTGGGAAACTTTGTTGGGACTTCTTGTTGCATATTTCACAGAGCCTTAGGACTAAGATCTTGAACGAGTGCATCCTGCCTGTTATGACTTACAAGGCCGAAATATGGACACTCATGGTACGGCTGATCCATAAATTCAAAGTCGCTCGGAGAGCTAAAGAATGGGCTGTGCTTGGAGTCTCTCAGAACAAGATGTTTCGACAGAGAACCAGAGTTGTTGACATAGCTTTATTTTTATTTTTTTTTCAAAAAACATTGTCCCACACTAGGAATTTCTCCTGTATCGTGGGTGCGTTTACAAACATTTAAGCTCACATACACAAACAGCCAGACCCGGAACAACTACCTGTAGGCCATACAAATATTTGTTCCGTGCGGTAATCGAACCAGCGACACGAAGAGCAGCAGTCAATCACTCAGCCACTGCGCCAACCATCCCGTCGACATAGCTCACTGAATAAGTAAGCTGAAGTGGCAGTGGGCCGGCCATATTAGCTGTAGAACCGATGACCGTTGGGGTAGATGTGTTCTTGAGTGGAGACTGTGAATCAGCAAGTGTAAGGTGGGATACCCTCAGGCTCAGTGGTTCGGTGGTGTATTTGGAGTAGGCAATTCAGTAGTCACAACCCCTTAAAACTGATCTGTTCCTCTTACTTTTTCCAGTATGTGCAGAACAACAAAGCAGCTGACAATGACTGGTTCCGCCTGGAGTCCGACAAGACTGGCACCAAGTGGTTCGGGAAGTGCTGGTACGTCCACAACCTGCTCAAGTACGAGTTTGATCTAGAATTTGATGTAAGTATGATTAGATTTGTAGTTTTACCCAGGCATTATTTTAGAACAAATTTGATTACCATAAAAAAGGTTATAGTGAGTCAACCTTAAAAGATAGACATATGCTATCGCGGACTTAATTCCGTCACACTTAATTGTTGCGTAACTTTAAACGTAGCGCAAGCAACGGAAGCTCTCAAAAGGAATAAATTTTCCCCGTTTTTACTACATTTTTCATTTATGCTCGGCTCCTATCGGTCTTAGCGTGATATTATATATCCTATAGCCTTCCTCAATAAATGGGCTATCCAACACTAAAAGAATTTATCAATTTGAACCAGTAGCTTCTGAGATTGGCGTGTTCAACCAAACAAACTCTTCAGCTTTATAATACTACTAGCTCTTGCTCGCGACTTCGTTCGCGTGGAAATTTTGGTGTGTGTGTGAGACTGCCTCGTTGGTCTTGTGGTCGGAAGCGCGACTACTAAGCATAAGGTCCTGGGATCGATTCCCGGGTCGTGCAAAGTGTTAAAGTAAAATGTTTATTTCAATTACATAAAGTTATCACACACATGATTTGGAGATCACCTTTTAAGCAAGGAGATGCTTGTGTTAGGGGACGTCCGTTAATTACGTGAGGCAATTTTGGTGATTTTTCGATCCCCTCCCCCCTTGGTGATATGTGAGATTTGGCTAGTCATAAAATCTGTTCCTACCAGACATGTTTTAATTATATTCTATCTCTCTACCAATTTTCAGGTACAAAAAGCCAAGAATTTCACATAAACTTGCGAGAGCCCTTAGTGCAGGCTGACACAAAAAAATTTCTTAGCTTATGTCTCCTACTCTAGACTTGCTTATTTTCTAGTCGGTAGTATAAAAAAAAACAACTAATACAAACTTGCGAGAGTGCTTAGACCTCTTTAAACCGGCCCTGTCGCAAAATCCTTTCTTAGCAAACATCTACTAACTATTAACTACCTCCCTGCCAAATTTTAAGTTTATAGCACAAAAAATGAAGGACTTTCATACAAACCTGCGAGAGCCTTTAGACCTCCTTAATCCGGCCCTGTCGCAAAATCCTTTCTAAGCGATCGTCTACTAACTATTAACTACCTCCCTGCCAAATTTCATCTTTATACGTCAAGCGGTTTTCGATATTTCGTGATGAGTGAATGAGTGACCTTTCACTTTTACATATTTAGATAGTATACATTATACATACTTTTATAGTACCCCTATTAGTAGTACCTAGTCCCCTACTTACATTTTATATTTTATTGTACTTTCAGATTCCCATTACCTACCCAACAACAGCCCCGGAGTTAGCCCTACCCGGTCTCGATGGCAAGACAGCCAAGATGTACCGCGGAGGCAAGATCTGCCTCACGGACCACTTCAAGCCGTTGTGGGCCAGGAATATACCTCGGTTTGGTATAGCACATGCTATGGCTCTTGGGGTAAGTTGGGATACTTGAGTATTCAATTATTTGTAGTTGCTTTTGGGATTAGTTGTTTTTTTAAAGTTGGTTCTAGTGTTAGTGTAGGCTATCACCATAATCTTCGGCCGTAGCTGAAGCCTGGTATAATAACCCTAAGAAAATCAGTTCAAGATTATTTCTTCATCGTGTGGTTAGTGCCCAACCCTTTGGCTGAGTTTTTTTGCGCCGCCAGTGGGCCTCTGACTTGGGTTACATGCCGTCGAGAAATATCTCATCCTGCTGATCCTCACGAAGTTTTCCTTCACCAAAGCAAATGATAATTATACAATACGCACATGAATCCGAAAAATCAGAGGTGGTCTTGGGTTCGAACTCGAGACCTATGACTTGGTACCTAGTTCAAGACGTTAGAGACCCTATTTTTTTCCTATTTATCTATGTAGTGTACATAGTAGTGGCCCAAAATCAAACATTTCCTTTTGTTAGGGTGTTTTTTTTTAAATTTGTTACCCAAAAAAGACTACATACGACTATAATTCCCTCACGAATCGGACAGGTTTTTTTTTTTAAATATTGTATAATTACATACAGGGAAACACCGTTATCACTCAAACCGTGGCTAGTTGAAATAAAAAAAATATATTATAGGACCGAGTTGAATTAACAGAATAAGTAATTTACGTTTAAAAAAATAACAGTAAATTATCCCACACCGTCCGCGAATTCATGGTATGCACCCGAGTGACGTAATCGCCGCAAGTAATATCTACTTACACAATACTCGTAACATAACCTGTGATCCAAACTTTCCTGGCTAAGGACAGGCAAAAATACCTACCTTAGGTGTTGCGAGACGAGTCTAAAATTAAATATTTTGATTTGACAACACAGAAAATGAAAAAAATAATCCAAACCATTGGGTAGGTATTTTTGGCGTATTTAAAAAGTTCATCGCAACTTTATGTACAGTTAAAAATGACCGATTAAATTTATACTGATTGAATATCTACACTTGCCTACATTAATCTCAAAAACTGTTCAAAATGGGATCCATTTACGGCCACGCATGCCTCCGCACGCACCACCTCTGCATACATCCTACGAGCCTCGTTCAGGTTATCACCTGCGATGGCGTAAAGCCGTACCATTTCGGTCCACTGTTAATTTGTGTAAGACTGTAAGACATAGCACTAAGTACACTCAATTTACTTGCGAGAAACAAACGGCGCGGTGCGCGGCGCGACGACGAGTTACGTGCGCCCGCTAGCGCGACAGCTGACTGACTAAGGTTATGACTCATCGTTAGTTGCGCGCGCGTGGCGTATGACTGTTGCCGGCGCGCATTAGGGTGAAATGATCTTGTGGGAAACAGTAGATTTTCTTCAAAAAAAAAAGGTTGCTTTTTTCATTGATTTAACGTTCTATTAATGAAACCAAACCACTGGTTTCAAGGGTAACGGTGTTTACCCTTTTAGCCTGTATATATTTTTATTTTTTTTATATCCATTTGATGTATTAATATTTGATGTATTCATGTAGCGTTAAATTCTAACAAACAATGTTTTCTTCACCCAGCTTGGACCCTGGTTAGCTGTAGAAATTCCAGAGCTGATAGAAAAAGGAGTGATATCCTATCAGGAAAAGTCGGAAGAGGCGAAATGACACTAAACTCCACAGAAGTAAACAAATTGTACATAAATACCTAATATTTTTCAAATATATAATATGTTTTCTATTACTTAATGTGTTTTATTACTGGTAAATAGTTGAAGCAGTCGCTCCTTGTAAAATACTGGTGTCGAGGACGACACAACAGGAACGGTGTAGGCGGGGGTGTTTAGGTTCCCTTTGTCGAATGAGTGAAAAATAAAATAAAAACCACTAGATTCCGTACACATAAAAACACATTTATTACAATATGAAGGAATCACAACTTTTACCGACTATATATTACAGACTTGCTCACTTGGGCAGAATAAACGCGGCGTATATAATACAAATGCTTGTTGTCGCACTGGAGGATGTTCGTGGACTACTACTTTTCACGCCCGCGGGCGCCCCTTTTATCCTCTCCGCGCGGTAGCGCAGGTAGTGGATAGACCGCTCCCACGCAGTAGTGAGCGCGGGGAGCGGTGTGCGGGGTGTGTCTTATATACAAAACACAAACAATACAAATGGTCTTGTGACTTTATATCTTTCTCTATACAATAATTATTAAAGTCAACACTCGAAGCTATATTTAAAAGCTTAGATTGCTGTGCTTCGCCTACATTCCACCCCCAGTAACAGGGTTCAGCCGCATTACAACTTGGTCTGTGGGAAGCACAACAATCTTAGCCACGGGCCGACGCAGGACCCCATTGGTAGTCTTAACATCGACTACACGGATGATACCGTCTTTGCCGTGGTAAACGGTTTTAACAACACCTTTGGTCCACGTATTTCTTTCTTTGTGATTATCCACTATGATCACTACATCACTGACACGCACATTTGGCACATTGTTGGCCCACTTTTCACGTCGCTGTAGCGTCGGCAGATATTCCCGCAGCCAGCGCCGCCAGAACATGTCGGCGAGCGCGTTCACACGTCGCCACTGCCTGCGGGAGTCGATGTCTTCCATGTCGCTCGGCGCAAACGGTGTACTCCCGGACGCAGTGCCCAGGAGTAGGTGATTTGGTGTCAGCACCACAGGTTGATTGTGGTCGTCGTACACGTAGCTCAACGGTCGGCTGTTCACGATCGACTCAGCCTCGGTGAGGAGGGTGTAGAGAACTTCCTCACGAGGCGCTCGTTCCTTTAGTGTAGCCCGTAGTGCGTTCTTCACCGATCGTACCAGGCGTTCCCAACAGCCACCCATGTGTGGCGCTGCCGGGGGATTAAAATGCCACTCTATGCCTCGGTTGGTGGCCTCGTCCCGTACTTGGTCGTGGTTGAATTCTCGTAACGCTGCTCGAAGCTCGGTGTTGGCTCCGATGAAGTTGGTACCCTGGTCAGAGTATAGATGGGCTGGTTGCCCGCGGCGCGCTATCAGGCGTCGCAAAGCTAATATTGCGGAGTCGGCGCTTAGAGTAGCGGCCAACTCCAGGTGTACGGCGCGCGTGGTGAGGCAGGTAAATAAGGCTCCCCACCTTTTCTCGCGACGTCGTCCAATCGCCACCTCTATTGGGCCGAAGTAATCGACCCCCACTCGCACAAACGCTCTTCTGGTGTTTTCCAGCCTTGCGAGCGGTAAGTCGCCCATCTTTGGTGGGGCGGGTTTGGCTCTGTTCACTCGACAGTGCTGGCAAGTGCGACCACAGACTTTACTGTCGTCCTGATCTTCGTGACCCAGTATTTCTCACGGAGGTTGTTGATGACCGTCTCGTGATTTGCGTGCAAGGCCGTCGCGTGGTAGTGCGCGATCAACTTTGTTGACAACGGATGACGGCCGTCCAGAATCACTGGGTGTCGTTCGTCGAAATTTAAAACTTCGCAGTTGCTTAGCCGACCCCTTACTCTTAGTAACCCATCTATTAAAATTGGGTCCAATAGTTTTAAGCTACTATTGTTTGGAACGGGAAGCCCCTTCAGAATGGCGACCCGCTCCTCGTGGAAACTGTCTTCTTGGCACAACTTGACAAGACAGTCGTGTGCTTGCTGCAGGTCTTGTGCGCGTAGCTCCTTCGTAGCCCGACGCTTGCGGCATCGGTCGATGAAGATGAGTGTGCGCGCCACAACGCGCTGCATGCGCGTCCACGACGAGTATCGATCGTAATCGAGAAGTGGTGCCGCAGGAGCCACGACAGCGTGAACCTGTTGCACACGTTCAAGGTCCGCTTCTGCCGCCTCAGCTTGGTGACATGCCGGCCACCGCGCCTGTGAATCACGCAAAAACAAGGGGCCCGAAAGCCATTTTGCGCAATTATCGGGCCAACACAGTCTGGTTGCGTCGTCAGCCGGGTTGTCCTCCGAGGGAACCCAGCGCCAGTTGCCTCTGTCTGACAGCCTATCTATCTCAGCTAACCTATGTGAAATAAATTTCTGGAACTCATGCGCATCCGAGTTTATCCACTTCAGGACCGTCATGCTGTCTGTCCAGTAAAACTTCCTTTCGATCGGTAGTCCTAGTTCTTTTTCTGCAGTTTCTGCTAAACGACAGGCTAATACTGCTGCTTGCAGTTCTAATCTAGGGATCGAAACTACCTTTTGTGGTGCTACACGTGCTTTCCCTAGCAGCATGACAACTTCCCTATTCCCTTCGGAATTATAGCCTACTAGGTAAGCGACCGCGGCGTAAGCTAACTCGCTTGCGTCCCCGAACACATGTAACTCTAAGTGTTCGTGGTTCAACCCATACCACCGCGGTATCTTAACGTCATTTAGACGGTGTAAGTTCTGAAGCCATTCGAACCACACCTTGGCATCTTTACTATGCAATAGCTCATCCCACTGGATTCCCGATCTCCAGATTCTTTGCATCAATATCCGCGACTGGATGACGCAGGGATATAGGAAACCCAGTGGGTCGTAAATTGACATAATTAAACTTAGAAATTGACGCTTAGTGGGCACTAGACTACCATTTACTAGCTCTGCTGGCAATCGTTTAAAGGAAAGGTCGAAACCTAATTCATCGGCTTTAGGCGACCAGATTAGACCTAAGGTTCTCTCCTCCGTGCCCACTCCTTTTTCGAGCGCTACTCTTTCCGGCATGTCTAATTCTAACTTTTCCCTAAGCTCTGATGAGTTTGTGACCCACCCCCGTATTATAAACCCACCGGAGGCGTGTATTCTGGTCACTTCCTCAATTAGCCTGTTAGCCTGCTCCTCGGACCAAGTACTATCTAAATAGTCGTCCATGTAGTGCTTGGTCTTTATAGCATCAACAGCTTCGGGATATTCCTCACTAAACTCACTGGCATTTTTATTTAATATATAAATTGCCGTGGTTGGTGATGAGACCGCACCGAAAATCATCGAAATCATCGCGTACGTCTCGGGTTCTTTACGTTGGTCCGCGCCTCTCCATAGAAATAATTGAGCGCCTTGATCTGCTGCTCTAATCTTAATTCTCAGAAACATATCGGCAATATCCCCTGAGAACGCTATGGGGCCTACCCTGAATTTTAATAATATGCCAAGTAAGGAATTTAGCAAGTCAGGTCCCGTTAGCAAGTTATCATTTAGACAAGTACCATGAGAGGCCGCGCTTGCGTCAAACACTAAGCGAAGCTTCCCTGGCTTGTTTGGATTTACAACCCCGAAATGTGGTAAATACCAAACTGGCGAGTTATCTACCTTGCCTTCTACTTTGTGTGCATAGCCTTCGTCTATCAACCTATGTACTTGTTTTGTGTACGCCTCTGCGAACACAGAATCCTTACGCATGCGCCTCTCTATACCGTACAGTCTCTGACGGGCCTGACTATAATTATTGGGCAACTGTGTGTTGTCCTGTTTCCACAACAAACCTACTTCCCATTGTAACTTGTCGGGAGTGCGACGACTAGTATTATCTAATACATTAATCGCTCTCTCGACGTCTTTATGTTTACGAGTGTTGTGCGAAATACCTATGGCTTCTAACTCGAATTGCTCTTTCACTAGGTTGTGTAAATCAGGAAGGGATACTGTCATGCTGCTTACAGAATCACTACTACTATCACTATTTAAAGGTCCATGTATGACCCAACCTAGCTTTGTTAGTGAGGCAACTGGCTTACCAGATCGTCCCCGGCGAATGTCCCGACCGACGAGTAGCTCCCAGTTGTCCTGCCCGAGTAGTAGCAGCGGCTTGGCTCCCCTCATTTCCACGCAACCCAAGGCACGGAGGTGAGCGTTATCACTTAGCACTGATGACGACACTGTCTGCGTTGGCAAGTTCATGTTTACCATGGTGCGGCACTTAACACTGTGGCACTGTCCATTTGGACCTTTAACCCGCACTTGTACCACTCGCGATGACTGGTCCGACACTTTGTAGCCACCCGCGGTTTTTAACGATAGGGGAATACGTGGTCCCGCTAGATCGGTGGCTAGGGAATTGTCTATTAGCGATACGGTTGCACCATCGTCTAATAACGCGTAACACTGTTTATCGTCACCATTTTCGTAATTTAAAGTCACTGGGATTATTTTTAACAAGGCTGTAGCTCGCCATTCCCCGATGTTTGTTACACTTTCTTCTTTACGTTTATCCGCGTGTAACAACACGTGATGTCCGAAACCGCACTTTTCACACCTGTTGGCGCGGCAGAACCTCTTGGGATGTTTCTTCACTAAACACTTGAAACACATGTTCTTCTCTTTTATTATGTCCCAACGTTGCTGAACACTTAACTTTTCAAACTGTTCACACTTGTCGATGGCGTGTTCCTGTTTGCAGATCACACATTCCTTCGGCGCAAGGGATTCATCACTCTGCGTGTTTACTCGTTGCGGGAATGATGGTCTGTTGATGACGGGTCGTGCGATATTCACTGGTCGGGTTTGACCGGTGACCGGTTTCTGCGGCTTCGTAGGAGGCTTAGATGTACTAGGCTCGTACATAGATGCCTGTACGTAGTATGAAGACGACCGTGCCAAATGTACCAAGAAATGCGATACGATTTCTAGATTTGGTGACACTCTCAAGTCCACTCCCTGTGAGTTGTCCAAACCCATCGCGAAGTCACCATACTGAGCACGTTGCACTGGTGTTAACTTGGACAGCAGCTCACTCACTAATTGTGGATTATTTAAATAACCTTCCGCACGAATGTTCTTCAGTAGTGACACACAATTTCGAACTGTTGAAGAGAATTTCCTTAGTTCCCGGCCACTTTCCGTCACTCTAGGCAAATCTCTAACTTTTCTTAACGCGCACTGTAACACTAGGGTCGGATGACCGAATTCTTCCTCTAGAGCACGCATTATCGCTGAAGGGTCTGTTGACGTGCGCAACAAGTCTTCCACTGCGATCTTCGCTTCGCCATGTAGTGATGTTTTCAGACGTGCTAAGTTTTCATGCGCCTTGAAATTGTATAATTCAGTGGTGTCCCAGTACATATTTCGATACGAAATCCAATCGGCAGGGTCACCACTAAAGTGTGGTAATTCATACGCCTGCCTTGGGACCGGCCGTGGTCGTGCCATGCTCGTGATCGCTTCTGCCAATCTGTCGATTTTCCTGTCTCGTTCCCTTGACAATTCTCGCCGTCTTTCTGTATCACCCACTCCGACATCTCTCTGCCGCTGTGTATCCGACTCGAGCGTTGATACTCGAGGTACACTTGCGGCCGGAGTGGTAAAAACGGGATAGTTATCGGGAAGACGGAACTTCACTGCTGTCGACACTGGCGTGTACAATTGCGTAGTAGGTGTCGTTCTATTTGGCACCGATACTGACGCAGTTGACTCAAACACATGCGGCACATTTATAACACGAGGCACAATTGGTTCACGATAAGTAACAGATTCAACATTGACTGTACTTACATTTTTCTCGTGGGTCGCAGCTGTTACACGGGGCGCAGCCACTTCAACAGGCGCGCTTGACACAGACGGCGTACACAACACTGCATCCACACGAGACACTTGGGGCGTTGTTTCGACCCATTCTTCAACACGCTGAGCCGTGTCCACATCCGAGTTGGAATCATCACTCTCGGCGGCCGCTTCTAACTCAGCGATGTCTGCTTCCATCCTTTTCCTCACTAGCTTCTCCTTTAACTGCACCAAATCGCGTTCAGCTTCGTACTCAATCCTTTTTCGTAGGAACTCGACGCTCTTGCGACTAGTCCTAGATGAGCCGTTGCTGCTTCTGGATCCGTGGCGCCTTCTTGAGACTGCTTGCCCTCTTCGTTCCTCTGACGTACTTCCACTGTAGTCGATCACTCGACCACCCGTCAGTGGTATAATAGGAGCAGCCGTTGATGCTAGCGTTGGTGCGACGGACGGCGATCCCGGTGTCCTCTCAGACGGTAAGCCTGAGTCCGAGATGACGTCAGCCTTTCGCCGCGCACTTATTTCTTCAGCCAATCTTCTGAGCTTGCTGCGCGTGGTCACTGAACTCTTTTCACTCATTATTACTGAACCGATCCGGCTCGAAGGACCAAAATGTCGAGGAAGACACAACAGGAACGGTGTAGGCGGGGGTGTTTAGGTTCCCTTTGTCGAATGAGTGAAAAATAAAATAAAAACCACTAGATTCCGTACACATAAAAATACATTTATTACAATATGAAGGAATCACAACTTTTACCGACTATATATTACAGACTTGCTCACTTGGGCAGAATAAACGCGGCGTATATAATACAAATGCTTGTTGTCGCACTGGAGGATGTTCGTGGACTACTACTTTTCACGCCCGCGGGCGCCCCTTTTATCCTCTCCGCGCGGTAGCGCAGGTAGTGGATAGACCGCTCCCACGCAGTAGTGAGCGCGGGGAGCGGTGTGCGGGGTGTGTCTTATATACAAAACACAAACAATACAAATGGTCTTGTGACTTTATATCTTTCTCTATACAATAATTATTAAAGTCAACACTCGAAGCTATATTTAAAAGCTTAGATTGCTGTGCTTCGCCTACAACTGGCATTCACACAAGTTCGATCGTGCATGGAGTAGGTACTTCCCAGCTTTAGGATGGATCAGCCAAGTACCAGCTGCAAGCGTTAGAAGCTATTGAGCGTCGTGTAAAGAGGCTTTGACAACGACTCCCCTGTCAAAGCCAAGTTCTAACGTCTTGAACATCGCCGCAAAATTAGCCTATCGGTTTTAGTCGGTCACATTTCAGAGAGTGTGCTTTGGAACTACATAATCTAATTTCCCCATCCCCATTCTATGCGAAGCATCACCGTTTTATGGTTGAAGCACGGTAATAATATCTACAGTAGTGTATCTTCATACAAACGGTCGGAACGCGAGTCATACCTACACGCCTTGAGTTTGGTACACACTCGGTACGCAAGAAGTCGCGAATGCGCCGCACTGACGAACGAACGTTGTGATGGTTTTGTAAGCAGTAAGCGTGCGATTTGTGAATATTTGAGTGAAATAAGAACAAGTATTTACTAAATATGGCAAAGAGTTTAATATACTATATTGTGCTGTATTTGGTTCATCATCATCACGTCAGCCGAAAGACGCCCACTGCTGGACATAGGCCTCCCCCAAGTGTCGCCACATTGACCGGTCCCGTGCGACTCGCATCCAGCGGATCCCTGCAACCTTCACCAGGTCATCGGTCCACCTAGTGGGAGACCTTCCAACGCAGCGTCTTCCGGTTCGCGGTCGCCACTCCAGAACTTTTCGGCACCATCGGCCATCCGTTCTGCGAGCAATGTGCCCTGCCCATTGCCACTTAAGTTTGGCTATTCTTCGGGCTACGTCGGTTACCTTGGTTCTCTTGCGGATGTCCTCATTTCTGATTTGATCACGCAAGGAAACTCCGAGCATAGCCCTCTCCATTGCCCTTTGGGTGACTTTAAGCCTTCTGATAAGGCCCATTGTGAGCGACCACGTTTCGGTCCCGTATGTAATCACTGGCAACACACACTGGTCATAGACTTTCGTCTTGAGACACTGCGGTAAGTTGGACGAGAAGATACCACGCAACTTCCCGAACGCTGCCCAGCCGAGTCGGATTCGACGATTGACCTCTTTCTCGAAGTTAGACCTACCTAACTGGATCGTTTGTCCCAGGTAGACATAATCGTCTACAACATGTATTTGGTTGCTTGAACTTAATAACTTGAATAACGCATTTAGAGATAACATTTTTTAAATTACCTGGAAACTCCGAAAGGTAAGACTATAAAATAATTTATTTATACCTACTAGTAGATACGTAATTTAAACAAATTACGTATCTACTAGTAGGTATTAAACAATTTTTTTTTAAACGAAATAGTAGGTATTTTGTTTAAAAAAAATTAATAACATTATTTTTTTTTAAACGAAATACCTACTATTTCGCTTTATCCACCGAGTAAAATACCTGGATTAATTAATAAATAAGTGGTTAGGGTGAAAAAAGTGACACACGAGTGATATACCTACGCTCACGTTAAAAAAGTCTCGAATTTATATTTTTTATTAAATCTACTATTCAAAAGACACAACTTGTATTTTTTATCCTATTTCATTCACAACTAATTTCTTTTTTTTTAGCAACTCAACTGAGTAGATGAAATTAAAATACTCTAGGCGCGGCAGCCCTATCGCTTGCGAACGTACCGCCTGGCTGTAGGTAACTATTTCAAGGACAGGGCCAAGTCCCAATACTGTAATATATTTATACTGTGGTTGAAGTCCCACGAACCCGAACAAAACGCTTCCACATAATATAATATGCGAACCGCCAGTCTGGAATTCACTGCCGGCTTCTTTATTATAATCTGGATCTCTTCAAAAGTCGAGTGAATCGGTTTCTTTTAGGCAAGCGTGCTCCACCCTAGGCCGCATCATCGCTTCACGTTAGGCGAGTTGCGGTCTATTTAGTATTGGAAAAAACCGGTTAGACTGGAAGCCGACCCCAACACACAGGGAAAAGGCAGGCAGACGATGACGGTGATGAAATAGTTCAGGAGATGGTTCAGTATCTATTTAGTATCATAAGAGTATGTTAGGATCGTAGCCGGTAGAATTCTGTAATTGTTGACTAACCCCCATGAGAAAAACGAATTACTTTATGTATGTACAATTGCCAAATTTCACCCAAATCCGTGCAACCGAACAAACATACATCCATCCATCCACACAAACTTTCACATGTGAAATATGTAGATATTAGTACGATTTAATACGCCAGTTTTGTTGATTCGTCAGATCAGTTCCGCTGATTCGACAGTATTGTGAATTAATCAGTTGAGTCAATTCGACAGTTACCAGTGTTTGCCAGTTGATAGCAGTGCCCAATTTAGGATTGGTTGGCGCGGCTTGTTTTTCTTTCATACTTACATCTTTATCGGCCGTTACCTACCCCAGTAGTCACCTCGTTTTAGCCAGGTATTTCATCTTTCACATTGTAGTCCATCCATTGTTTCTTTTGTCTTATACTCTAATTTATGATATTAAGATAAAAATGCATATTGTATTGCAAATTTCATATCCACCGCGCGACCATCTTCTACAAAATGAATAAAGAATCAAGTCGGACCCGGAATCATGGAGAAATCGGTGAACATAAGTACAGATGCCAGCGCATCAAGCTACCCGAACTGTAAAATTTTCCCAAACAACCTTAAACCTAAACGCTTAGCGATAAAGTTGAAAATCTATTCCAGAAATTTGACAGATTGTAGTAGGTTGATGTGCTGGCGTTTGTACATGAATAAAAAAACTGCTGGTGGAGTACATAACCTCCTCCTTTTTTATAAGTAAGTAAAAATAAAAACAATTAACCCAACTTAAAAATATATAATCCCATTTTAAAAACTAATTTTCAAGCGAAAATATATAAATAAATTTTACAAAAACAGTAACACAACATTATACCAAACAACACACTTATAACATAATGTGCAATGCGCAAATAGAACTGTTTCCTCATGCCCCAATGAGTGTTTTTCAATTTATCTTTGAGGACATATTTCCTGAGTCCGACGCACCATAGTACTATTTGTTCTGTCCAGTCCACATCGGCGATGTCGTTGTAATAGATGACTTTGTCGCTGGCTGACAAACTGTTGTATAGTTCAACAGTGTTGCTATCGTCAAAAATCCAGTTGTTGGTTGTGTAGCATGCAACTGTGGTCGCCATCTTGGTTATTGTTGCGTAAGTTTTCTTCAACCTGTACAAAAGTAAAATCATGTGGTCATAGAGGCACACATAGCAAAACATCACGACTGTAATCCCGAATCTGTAATTTCTGTGTTTGTCAGAAGTGTACCTAGTTGTACACCCACATTTCGCCAGTTATATTTAAGTCCCGTGTATGAGGGCCGACCCTGTTGCCCGTTCGCGAATCATATTTTGTTCAACATAATTATAGCCTGACACTGACGGCTGAACTTACCGTATGGTGTCGGACGTAAAGAATAGCACCATCCCATATCTTCCTGTGGGTGTCGTAAGAGGTAACTAAGGGACTTACCAGAGAATGGGCAGCAGCGTTCTGTGTGAGTTTTATAACAACCGTACTGCGATCGCTAACCCGCCTGCCAAGCTTGGCGATTATGGCAAAACCCCCCCAATGATGAGCGCAATGCAAAAATGGCCCCTAGTACCCGGCAGCCCTTCTACCCTCGAGTATGGTAGCGGTCGAGGTTACGGCGTGGCAAGGGGTGCGAAGAATCTCCGGAAAGGATCAGGCTGCCTATACCGACGACTTGACCTGGCAACATACAACACGCGTACACTCCGGACCGACGAGAAGATAACGGAACTCGAAGAGGAATTGAGCAGGCTGCGATGGAGTATTGTGGGATTATCTGAAGTCCGAAGAGAGGGGGAGGACACGATAATCCTGAAATCCGGCAACCTGCTCTATTTCCGAGAGGGTGACCAGCAATCCCAGGGCGGTGGTGGGTTTATCGTCCACAAGTCCCTCGTGAATAACGTGGTGAAGATCGAGATTGTGTCGACCAGGGTGGCCGTACCTTGTACTCAGAATATCCTCAAGATATTCGCTGAAGGTCATACAGGTCTACGCCCCGACCGCGGCACACCCCGACGACGAAGTGGAGACCATGTATGAGAATATTTCTAAAGCCCTGCATGGTTTCAAAACTCACTTCACCGTTGTCATGGGGGACTTCAACGCGAAACTGGGCAAACGAGACGGGGATGGTGAGACAAGTGGAGCAATTTGGGTGTGTACGTCGGAACCACCGGGATCACCAACTGGCTAGTTTTATGGAGAAGGGATGAACTCCTTCTTCAAAAAGCACACACACACACAGCACAGGAAGTGGACCTGGCAGAGTCCCGATGGTGCAACTAAAAATGAGATTGACTTCATCATGTCAACCAAGAAGCAAATGCTCAATGAAGTCTCTGTGATCAATTCGGTAAAACCGGGAGCGATCACCGCATGGTAAGAGGCACATTGAACATCAATATCAAGCTTGAAAGGTCTCGACTGATGAAGTCCACGCTTCGTCCAGCACAGATCCAAATCCAAAATCCCGAGAGCTTTCAGCTTGAACTCCAGAATCGTTTCGAGTGCCTAGGAAGCTCAGTGGACGGATACAACGATGGGTTCGTGGAAACTGTCCATACGACTGGGTCTAAGTTCTTCAAGAACCGTCGTGCACATAAGAACAAAAAAAATTCTGATCATACTCTCGAGCTCATGAAGGAGCGGCGAGAGATGATCATGCAGTCTTCAGACGAGGCGTGGAAATACCGGCAGCTCAATAGACGGATCTCTTATCCTTGAAAACCGACCTCGGCGCGCTTTAATACGACGCTATTGAGCGGAATAAAAGCTCCAAGGTATTTTCAAGAGATCTGGCTATTGGGCAGAGCCAGCTCACAAAACTGAAGACCAACGATGGCAGGATTGTATCTGCCAAACCGGAGCTGCTGAACAAGATCGCGAGTTTTTATGGGCAGTTGTACACTTCAACCACTAAACCCGTTGCAAATCTAGCTAACGACCCAAGACCTAGACTGACCCGATACTATACCGAAGACATTCCGGATGTCAGCGTGTACGAGGTTAGGATGGCTCTGAAACAGCTTAAAAACAACAAGGCACCGGGTGATGACGGAATTACGGCAGGACTCCTGAAGGCGGGTGGAAAACCGGTTCTTAAGGCCCTTCAGAAGCTGTTTGATTTCGTCATACTCGAGGGGAAAACGCCTCAGGCATGGTGCAGGGGTGTGGTGGTACTCTTCTTCAAAAAGGGCGACAATGCCCGGCTGAAGAACTATAGGCCCATCTCACTTTTAAGCCATGTCTACAAGTTGTTTTCAAGAGTCATCACGAATCGTCTCGCGCGCAGGTTTGACGATTTTCAGCCTCCCGAACAAGCCGGATTCCGAAAAGGCTTTAGCACCGTAGACCACATACATACGCTGCGGTAGGTTATACAGAAGACCGAAGAGTATAACCTGCCTCTCTGCTTAGCGTTTGTGGACTACGAGAAAGCCTTCGATTCGATCGAGACTTGGGCTGTACTGCAGTCTCTCCAACGGTGCCAAATCGACTATCGGTACATCGAGGTGTTGAAAAGTTTGTACAAAAAGGCCACCATGTCAGTCTGACTTCAGGACCAGACCTCGGAACCTATCCTTCTGCAGCGAGGTGTGAGATAGGGAGATGTCATATCTCCAAAACTGTTCACCGCTGCACTGGAGGATGTCTTCAAGGTTCTGGACTGGAGAGGGCTAGGCATCAACGTCAATGGCGAGTGCATCGCTCACCTTCGGTTTGCCGACGGTATAGTGGTCATGGCTGAGACCATGGAGGACCTCAGTACAATGCTTGATGACTTCAGTAGAGCTTCTGAAAGATGATAGAGTCTCCTATCAAGATCGGAGACTCTACATTCGAAGTTGTAGACGATCATGTCTACCTGGGACAAACGGTCCAGTTAGGTAGGTCTAACTCCGAGAAAGAGGTCAATCGTCGAATCCGACTCGGCTGGGCAGCGTTCGGGAAGTTGCGTGGTATCTTCTCGTCCAACTTACCGCAGTGTCTCAAGACGAAAGTCTATGACCAGTGTGAGTTGCTAGTGACTACGTACGGGACCGAAACGTGGTCGCTCACAATGGGCCTTATCAGAAGGCTTAAGTTCACCAAATGGGCAATGGAGAGGGCTATGCTCGGAGTTTCCTCGCGTGATCGAATCAGAAATAAGGAAATCCGCAAAAGGACCAAGGTTACCGACGTAGCCGGAAGAATAGCCAAACTTAAGTGGCAGTGGGCAGGGCACATTGCTCGCAGAACGGATGGCCGATGGGGCCGAAAAGTTCTGGAGTGGCGACCGCGAACCGGAAGACGTTGTATTGGAAGGCCTCTCACTAGGTGGACCGATGACCTGGTAAAAGTTGCAGGGATCCGCTGGATGCGAGTCGCACGGGACCGGTCAATGTGGTGACATTTGGGGCAGGCCTATGTCCAGCAGTTGACGTCTTCCGGCTGAAATGATGATGATGATGATGATGACTGACGGCTGACCTGCAAATTGCAAGAAACGTAAGAAAATTTGAATTTCGCGGGCTACCCTGGCGCTTCCACCTTGAGATACGGTGCTCAGTGCCTTAACTAAATAAATGGGGACCTTGTTTCTATAAAGTGTAGCGGATGTCCACAGAAACCGGCGTTATGACAGTTTCAGTCTACTCCCATTAAAAAAATGCGTGGTGTATTTGTTTACGTAAGGTTGGATTGCTGCTCAGCTGCTGTCAAAGGCCACAGAAGGAAAATAACTGTAATTGTAATACCGTGGTGGTTTATTGAGCATCACGCAGAGTCCATCGGCGAGCTGGGCAGGGATGGTGTGCAGCAAGAAGCTGGTGATCAGGTGCAGCCACCGGTACGGCCATTGGACCACAAAGCAGTACCAGATCGCCTGAGGAGAGATGACGGTTCGGCGAGCGACGTTGTTCAGGATGTAGGAGAGGCCTCCTGGAAAGGGCAAAAGTTCTCACTATTGGGACACGGTCTCTTATAAAGAAAGAAAGGCAGTAGTGCACTCACATTTCGGCAGTTATGTTGAAGTCCCATGTAATAGGGGGCGAGCTTATTGCCATCAATCGGGCACAAATCCAGACTCCGTGGCTGCTACTGAGAAATTCCTGATGGAAAAACTCAATAACAATTTGCCCGACCCGGGAATCGAACGATATTATAATAGTTTTCGGTTTATTTTATCATCAACCAAGGGGGTCTCTTGGGTCAATAATAACAGCGGCACGGGTCGATCTTCAAGGTTAAGCTATGCTTGGCGAGGTCGGTCCACGGATGGTTGACTGTTCATTACATACCAAGATCTCTCCGTAATTCAGTGAGCAGGTTAATTAAGCCTTGCTCACGGCTATCATTTGTACCTAGATCTTTATCAGCTGTCGCAACAGGTTGTCGGAAGACCAAAGATGTTCAAACATTCACATGAAGCGCTGTGCTACATTTTTTATCACACGCACAGCCAAGGAGTGTAATTGCCTGGCTGCGGTGGTGTTCCCAAGTTCATATGACCCCAATCTATTTAAGTCGCGAGTTAATAGGCTTCTTTTGGGTTAGCTCGTTCCAACGTCGACCTCATCTCTGTCCTCAGGACTAGATTGAGGTCAAGAGTAAGCCCATATAATATAAAAACAAAAAAAACGTGTTGTTTTGGTTGTGGAGGTCAGATAAACAGTCACTCCACGTAAAGTACTGGTATTCAGCTGCAACCGATTAGACACTATTTTCTCTGGATTCATGGAAATACGTTCCTTCTATTACAGGGCGAAATGCACACCTGTTGTACACCTCAGCTTACCCCTCGAGAAATACAGCTTTGAAGTGTTCAGTGAAACATACCCCAAGTTATATGATTCCTCTTGCTACTCCCCACAGTGTAAATCCTGACGCCTTTGCCGGCGGCGGCCGCGGCGGCGATGGCCGTGTTGTTCACGTAGTCCACCGGGATGAAGTCTATCCGGATGCCCTGGACCGAGTGGAGAGCGTGAATCACGCCCAGCATGCAGCCTAGCGTTATCTGGAATGGGATTAAGGATAAACGTAACATAATAATCAGTCAGAACTACGCTTCTACTAGTATCATGCAAATCCTGCATCATATGGTGATTTAGGTAGGTATTTTTTTCTGAAATAGTCATTCAATGGGGTTAAATGAACTTAGAGGGTTGTGTGATGATTTTAATGATTGTGATTCTGTAACTGCATACGTGTTACTTGCGCGAATCATATTTTCATCAATATACAATCTGACACTGACCTGCAAATTGCAAAAAAATGTAAGAAAATTTGAATTCGCACGTCATAATAATATACAGAACAGCACACTACTCTGATCGAAGAATCGTCCCTTTTCTTTTTTCAAAAAACAATATCATTTATTTCAAGTAGGCTAGATAAAAGCACTTTTGAATTGTCGAAATAAAGAACAATAAAATGAAGCTAGCTTCTCGAGGCATAATAACTGTGAAAGTACTGTAGTTGCCCCTTCCAAAGCGAAGATCTCTATGAAGAAGAACGGGCAAGAAACTCCATGGACACTCTTTTAAATCAGAATATTGTTACAAAAACCTTGGTTACATCATTCATGTTGACATTGCACATTATGTGAGAACGATATAGCAACGCATGCACGTTAAAAGTGTCCATAGTAAAGACAAAAAACACAATTCAAAAATAAAATAATAAGCCGTGGCTACAAAGAGATGACCAAAGCCAAGAAAGTGATATAGTGAGTTTCGTGTGTCGGGAACAGAATCGAGTTGTGAGTGACAGTGGTAGCGGTACCGAGCGAAAAAGGAACAAGAAAGACCGTCTTGTCTGCTCATAAACACCCATCCACAATAACTTCAGTTTATCCGTGATCATGGTGCTTGCAACAGCGCCGAAATATGCACAGAACGAACACAGTAAACATGGTAAATATTCCGTTTTCAGTGTTAATGATAATGAGATGACTAGTCACAACTGACAGCGCCAGTTTACGAACATGACGCATGGATCAGCACCCTTCAAATCAATTTTGGAATATGAGGAGCTTTACACCCTGTTCCTAATACGTCTATGAAGACTCCCTTGGCTGGTGCGCAGATCTCTCTACAACAATATTTTTAGTATATGCGAAACCTGAACATAGTTTGTTCAGAATAAGTAACTGAATCGATTCCAAAAATATTTAAAAAAGGTTACAAGTTGGATAATGAGCGACACTAAGTACCTATCGCAATAATTTAGGTACCTACTGTCAAATTATTATTATCAATAAGCTCAAGACAACGCTGGAGGCGCGCGCGCGGCTGTTCCGCGTGGTGACCACGTTTTAGTGCGGACAAACAGGTAACAGAACAAGCTTATAACTTTGTGATTTTTCATGACACCGTTTTGAAATTTTGTACATAGATTCTTTACATTAAAATACTAGACACGTGTTTCAGGTTTCGCATATACTGAAACTAATGTTGTATATATCGAGAGGGAAAGTAGGCCGTAATGTGAGATGTGTGTGTGAAAGTGATGATGTAATAATTGAACAAAGAATAACTGCCTAATTTTGAACTCGCTAACTAGAAGTACGGGCCACTAGCACTGTTAACTGAGCTACATTATACTTTGAACTTAATTTATTTTAAGCTGAAGCCAGATTAAATTAAAGAACATTTTCGACTTAAAGAGTATAGAAATGCTTACCCCACTTGGTCCGAACACACTGCTCAGGTCGGTCCAGCCAGGGTAAGGTTCTCTTCGTGCACACACCACTGAAAAACAAATGAAGCAATCACTTTAAGTATTTGGTTAGAAAATACAAGCAACTCATCAACAACCACCCATCTGATGGTAAGTGGTCAGGGCCACCGTCGCCTATAGCCATCTACAATACCACAGGCACCGCAGATGGGGGTACGTATTACAATACCAAAATTTAAAAGCCCGTATTTTAAAATACCTATGGACGAAATCCCGAAAACTTAAACGCCGAATGATTGATTGATCGAAAGTTTTAAATCCCGAAAGTTCATTTGCCCGAAAGCTTAAAATCCCGAAGATCCATATCCTGAAGTTCAAAATCCCGAAATTACATCCCAAAGCCTAAAGTCTCTAATATAAAGTCTCAATATTCGTTGTTTTGGACGTCATAGTTATTATGAAATTTCGGGATTTTAATACGTACTCCGTAGATGCACCCACCGACTCACCAATAGTAGGTCTCACCACGCAGATAGGAAAGTCTCCAGAGCTGGAGCGCACCAATTCCTCGGCCAAAGCCTTCGTGAAAGAATACGTGTTTGGCCAGCCCGTTATCAATCTGGAATCATTAAAAAAACACAAGAATCTAAATTATCAGGTAATAGCGACGAGGCCAGTAGATCATGGGACTATAGCACCAACGTCAGTGAGAGAGTCAAAAACAGCCTCCTTAATAACCACCGATATCACCAAAGACCTATGATGTTATAAAGTTATTGGGCTGAGGAGTTGCGGAGATAAAAAGGCAACCGCTCTATACCAATAACTGGGTTTTAACTGCGTCTGGTGAGACTGGGAAGCCAATTTATGGGAACGATAGGTTAGGGAAAGGCTACGGATGAAGATGATCCTAATAGCGATGTTTCTCTGCCACGCATGGTGTACTGGGCGATGGTCGTTTTGCTTCAGTGAGATGCATATCTTCCTCTTACTTGTTCTTTTTGTGTTTTGTCTGCTTCTTTTTTGCGTCCCCTTAATAGCACTTAACGGGACGCAAAAAAAGAAGCAGAAAAAGATAAACGTTCTTCTTTCTTTATTTCTTCTTTTTAAGCCTAGAAACTCACCCATTCTTTAGCCGGTTAGTTAAGCCGGTCTCCCTTTGCAATCTCCGTCACGCGTATCATGAGGTCTGCTGGAAGGGGGACGGGTACGTACAACTTCTCCTGTATCCGTCTGTTGGCAGATGATGGTTTACTCACCCATCCTTGATGTCGTTAAGCCGGTCTTCAACTACTGTCTCCGCCATGCGTATCATAAGTTCTGGTGGAATGGGGCTTGTGTAGAACTGCTCGTGTAGTGTCGTGTCGCGTCGGCTGTAGGTCGCGTGGGAGTAAGCGGTTGAAATGTAGACAAATGTTCTGGAATGTGGAGAAGCTTTTACAGCTTAAAAATTTAAGGCTTGTGTGATTTCAGATCAAATCGTACGGTTTGTGTTCGAATCTACGAACTAGGTGACGATCTATTTAAGCCCAACTTAAATTATACTATAAACGATATCTTAATCCTAAATTTCTAACTAGTAGTATATATGCCAAACTATGTTTATTTGTTACCTTTGACGCCTAAACCCCTGAACCGATCATTTTGAAATTTTACATATACAGGTGTACAGAAACGGACATAGCGTATCTTTCATCCCGAAAAAAAGTACTGTTACCGAGGAAAACAACAATAACGTTCTTATGATAATAGATGGCGCCACGTGTCTATCGAATCATTATTGAATTATATTATTACAAGCAGAGTTCAGCCCGAATTGCTTGTTAAATTCAAAATTAACGCGAGTGAGGCCCTGGGCAGACGCTAGTTTATAATAATGCTGGATTAATATTAAAATTCAAACTAGGCTCATATTAATTACAGCTTAAAAATGTGACCCCTTGTGCCTCGGAGAGCACGTAAAGTGTTTGATTCCGGCTATCATGCGTACGTCTTTGTTCGTCGTTACGTTAGCCAGAATGCTTTTACTGAATGCATATACATATGTACACGGTAGGTAGTGTAGGTACCTACTTATAACAAACAAACTTTTTTAAATTTTTGGCTGTCTGTTTGTTCCGTCAAATCTCCGAAACAATTGGATCGATTTTGATGGGACTTTACCGGCAGGAAGCTGATGTTATAAGGAATAATATAGGCATCTTCATGAATTAGGGTTCCTTGCAAAAAAAATATAACCCTTGAAATTGTTAACAAGATCCGATTCAACTAGGAAAGTAACATTCTCGCGGACGAAGGTTACAGGCAACTGCTAGTGTAATACTAAACTATAACTTTAACTACACCATGGAAATAATGTATACAGGACGAGGACGTATGGCTCCATTACCTTTACGTGCCTACTGATGGCGCCCCTTGTGCTTGCCTACTTACTAATACCTACTTTAACTTCTTGCATTGCTTCGCCAGTGCTAGCAGGTCCCTGGTGCCACGTACATTGGTCAGCGTCGCAGATCGCAGCGGTTCTTGAAACGATATCGTGGCCGCCACATGGAAGATCACATTCACCTGTAGTCAGAGGAAGGCACCTTGTGGGGTGACTGTTGATAAAGAGGACCTGAGCATAGAGGAGTGTGCCCACTTACCACTACACCGTACAATACCACGACCGTGTTATGCACGTGTCAGGCACGGAAATAAACATGACACGGACTACTATGCCCAGTAGAACGTATAAACAGCGTATCATATCCATTTGTACGGGGGATGAGTGTGGGAAACAAGAGTGGTCATGTGTATGCTCACACTTGTACACTAAAATGTCTGATCTCTCTGTTGAGATTGGTCTCCGTGAACGAAGCTATTTAATGATTATTTTTTTAATTAATAACTAACCTCTTTGATTAGAACCTTCTTGTCTTCTTCACTGATTGCAAGATTCTTCTCGGCCAATTCTCCAACTATTAGTACTATTCTATCCACAAAATCTGGTTGTTCTTCTCTGAGTGTGTCAAATAGCTAGAAAGAAATAGAATTATAGATTCCAGGGAAACAGAATAGCACGTAATTATTCAGAATATCTCTCATGATGATCGCGTTTGTTCATTTTTCTCGGTAAAATTAAGGCGAGGTTGCAGTACTTTTTAAGATTTTTGAACGTCTGAAAATCTTATTAAATATGTCCGATTATTATTATTATTCATTAGTACGGACATAAAATGAATTGGAAAGCGCGCCAGTGTGCAGTGGTGAAATCACGCGACATACCAGCATACCTAATTACGCACTAGCGGCATGTTTTAGTCGTACTTGTAATAAAAGAGGTGGAGCATGTATCCTAGTAAAGAAGGTACACAAGTTTAAAGAACTTTCTCAAATTAGTAAATTGTCTATAAATAATGTAATTGAATGTTGTGCGGTCGAGTTACTTGATTTTAAAATTATAATAGTTTGTGTATACCGTGTACCGGGACAAAGCAATCTCAATTTATTTTTTGATAGGCTTGTCAATGTTCTAAGTTGCATTTCTAAAATTAATAATCATAATACTGTTATAGCTGGTGACTTTAACATAGATATCATGAAGTGCAACAATTCCACATTAGATTTCGAATGTTTATTGTTAAATTATAATCTCACATTAGCACTCAAGCAGCCCACAAGACTATCGAGTAAGACTTGTATAGATAACTTTGCACATGACTTTCAAAAACAGTGTAAGACTGATGTGTTAGAATTCGGCTTATCAGATCACACTGCCCAATTAATTAAGCTTCCAGTTAAAAAAATATTTAAATTAAAGTATTGGCATAAAATGAAGCGTGACTTCAGCTCAGATAATATTCATAAATTTAAAAAATATATAAAAAATCTTTCTTTCTGTGAAATATATAACACAAATGAACCATCAGTTGCATATCATTATTTTATAGAAACATTTAAATTATTTTATGATTTGTGTTTTCCGCTAACTAAAATTACTGTGCAAGTAAATACCAAGCTAAGATGGATATCACGTGGAATTAAGACCTGTAGTAAGAATAAAAGAGCATTACTCTGGAATTTCAGACGGAAACCTACATTAACTAACAAACAAAAGTATACTACATATTCAAAACTTCTTAAACGTATTATAAACCTTACTAAACGTGCTCAAAACAATTACAAAATAAAAACATCGACTAATAAAAATAAAACGGCATGGCAAATTATAAATAATAATAAATTAAATATTCCAAAAGAATCAATAACTGAATTAAAAATTAACAATAAATTAACAACAAATCCTACAGAGATTGCCAATGCGTTTAATAACTATTTCATTGAAAAAATAAATCCTCTTCCAGGTGCTGGAAAAGAATCCACAGCCCTAATTGATCCCCAACCGAACTCAATGTTTTTATCGCCATGTTTGCCTTATCATATGCGGAAAATTATAAGAAGTCTCAAAAATACTAGCAGTGTAGGGAATGACGGTATTTCTACTACAGTAATTAAAGCGGTAAATGAAGATATATCTCATCACTTAAGCCATATTCTGAATCTTTGTATACAGAGTGGGACATTCCCAAAAGACCTCAAATTGACAATTATTAAACCTATATTTAAAAAAGATAATAAATACTTAATGGAGAACTATAGACCTATAGCACTTATTTCGGTATTCTCAAAAATCTTTGAGAAATATATTTACAGTGAAATAAATAGCTACTTAGACCAAAATAAAATCCTATGTGATGAACAAAAAGGCTTCAGAAAGAATAAAAACATCAATATGGCGGTTTATGACTTTTTATACGTAGTTTCTTCACAAGTTGACAAATCTTTACCCGTTTGTTCTATTTTTTGTGACATGTCACAAGCATTCGATTATGTAGACTACAATATTCTGCTGGATAAACTCGAGGCTTATGGTATAAGAGGGAATGTTCTTGAATTGATAAAATCATATTTATCAGACCGCCAACAAATAACCCAAATATCAAAGTTTAATATTAAAACTAAAATAGATCAGGTTTTCTCCTCAAATCAGCGATACATTAAATATGGTGTTCCCCAGGGAAGTGTATTGGGCCCTCCTTTGTTCTTACTATACATTAATGATCTACCAAATGCAACTAAGGAACCCATGTCATTGTTCGCTGACGACAGTACTGTAACCATAGCACCTAAAAATATGATTACCTACCATTCTGATGCTAATGATTCATTGAATTCTATAATTACCTGGCTTAATGATAATAATTTAAAAATTAATCTTAGTAAAACAAACATAATGCATTTTAGACAAAGAGAAAAGTTAGATAATACATCAAAACTTAATTTAGTATACAGGGAAAATATAATACAAGAAGTAGAAACAACTCGATTCTTGGGATTAATCATTGACAAGCAATTAAATTGGAAAACTCACATTAATGAACTTTGTAAAAAAATTAGTACTTCGTCATATGCTCTTTATAAGTTGGCTCCGACTGTCAATGCAGATACTTTACTTACAGCATATTACGGCCTTGCTGAATCAGTATTGAGATTTGGAATAATTTTCTGGGGCAATTCAACTCGGAAGGACACCGCGTTCAAAGCACAAAAGCGTTGTTTACGGGCTATGTTTGGGTTGCAAACTACTGACAGTTGCAAACCATTATTTATTCAGCACAGAATTCTAACACTTCCGTCACTTTACATATTAGAAATATCACTATTTGTGAAAAACAATCCTGATTTGTTTCCCCTTCTGATTAATAATACAGGTAGAAATAGACGTGAGAAGTACAGACTTTGGGTTCAATCACTCCCCGCAAAAACTGCATTTCTAAGAAAAAGTGTAATATGCATGGCCCCACTAATATACAATAAAATTCCTAATTCCCTTAAGATATTAAATATTAATTCATTCAAGAGAGAACTAAAAAAAATGCTTATTGCTAAGGCATACTATACTGTTACGGAGTTTTTGAATGACAATTTTTTATAATTTAGATAATTTAATTTGTGATTTTAGTTTTATTAATTTTATTATTTTAATTTTTCTTTTTTGACTATATTTTTGTATTGACTGTAATAATGTATTTGAATTTATTGAATTTTGACTATATGTAACTAATTTAATTATTTCTTAAATTTTAATTTGGAGTTAAGAATTATAAATACTATTTTGTACGCCGAATATGGCAAAACATGTTGAACCAGTACTCTCAAACTTGTTTCCATCCATATGTGCATATCTATGTATCATGTCACACATGTTTATACAAATAAATGCATCTTTATCTTTATCTTTATCTTTATCTTTACCAGTCACAACACAGCGTGCCTGTATGGAGCCCTGATGTCCAACTCGAGGGAGGACGACAGTCAGTATCGGATCGCGGCGGAGTTGAGACATCTTGGAACTTTACCCGATTCATTGTGCCTCGTGTTATTGTATCAGCTTGTAATCTTAAGTAATTCGTTAGTTTGCTAGAAACAGTGTATCGCACCCAGTGTGTTTTCATAGCACGAAACCCATCGTCTGCCCACATGATGTACGAGCTTAATGGAATAGATCCTGACCTATCCGACATTTTGATATGAGTTTTTTAATGAATAAAAATCATGATATAAAAATTAAACATACCCTCAAGTAAATCGCGAAGATAGAAACCCAAAAAAAAAAAAAAAAATACACGATTTAGAAAGATTTGCTCGATAAAAAAATGATCAAACATAACACTAAATCACAATTTTAAGCGTGTACTGCTATTCTATCATGAATTTATATGAAAGTAATATCAATAGATAGAGCTTTTTATTTTGAAGTAAATGGCGAAAATATATTTTATAATTTCTTTATTATTTTTCTCCAAGAAGAAAAAACAATCAAAATTTAGGCATTATATCGCTCGCTGGGCAGTCGCTGCCGTTCGTCAGTGTCATGGTATCATAATTTTGGATTATATTTTCGTGAACTGGTAGTTAATGGGTAGGTAGTTAATGGGTAGGTAGTTAATGGGTAGGTAGTTAATGGGTAGGTAGTTAATGGGTAGGTAGTTAATGGGTAGGTAGTTAATGGGTAGGTAGTTAATGGGTAGGGAGGGAAAAGAACATAAATATTATGTTTCGACATAGTGCGTACAATCGTGCGTGCGTAAAATCAGAAATGAGGACATCCGCAAGAGAACCAAGGTAACCAACGTAGCCCGAAGAATAGCCAAACTTAAGTGGCAGTGGGCAGGGCACATTGCTCGCAGAACGGATGGCCGATTGGGCCGAAAAGTTCTGGAGTGGCGACCGCGAACTGGAAGATGCTGCGTTGGAAGGCCTCCCACTAGGTGGACCGATGACCTGGTGAAGGTTGCAGGGATCCGCTGGATGCGAGTCGCACGGGACCGGTCAATGTGGCGACACTTGGGGGAGGCCTATGTCCAGCAGTGGACGTCTTTCGGCTGAAATGATGATGATGATGATGATGATAGTGCGTACAATGGGGTCTTTTCCTAAAAAAACTATTTAGTCCGTCAGTTAGATCTAAGCTGGATGAATTTATACTTTACAATTTTTATCATATTTTCAAAACCAATGAAGTTATTGAAATTAATCGTTTTGTATTTTCGGTTTTAAACATACCTATCATTGAAACTAATTTCGTTAAAATATCTCCATTAATTAAAATCTCACTTTCAAGTTACTTACGTAATTCTATGAGATCGATTTACTAACTCATTTTTTTCTCTTTAAATGATCATTAATCAGTGTGTGTAATGATTCTAATAAGAAAACTAACAGTAAGTAACCTCTTAAAAGCTAATGAGAGACCATATCACAATGAAAATAAATGAAATCTAATTAGAATTCTTACATTCACAACTCGCGATCTGCTGTAGTGAAAGTACACGTTCCCACGTACCGCCACTACTTGCACTCCGAGCCCTGGATGTGGTCTCGTTGCCGACATAGCCATTAACTACCATTTCACGAAATTTTAATCCAGATACACGATGTACCAACTGCATTACGCTACGCTGTGGCATTTCAAACGCCGGACTGCGCGGGGCTACGCTCGTCCCGCTACCGATACTCGCCGCGTTTTTGCGGGGGGTGATGTCGTGCGTTCATAGCTGCACACTGTACTGCAACCTCGCCTTAATATCAATTTTGGATTTAAGGAGTGTGCCCACTACACCGTATCATGACCGTGCTAGGAACGTTTCAGGCAAACAAAAAAACATCGTTGTTGAAAAGTACGAGACTAGGCTCATTATACCGTTCCGTCACCGACCTCCGCAGATATCCTGCGATGCGCGGAGCGTCAAAATTCGCCGGCAAGGATATTTAGCCGATAAGTCGGTGGTACTTACAGGATCCTTCAAGGTTTCAGCAAGTCTTTCTTCAACAGATTTCCCCTTCTTGGCTCTCATCAGGATAAGCATTTTGCTGAGTCTGCAAGACCTAAAGAACAGTGTGTGGTTCAAGTTTAGAGGCTTCTGGATAAGCACTATAGCAATCTTGAGAAAGGGATTCGTGGGGTACTACAAACATACAGTATTTCTCCTTTGTAACTGCCCCGTTGGTCTCGCGACTGCTGAGCGTGAGGTCCTGGGTTCGATTACGGGTCGAGCAAAGAGTGATATTAGGTTTTTCCATTAGGAATTTCTCAGTATTATCCCGGATTTTGGAAGTTGGCGGTAGGAGACCCCCCCCCCGCGCCTCGTCGCGCACGTTGAGCCGTTGGTACTGCGCCTGATCTCTCTCTGGTCGTGTCGGATTGCCGTCCCAACGGACAACAAGAGTGAGGGCTTAAAGAGTGCAGAGCAGAGTGTTTGCCCACAGTTATACACTGTAATATCTCCCGCGCCGATGGCTTATCTCCACTGGGTTTGGCGCCGTGACCGAACACGGTCAGGAAGACTATTATTATTCCTCCGATGGGAGGAAGCCGACGGCGATGGCCACCTATCCAGGATCGACCTTGGCAAGCAAGGCTTAACTTTGAAGATTGACCCGTGTGGCTGTTATTACTGCAGTGGGAACATTATAGGCTGATTATGCTTAGCTACTCCTTACCTAAAGAGTTTTTCTACGAGCTGCTTGCCGAGGAAGCCGGATCCGCCCGTCACGAGCACGACAGCATTCCTGTAGAACTGCTGGACGGTGGAGTCTCCGCGCTTCATCACATCTTTTGTCCCCCTCTGTCGTTCTAGAGCCTTCGATATCACTGCCTCGCCTGCATCCATCTGTCTCCCTCCCTCGTCGCCTTCCATATACCTTCTTTTGTTTCCACAGAGTACGGATTCTTCGAGACCTGTCAACTCGTCTTCCACTTTCTTTGGTTTCTTCAGAGCTTGAGAAAGACTTTTGTCTTATGATGATGTTTTTCTTCTTCGAATGTCTGTAACAGGTAGACAATATTTGTTGATGATACAAAATTTCACCACTTTCATCAGCTGACGAAAAAAGAGGAAGTAAGAAAGAAAGAAAATACATTTCCCCTTCCCCTCGGACCGCGAAAGCGAGTAGACGTGTTTTCTGTGCCAATAATTTTATAAAGTTTTAAATAAATCATTTAAATAAATTAAAAAAACAGTGAACGAAAATCAGCGCAAGTACCAGGAGCGCATAACAAACGTAGCGGTGACGCGCCGTCGACGACTGCCCGGTAAGCTCCCTCCCCATTTGCCGTATTGACACGCCCATCACACGTCACATAGCGAAGCTGCTGGAGCGCCTACCTAAAACTAATTAGCAGACATTTGCTCGCACACTTTTGCGGATACATAAACAAAAGGAAATGATGCGATCACCAAACAAAGCTGCCTCCGACTCTGACCTGTCGAAGCCCGAATCGCCGGCGCAGCCCGCATACGTGATCTCTAGGCCCAAACGCAAGCACGATGATGTAACTATTACCAAGGATGACTTTCTTGCTGTTAAGAATGAAATCAAGCAAATGTTATGTTCTTGGAACACAGAACAAAACAAAAAACTTAAAAAAAATGGAGGACTCACTGCTGCTAATACAAAATACCACTAATGATTTTGAAAAATCTCTGCAGTTCATCTCCCAACAGTATGAAGATATGCAAAACAAGATAGGATATCTAGAACAACAATGCAAAGATAACTGTTTGCACATATCATCACTCGAAGGAAAATTGGAGGACCTGCAACTCAACATTAAGAAAAATAATTTAGAGATTCGTAACCTGCCTTGTCAGGAAAAAGAGTCAACCGCTGAACTAATTCAGATGATGCACAAACTAGCAAGTGGGCTAAACTATGGGCTCCAGTCAAGTGACATTCGCCATATATACCGTGTCCCCGGAAAGAAAGGATCAAACAGACCAATCATAATGGAACTCAACACTATCGCAACCAAACAAGATATCCTTGACTCTGTCAGACGTCACAACAACTCGAATCCATTTCAAAAGCTCAACACCACCCACTTTGGGATAAGTGGCACCGCCAACGCCGTCTACATAGGGGAAGACTTGACTAGCAGCACTAGGAAGCTCTTCTATTTGGCACGTGAGCTGTGCAAGGAAAAACAATACAAGTTCTGCTGGATTGCTCACGGAAAAGTGCTCATACGAAAAATAGAAGGCCAATCAGCGATGCTTATTAAAAACGAAGCCCAAATAGAAAAACTAAGGCAAGAATGACTATACTCTTCTTGGGTGCTATTAATAAGCTCCTATTTACTCCGCACTTGCATGCTCTACTTGTACATCATTATAAAAATTGTATACTACACTACTCAGATTACAATAAAACATTCTACTCACGTTACACTACAAACTACCAGCACCTATACTCACACTCTAACCTGTCAATCACACTCACCATACATACAATCACAACTCAATTTTCATGCATTCTAAAACTTGCCTGTCAATTAAAATTATCGATTTACCAAGCAAGTCTCGCTCACTTCGTCATACCTATGTCTTAGCGGGGACTATAGTGGTTTCTCTCATAATGATCCCCCAAAATAGAAGAATCAAACAATATCACTCTAACAGTGGATAAAGTAAACGATATTATTAACAATATTGACCATCTCTCAGTCTCTGCTACGATTAACTGTATGACCGAAGAATGCTCAAATTATGTCACAAACCCGTCTCAACAACTAAAAATAATCACACAGAATATTCGCTCTATTCACGCAAACATTGACTCATTCTTAACACTCCTTTGTAGAACAAATGTTGACTGTGAAATACTCGTTTTGACAGAGTGCTGGCTAAATCGTTATAATGGTCTCATTCCTTCCATTGATCATTACACTTATTATTATACTAAAAAGCACCTTAACCAAAATGATGGTGTGGTGCTTTATGTTAAAAACATAAAAAGCTACACAGTTGAAGAACCCGTTTTACAGGACGCCAGTTGCCTAATACAAAAAATTGGCACCGACAAGGCAATAATCTGCATTTACCGTTCTCCGTCCATCAGAGATATCAGTAAATTCCTTCAAGCCCTTGACTCCCTCCTAGCGGAGCTAATCTCGTATAAAACTATAGTCATTGTAGGAGACCTTAACATTGACATTGCCTCCATCTTCTAACCAAACCTCAGATTATCTAGATCTCATAGCCTCTCATGGCATGTTACCAGCACACACTCACACTCTCCCCACTCGTGAAAGCGCCTGTCTTGATCACGTCATGCTCAAAACCAACCTCTCAGCTGTCACCTACACTCTTCTGTCACTGACCACAACCCTGTACTCCTGTGTCTCAAGCTAAAAAACCGCATCAAACCACGTTCACTCACCGCCTCGAAGACGAACTTTAGCACTCTAGACCACGCGATGAACACTACAGATTTCCAACCGATTTACCAGCTTACTGATGCTAATGAAGCCACAGATCGCTTAATTACTACCCTTATTAGACTCTTAAATAACCACACATCTATTATCAAGCTCCCAAGCAATCAACGGTTGATCAAACCGTGGATGACCATCGGTATGCTCCGCTGTATCCGTAATAGAGACGCCATGCACTATAAATTCAATAAACTCCAAACAACAGCGTTTTATCTATTACCTACAAAAGGTACAGAAATGTTTGCTCCAAAATATTAAAAAAGCTAAAGAGAGACTATGACAGGAAAGAACTGAGAGAGGCCGCTAATGATAGTAAGAAAATTTGGAAAATAATAAGGAGAGTAACTCATACTAAAAACCAAATACACCCAATATTGACTTATTAGCTCATTCTACCTCACCTCAACTCTCGGTAGATAGAGTGAATGAGTTCTTTGCTAGTGTAGGTCGGAATCTTGCTCAGAACCTTGCTCAGAACTTTTCATCTCCCCCCGGTAGTGAAAAATTGACCACAGAAATGACTTCCTCACCTTCGACCTTACAATCATTCGTCATGTTGAACACCGATGAGGCTGAGGTGAACGAGATAATTAAATCATTCAAAACAGATTCTGCCACTGGTTAGGACAACATTTCGACTAACTTTCTAAAGCGCTACACACAACTACTTGTTCCTCTGCTTACACACATTTTTAATATTTCCCTGAATACTGGCACCTTCCCACGGCACTTCAAGAAGGCTATCATCCACCCAATACATAAAACTGGTGACACACATTGTGTAAATAATTACCGCCCTATTGCAGTCCTGTCGTCCATTTCCAAAATTCTCGAACGTATTGTGAATCAACCAGCAATGCCGTCACGGAATTAGTCGATTGCGTTGTCAAAAATATTGACAAGAAGAAAAAAGTTTTGTCAATATTTTTGGACCTGAAAAAGGCATTCGATACTGTTTCGATTCCTAATTTGCTTTTAAAACTGGAGGGACTGGGGATCCGAGGTAAACCTATTGAACTTATGAAGGATTATCTTGAAAATCGAACTCAGTGCGTAAAAATACAGGAGCACTACAGTGGAGATGTGCCTATCACTTTTGGTGTCCCCCAAGGCAGCGTGCTTGGGCCAACTCTGTTCCTAATTTACCTTAACCAGCTCTGTAACATAAAACTGGAAGACGGAAATATAATAGCGTTCGCCGACGACAACGTCCTTACTTTTTCCGGCGATTCTTGGCACGACACCTTTAACTCAGCACAAAAAGGACTCAATGCTGTTCTGCAGTGGCTAAAGACACATGCCCTCACTCTAAACACTGACAAAACCAAATTCCTTACCTTCTCTATGCGAAACTCCACACAACCTCCTGCCACGCAAACTTTAACAGCACACTCGTGTTTACTGCCGGGTATGGTAGCTTGTACCTGCCCTAAACTAGAGCGATGCAGGACAATAAAATATCTCGGAGTGACAGTTGACAATAGCCTGAGTTTTGCAACTCATATAGAGACTCTAACAAAAAGAGTCAAAAAACTTATTTTTGTCGTTAAAACACTTCGCCACGTTGCAGAACCTCAAATTATGAGAAGTACTTACTTCGCTCTCTGTCAGTCTCTCCTAAATTATTGTGTATGCGCCTGGGGTGGTGCTCCCAAAATCTTACTCTTAAAGCTGGAAAGAGCTCAGAGAGCCGTGCTGAAAGTCAGTACCTTTCGACCTATCCTTTTTCCAACTGAGGAATTATATAAGAACTGTAAAGTCCTCACAGTCAGGCAATTGTTTGTGCTTAGCACTGTACTACTTCAGCACCATATAACTCCCTACGAGGTTATCACCACAAGACGCAAAGACAAAATAGGCCAACCCTACCGTTCGCGTTATTCTTTTACAAGAAGGTTTCCCTGTTTTCAAGGCCCCCATCTGTATAACAAAATTAATAAAATTTTAAATTTCCATTCACTTCCAAATATATCTCTTAAAAAGAAACTAACTACTTGGCTCCAGACTCTCAACTATAACAACACAGAGCTCTTGTTGTTGACTCAACCAATTAGGTAAACTACACAGCGCACTATCACACATAAATACATACAAACCCACACCCACTCACACACACCCACTCACACACACCCACTTACACACACACCCACTCACACACACCCACCCACTCACACACACCCACCCACTCACACACACCCCCACTCGCACACACCCCCACACTTTACATTTATCCTTTTTATCACTTTTTATTTTTATCTTTGTTTCCTTGTTTTACTAAATGATTTATTTGTCTGTCCATCTACCTGCTGCAAAACTGAAAATAAGTTTCGTAAATTAGACAAACTTTCTTTACAAGGCACCCATGAAAGGGTTGGGCCTAGCACCTTTAATACAAGTTGTCTTGTCAACTTAGCAAGGGTGCTAGAGTCACCAAACATATTACTGTATAACGTCTCCTTCTGTTTGTTCGTAACCTAATGTTGTTCAAATGTACACCTTTATATTGCAAATAAATTATTATTTTTACTACAGGAAACGGGATATTTACCATGTTTACTATTTTTGTTGAGTTCCCGATATTTCGGCGCTGTTGCAAGCACCATGATCACGGATAAACCGTGTGTTACCGTGTGGTTTATCCGTGATCATGGTGCTTGCAACAGCGCCGAAATATCGGGAACTCAACAAAAATAGTAAACATGGTAAATATCCCGTTTCCTGTAGTAATAATGTTAGTGACCATGATAGTTTAAAATCTTATAAATTATTATTATCTTCCTTTATTCATATTCTTAACATACAATTTACATTTTTAAATATTTCTATACAATGTGATAGGGGTGGGACTTCTAACCCGTTAAGGCTGAGTACTACATCTAATTTTATCGACAAAAAAAATAATATGGGGGGTTGAACCCCCTCCCCCTAAAAATTATGGCTATTTTAATATTTTTTTAATGTACTACGCAGGGGCGTGCATACCTTACAGGCTATTAGGCCTAGCCTACCCTACCAACAACGCCAAATGCATTTATTATAAGTTTGTAATAAAATAATACAAAATATTAAAAAAAAACCTTAAAACTCCTGTTAGAACACTTATAGCAACTTGTCGCGCCCGTGTGACGTAACTCAAACTCACACTATACTGTAAGGTAAGTTCGTAGCTACAAATTGTCAATTCTGAGGCTAGACGTCAGAAAGTCTATCTATACATATAATAAAATCGAAGACTTTCCGTGTCTGTACATTACAGATTTTTGCAAAAAAGTCACTGGAAGGTGCGAGAAATAAGTAATAGAAAGTAAAAATATCTTTTTTTCAATTTTTGTCTGTTTGTCGGTTTGTCGGTTTGTCTGTTCGTTTGTGCGCGCATCACGTAAAAACCCCTCATTGTATTCAAAATCTAAATATTACAAAATAAGAAGCATTGTTGTGGGTATTATTTAGCGTTTATTTCATCAAAATCGACCAACAGACGCAAAAGATATTAACTTTTAAAATTTTGTTAGTAACCTCATACGCGATTTCTATGATAAAAATAATTTACGTAAATAGGTTTTAGTCGTAGTGTAGTCACTCGGAATGGCTGAAAACTAATTTTGTTTTATTTTTCCTTTTGTCTTTACTCTTTGCACGGAAGTGATAAGTACTACGTACGCACGCGACGGCCAGTCAAGCTTTACAAAACCAGTTTATGCGGATCTCTCATTGTATAGGAAATCTATACAAAGCGAGGACAATTTATACTGGAAGTTTACAGCTTCATGTGCCGCCGTGTGTGCAATTCTTGCTTGCATTAAAAAATTGCCCCCAAAGAGAGGTTAACGCTAATTTAGTCTCTAATAAGGTGACCATTCATTTTATGTAAAAAGTAGGACATGATGGAAAGGCTGAGAATATAACATTAATAAATTAAATTAAAAAACTATTTTCAATTTTCGTTTCAGAGGCAATTGAATAATAAAAAAAAAATAGTAATACGAGAAAGCTATTATTATATATTAGGTGTCGGTAGATAGGTATTAAAAAATTAATCATAATCATAAATCTTTATTTTATTCAACATCAGAAGTAACAGGCACTGGTATATGCACAATCTTAAATAGAGAAAGGTGTCTGAAGTAGGAAGGTCCTGACGTACAGATCACCTCTCCGGCTTAGATATACCATTTTATTTACAGCAATTTACAGCAACTAAACCTGAAGTTTATTTAATAAAATTACTATTATTTGCATTTTACTATATTTAATGGTGACCAGTGAAATGATGTATTAAATAAGATTAGTTCTTAGATAATAGGTAGATAAACAATATCCCACAAAATAAAAACTTTATAGGGACAATACCAAAATAAGACAATGACGTTGTCAAATTCAACCAGACCACCTTTTTCCAATGTTGCCCGCACACAAACTCAATAAAATACTTTCGTTTGAATATTAAAACTGGACTTTCAGGATTTCGTATTTTTATATGTGCCTACCGAAATGACTTCGAATACTAATAATTTAGTAGATTAATGATCATGTCCACTTTGTGCGAGTGGGAAAAGGCTAAAATCCTGCAGAGACAAGCCTCAGAACGGCTATTTAAAACTTACGTTAACGGAGTAAAATACTTATATGAACAAACTAATATTGCATATGGGTTGCCTGATAAAGTTAAGTCAAGGCTACCCTTTATTAAAACTAACGGAACTAATCTTTTTTTCAAACCAAACGAAATCAAAATGGAATTAGAGTAAATATCTACAAAGCAATCAAGCCAAGAATCTGTTGGGTTGTCATCTTTTTGTCCCTACTACAGAGTTGTAAGGTATAAATAGATAAATTGATACAATATGTCCATTCATCTATTTTCTTATTAAAATATGTATTTAAAAGAACAGATAGGTAATTTTATTACAAACACGATGGCATAACGTTCGGTTGTCTAAGTAAAATCGGTCAAGCCCCACGGTTGTCGCAATTTTAAATAGTCTTCACTTAATGATATCAGGCAACCCATTTGTTATGCTTTTTTTCATGTATTAAACATATTTTTGACTCAGTAAACATAGGATTTGTTTTGATACTAGACAGGCTTATTTATAATGGTAGGTACCCCAGAGTGAAGAGGAGTTATATCCGTTAAATTTGTAAGGATGTTAACCGTTGGAGCCTAGGATAGATCATGGGTTGCATCTATATTTTGCTTTCGTTCATAAGCTTTGACAATGACAAAATAATGTGCGCTCACGTGAGCGAAGCCGCGGGCACAGCTAGTAAAACAATATATTTCATTCATAATTTTACGCACACTATTACATATTACCGTGTGTAGGAACGGCACACATGTGTAGATTATGGGCGTAACTCCGTTCACTGTAGACGATCACCACGAGTTATGATTGGCTAGCTAGATTTTTGAATGAAAAAATATTAGAGCAGTGTTCCCAATTTGTGGACATTTCCCCGTTTTGTGGGGAATTTGAGCAAAAGAGACAGACACGATAGTTTCCTTAATGACTACTAGATACAATTAAAAGAACATGAAGCTATTGTCGAATTTATACTTTCCACAAAAATGATAAATTATATTTATAAGAATTGCAAAAGCCCTATAAAAATAATTAAAAACTAAATGAATTTTATTTTTCGCTTTGATTTTTGGGGAGTTTGGAAAAAAAATATGACAACACCACCGTTACTATCGTCTGTCACTTATGTCAGAAAAAAATTTTGTAGCCATATTGTTTCATGTGACAAGCAAATTATAATCAATCATGAATGTTTTTATATCTAACTTAAGTTATAACTTATAAGTCATTCGTTTTGAAACGTACATTCATGTAAATATTATTTGTTAAGTACATTTACGCTTAAAGATGGTATTCTGTTGTGAAGTGTGTGGTGATTATGTGTGTTAGAAGTTAAAAGCAATAAGTTTTATTATCGTTCGCAATTATCGTTTAATGATAAGATTCATGTGGTGTCTGAAGATAGATGTATACCCGAATTACGAGAGTTAATCCAAAAATATGATAATTCACCTCGTACTCGTCATTTCAATCTTCAAAATATTATGCAACATTTAAACTGGCTGTGTGGGTAAGCGCTTCTATTTTACACACAAATCAATTATATTGTTTTCCGTGCATTTTGTTTAATACCTGCCCACACGCCCAAGTGCCAAAATTGGGACCGAAACGAAAAAGCTTAACTGCTCAACGCCCAATTTTATTATTACTTATTTTTTTTGCTGACAGCGCACTCTGTGTTATTTTTTAGAATTTTTCTAACGAAGCGACATCCTTCGTTCTTGTACTGATAGAAAGCCATTGAAGTACCTCATATTTTAGGCAGATGGCGTTGTTTCCAATTAGCTTAATTAAAATTTTATACGCTGTGGAAAAAGTTGAATTTTGAGTGAATTAATAGCTGTTTATTTTTTCTGTGGTTGTGTTTTGAAGTGATAGTTGTAGGAGTTTGTTATTTGTTTGGTAAGTAATATTATATACCTTTTTGTTCCTGTTTTTACGGCCTTTCGAATGATTTATGTGAATTTCGAATCGATTTGTAAATTGAATGATTAAATCAATAGTTAGTTTATAATTTTGTCAGAAAAATCTTTAAATTAATAAAAACGTCATATAACTATTTTAGGTAAATTGCTAGTTTGTACTTAGTCATTGTGAATTAAAAAAAAAAGCGTGATTAATAACAAACGATTTAGTACCAATTCATTCCATACCATTTAGTTAAAAGTTCGAAGGTGTGTAATGATTTGCGTAGTGTAGGTATTTGTTTTGACTAGAAATTTAGTCAACGCGATGTTATTAATATCTTTAGTTCAAATTTTGTGTGAAGAGTGGTCACTATTATGATGTTATTTGATGCCTACTGAGTAAGGCTATAATTTAGGTTCAAAAAAACATAGGGTCATCGCTTTAAATTTTGAAATAATACAAGTTTATTATGTTTTGGCTTATAAAACACAAAGGCAGTTCATTCAAAGTTACTAGCCTACCCTCCGAGGAGGACCACTGCACGCCACTGGTACTACGGCGCGCTTGATACTTTATGTGATATCAAAGGTTGTATGCGTCGTAGAAACAAAAAAAAACCCGTCATCCTTGAAAGGCGTCTCAAACTTAATATAGGATCTCTGTGTATGAGATCTAACACGTCCTCTTCCGCTGCCACTGGTAGATCGCGAACACGTTCTGGAGCTGGTCTTCTTATACCATAATTTGCCAATCTTGCGTGAATATCAATAAACGTATGATAACTCGGTGTGGGTCGGTTTGGAAACCTTCTACGGTACTCGCGCACTGCTGCACTGGCATTGCCATTGCAAAAACCATATACGAAATGAATATCCGCAACATATTCGTCATAATTACGACGATTAGCCATAGCGAAACTTGTCCACGAAAAGCGCGAGAAGAAATTTAACAAGGTGTGTTAGCAGTCACAGATTTGTAACGACTAATAATACCCGACAATGGTGACAAGAACCGCTTTACCGCACGTGGTGTATTTATCTTTTTTCCTTGTCTGTTACATTACATTGTACGTTTTCTTACCCGCTAATTACGAAGGCTGTAGCCGGAGGATGGAAAAAAATACAAAATTTATTTGAACTTAAATTTAATTACAGAAATTACAATGTAAAATATTAACTAAGATGTCGACAGTTGACCGATGCTGTGCCAAAAGTGACGATTTCGCGAAGGCCGCGATGTACGGTGCCGGGCTGCTGGCTGCATCACGTTGAGCTGCGTCGGCGACTCGTGTCTCCGCTGTTGCAATCCGCGGTAATTAGGGTAACGCGCGATCAGCGGTTCACGTGTTACGCGAATATGTAACACCTCCCCCCGAAGATAAGCAACTATTTCGAAATCTTGTGTGAGAGAGATGATGAAATGTTGCTGTGGTCAATTTTTATCTTGCTGGGACTGATTCCATGCGATTCTTGAATTTCAGCATAATTTCCTGGAGATGTTGCGTCATCATTTTGCATTGCTTGGTTTCTTTGACGGCGTTTCGCTCGATATCGTCGGTACGTCAGTGTGATAATGAGTACACTTGCACCGGTTAGTATCAGATAGATTGGAATTGTAGTATGGTAGAGAGCTGGATCAACTACTTCATTGAGTTTTGCTGGTGCCTGTTGCATGATCTTTGTGTTAATGGAGTGCAGATTTTCTAGATTTGCAGAGTTTAGTATGATTGGTGATTCGCTCGACGTCTCTAAATCTTCATTAATTGTGGGCAATTGCATAATCTCCAGAGCGAAACCTTTGATGTGATTGTTAGAGTTTGCTATAGTAAATTCGGGCGTTTTGATGTGGCAATTGTAGGGGATGATCGCCAAATAGCTTCCTTCCAGGGTTTTATATGTTTCTTGTCCGCATGATATCTTCACCTTGGTTGGATGTGGGAAACTGATGGTGTAATGCTTCTCGTCGAGTTGTTCTACAGCTTCTTTCTTCAATGCGACTGAAGACAGTTTACAGAATGGGAGAAGTTCTTGCTTGGAGATCAGATGCTGGATGCAATCGGGATCATCTCGGGCCTTGTATTTTGATTTAGCTTCACAGAGGTACAGAGAATTTACCTTCGGGCATTCAGCCTCCATGTACATAGAATCTTGACCAGAAATCGCAATGAAAGGTGAGGTTGGTAAAAGGATTTTGTTATTCTTGTTAGGGACAGTGGACAGTTTATAAAGGTTATAGATTGGAGGGAAGGCAATCGGCACCTTAAATACTATAACTATCTGATTATCTTTATAAAAGTAGCCTAGCTTAATTACGTCATAATAGTCTCTTAATTCTAATTCAAGGATCTCATCGCCTGAATATAGAATCCTTAGTTTCTGTATCATGTTCTTAATTTCAGCTATATTAACTACCATGTGCGGTGTGCTTAGTGCGCGTATAAAAGCTAAAGTATACTCTAGTTTATGGAGTTCTTCGGACAAATTATCTATGTTATCACTTAAGATAATTAAGTGTTGAGCCATGTGGGCGTAGTGGATTAAATCAAGATTTGCTGTTGTACTATTTATTATCCGATTTAAAACATTGCCTATTAACTCTTGATTTTTAGTTATATTAGTTAATAAGTTGGCATTTTGTGAAACCCAAGTTTTAGATAGACTAACATGTTGATTAAGTTGAGCTTGAATCCTATACTCATTTTCCTTAAGGATTTTTATGGCGTTGTCGTATTTAATTGCATCAGTTTGATCAAGATTACCGGATATACTTTTGATTACAGAACCGAGGCCATCAATGAGTCCTCTTTTATAGCGATTATGTTCAAATGACTCTAACTGGGCAGATATCTTAACTAGTTTGGATGTAAGGTAATCCATGTGCGGTTCGAATAATAGAGATGTCTTATTATTTAATGTGTGTCTAACATCAGTCATTCTGGTATTAACTGTATCTATTTGAGATTGTATACTATCGAGGTTGACATAATTGAGAAAAGAGTGATAATGGGAAATGATGCGCGTCGCTCCTAGATTAAACGGAAGTATTCCAGGGCCGTTCCCTAAAGGATCAATCATTACTTCTTGTCCTTGCGTCATTTGGAGTAGTAGTAGCAGTAACATCCTGTAACAATACAGATTCCTTAGGGCTTCTTTTAAGACGAGATTTTGCAACGGGACCTCGCTTCTTTCTGGTGTAAATATGTATGGGAAGGTCGGCTAGGACTATGTCTTTGGTAAAACGTGGAGCTAATTTTTGTCTGCTAGCTAACGGATTGCGGACAAATACTTGTTGGTCAGGGACATACTCTTTTTCAGGTTCGCGGTCCTTATTCCTGTTTTCAGTTAATTCAGTCCGATGGTGAAGAGAGGTTTCATTTATTATATCGTAGACTTGTGTTAGTCGTTTTTTGTGGTCTTGTAAGTAATTTTGCAGTAAATGTTCCGATAAATTTAAATCTAGGGAATCACGGGGATCAAAGTGTCCTGTGATTAAGTCTATAGGCCTACATTTAGTGAAGCTGTGTATTGAGCTGTTGTAACCTAAAATTGCATAGGGCATGAGATTTACGGCAGGTTCATTATGCTTTTCTAATTTCAGGATTCTGAGATGTTCGAGAATAGTAGAATGGAAGCGCTCTACTATGCCATTATCGTTAGGGGTATGTGCAAGTATCTTATGATGCTGTATTTTATGAAGACGGACGAACTCCGAAAATAATGCGTTAGTGAACTCAGGTCCTTGATCTGTAACTATGGTGTAGGGGACGCCATGATGGGTGCAAAACGTTAAAAGTGCTTGGACGACACTTAACGCGGTACCATCTCTGAGATGATATGCTTGTGCATATTTCGAGAAAGCATCAATTAAAGTAAGAAATTTCTCGTTTTGTGCTGTAAAAAGATCAAGATGAACAATTTCAAAGGGTTTGGTTGGGGGAGGGACTATAGAGAATTTTTGCTTAATAGGGTTCCGATCGTATTTTGCCTGTCCACAGATACTACATTCATTAATATATTTCGAGATATTTTCTTTCATTTTAGGCCAATAATAACGATGTGATAAAGCAAGGAAACATTCGGTTATACCACGGTGATTTGTTTTTCCTTCATGGTATTTACGAATAATTTCTTGCTGGTCCAAGTAATTTTTAACGTTTTCTACCTCTTTCTTTGTTAAGACCATATTTAAGGCGGAGCTTTTAAATTTGTCTTGTATAATCGGAATTATGCTGTACATGGCTAGAGGGGGATGTATAAGAATTCCAGTTTTTACTTTGGGATTAACATATTCCTTTACGGCATTAATTACTTCTTCTTCCAGATTTGACTCTGATAGTTGTATAGTAGTTTTGGTATGAGTTTCGAATGGTTTAGACACGGTTGGGCGTTTTTTAATGTCTCCCACGATTATAAAGGATATTTGACGGTGGAATTTATTTAGAGGCTCATCCGATATTGGTATCTCTAATATGGGGTTCTCAGCGCTTGTGTGAGCTGTTGCGGTTGTGGAATCAATTACTGAAGGGGGTTTTTCAGACGTGTTAACTGCTATAGAGTTAGCGTCTTCATTATTAATTTCTATGCGGGACAGAGCATCTGCGTTGGTATTCAGCTTACCCTGCTTATAGACAGTAGTGAAATTATACTCGCTTAACTTTAATTTCCAACGGGTTAAACGTGAGTTGGGTTCTTTTAAATTCATTACCCATTGTAAGGGCCTGTGATCTGTAACAATTTTGAACTTCCTACCAAATAGGTACGGGCGGAAGTACTTGGTTGCCCACACAATTGCTAATAATTCTTTTTCGATTGTGCTGTAGTTAATTTCACTAGTGTTTAATGTGCGCGATGCATATGCTATGGGCTTATCGGTACCTATCTGACCTTGAGAGAGAACAGCACCAATGGCAAGATTAGATGCGTCTGTTGTCAGTATAAAATCTTTACTAAAGTCTGGATATTGCAGGATTGGGTCGTTGATTAAAAGGGTTTTACACTTCTCAAAACAACTGATGTAATTAGGATTAGTTATATCAATCTTTGAACCTTTTTTTAGACATTGCGTCATAGGTTTTGTTATACGAGCAAAGTCTGGAATGAATTTCCTATAGTAACCCAACAGACCTAGGAAGCGTTTAATTTCTGTTGCCGTTTTGGGAATTGGGAATTTCTGGATGGCCATAATTTTATCCGGGTTAGGTTTAATACCGTCTTTGCTAATAATGTGTCCTAAATATGCAGTTTCTAACTTTAAAAATTCGGATTTGTCCATTTGTATTTTGAAATTAGATTCCCTAAGTCTCTGAAATACTTTTTCTAAATTAATCATGTGTTCCTGAAGGGACACTGAAAACACAATTATATCATCCAAATATACTAAACACACGACATTTTGAAGGTCCCGTAAGACATTGTCCATTACCCGTTGAAAGGTTGATGGAGAATTTTTTAAACCCATTGGCATGCGGAGGAATTCGAAGTGTCCATGCTCTACTGTAAAAGCAGTTTTGTGAATATCATCTGGGTTCATCTCCACTTGATAAAATCCACTCGCGAGGTCAAGGGTGGTAAAATAGTGACAGTTACCTAACTTGTCAAGGACGTCCGAAATGTTGGGTATAGGATAACGATCATCTATAGTTTTCTCATTTAATTTCCTAAAGTCTATTACCAAGCGCCATTTGGTTTTTCCGCTGGCGTCGGCTTTCTTGGGAACTACCCAGATGGGGGAGCTCCACGCAGATTGAGACGGACGTATGATATTCTGTTCTAGCATTTTAGAAATTTGATCCTGGACTTCCTGCTTATGTATGAAAGGATATCTGTAACTTTTCGTATAGATAGGCACATCATCTGTAGTTCGAATAGAGTGTTTCACTTGGTTCGTAAAAGATAATGGTTCGCCATCAATATAAAATACATCAGCGTACCGAGCGCAAAGTACTTCTAAATTAGCTTTTTCTTCGGGGTTCAAATGATCCGTACGCAGACGAGACAAAACTTCCTTTACGCGGTCGGACTGTTGTTTAGTGCGCGTGCACTGGACATTGAACAACTCAGCACTAATAGGGCGATCCATAGAAAAGACTACGTCATGACGTGACGTATTCGCTACCTCTATTACACCTCTATTATTTCTAACTGTTGTAACGCAATCACTTATTAAACAATTTGAAATGCATTGTTCAGGAATAAAAACGTCACCGTCCGCAGAGTTTATAGGAACTTTAACTAATTTAGATGAATTAGCAGGTATTATATCCTCGTATAAGTTACTATTGCGAGAGTCGTACATTAATAAAGGGTTACTAGAATTACGAGTTATCAACAATCTGTTCTTTAAGTCAATGTTAGATTCTAATTTTTCTAATAAATCATAGCCGATCAAACCATCAAAAAATTTATGAAATGCATAAACGAAAAGAGTTATATCACCTGCCTCGTTAAATTCCTGAAAGCACGGTAAAGTAATGGAGTAATCACTCCTTGTGGTAGCGTGAATATTCGTTACTTCAAAGGGATCATAATTGCACGGTATGTGGGAAAAGAATTTTTGAACAACTTCGGGACTCACAAAAGACATATTTGCGCCAGTGTCAATTAATAGTTTAAGCGGGGGATTTGAAATCTGAATATATGGTAATTGCCTTTGCGTTTGCAAATTAATTTCTATTTTGACTTGTCTGATTTGGGGTCCTTCTGAAAATCCTCTTTTTCAGCAGACGGGGTTGGATCCTTAACTTCCTCGACTATAACATAAGAATCTGTACGCTGGGGTTGCTCATACACATATTCACTCGGGTACGCGTAAATGGGATACTCAAAATATTCCTGGGGGTAATAATCGCTAACAAAATAATCGCTATAATTGTCATACTGCAACTGGTCATTAAAATCGTTAAAGTTAAATTCCCGCGTTCTGAAATAATTCGAGGGTGGCGGATTCCCAGATTTGGACCAATCATGGGACGCGCGCGGCGCGAATGGTTTAGCCACGTAGTGACTTACGCCACTCATCGGGTGTGGGGTGTTACTTGTAGTTGGCCTGGGACCAGGCATTCTAAAAACTTGACCCTGGGGTATATAATTAGGCGGTGGAGAACTGAACATTTGTTGAGTACGTGTGGGCCCGCGATTTTGTGGGGGTTGGTTTCTCCAAATTGGGACAGGGTGTTGTCCTTGAAGCATAGGTGGTCGCGATGGCCCTGGCATATTAAAAGATCCTGGGGGTTGCAAATTAGACGGACGCGGTGTGGGTGGTGCCACGTGAATTGGTGGCATAAAGCCATAAGGAATTTTTGGACTAACCTGAGGCTGCGTCTTCCTATCGGGAACATGGTCGTTGCGCTGCTGCAGGTACAACGTGTTCATTTCCTCGTGCACAAACTCTAAGGCTTTCTCTATTGTATCAGGCCGCATGCAACGAATGCGAGAGCCCAACGGGTCACGTAGACCACGTAAGTACGACTGTAACGTGAGTTTCTTGTACAAAGTGCGTTTCGATTCAATGGTACTCGCTATCGTTTCATGTAGGCTGATATAAGTCATAATAGTACTGAAAAGGTTTTGACAACGCTCATAAAATTCTTGCGGGGTGGACGAACCCTGCGTTAAAAGTGCCAGGTCATTATATAAAGATGTTTCGTCGCGTTGATCGGCGAAATTATTTATTAAAGCACTTCTAATTCCCTCCCAAGTCTCCGGGATACCATTCGAATTAATCGTACGCGATGCGGGTCCTACTATTTTGTTCAAAATCCCGTTTAATAATGCTAAATTAGCTAATTGAAACTCCGGTCCGTTTCTCATAAACTGCTGTACTAGTTGATCACATAGTTTTATAAATCGAGTTAATACGTTCGAGTTTCCGTCGAACTCCGGCAACAATCGTAGGGCCTTGTAAACTTGATCCACTGAGTCAGCCATACTTGATATATATGAACTATTACTATCCTCCTGTTCTGCCTCTAAATTTCTATTAGCGTCTAAAATATTAATTCTATTACCTAACCTAGGGGACCGAGATTGTCTTGGATGGAAAATCTTGGAATCTTATAGGATAAAAAAGGGAAGCGACTCTAGAGCGATTCTAAAGTACTTACTTGCAATGATTTTGTACCTCTTCTGTATCGATGTCTGGATACTCCTCTGGACTGCAGCTCTTGTAGATTCCGGATACTCGTACGGTGCCCGAAGCCACCCGGGTGACTCGCGATCCTAGCAATTCACTCTCGCGAACCGGCCCGCGAGTATCCTACCGACTGCGCCAATTACGAAGGCTGTAGCCGGAGGATGGAAAAAAATACAAAATTTATTTGAACTTAAATTTAATTACAGAAATTACAATGTAAAATATTAACTAAGATGTCGACAGTTGACCGATGCTGTGCCAAAAGTGACGATTTCGCGAAGGCCGCGATGTACGGTGCCGGGCTGCTGGCTGCATCACGTTGAGCTGCGTCGGCGACTCGTGTCTCCGCTGTTGCAATCCGCGGTAATTAGGGTAACGCGCGATCAGCGGTTCACGTGTTACGCGAATATGTAACACGCTCGCATACCTCGTTTTGTTACCTGCTTTTGTTATGATATGATTAATGGTTAATGGTTCTTAATACTTGAATTTGTAATGTTATGGTGATGTTTTTGGTATCGTTAGAAAGAATAACTCAAATACTTTTAAGTGAGCGCAAATTATTAATAATTTTATGGGACATAGTTTTGAGTAATTCGTGAAAATATTGAAAAATAGCGATTTTTTCGGTCAAAATAATTCAGAAATGATTTTTTTTTCTCACCAAAACATTATCAAACATATGAAAAAAGTAATGAATTAGTTAGCCAAGGTTATTAGCTACCGTTTGTCGTTTTTTTTTGTTTCTACGACGCATACAACCTTTGATATCACATAAAGTATCAAGCGCGCCGTAGTACATTAAAAAAAATATTAAAATAGCCATAATTTTTAGGGGGAGGGGGTTCAACCCCCCATATTATTTTTTTTGTCGATAAAATTAGATGTAGTACTCAGCCTTAACGGGTTAGAAGTCCCACCCCTATCACATTGTATAAAGTGTTAAAAAACATTTAAAAATATAAAAAATAGTAGCCCACCGGCATCGGGAACACGGTCCGAGCTACCGGTGGTCAGGGCTCTTGAGAGAGGAACCTCCTAACGATACGCGCCGTGTCCAGAAGAACTGCTTTCTGAATCAAGCCCTTGATCCAGCTGCCAAGCGAGAGCCTCCTTAGTTGTTGGTCGAGGCTCTTGGCTATTAAGCCATTGGCTGACACAACTATCGGCACAATGACTGCTGTACTCACGTCCCACATGTCGACAACCTCGCGAGCCAGATCTAGATATTTGAATTGTTTATCTTTCTCTGCTTTCACGAGGTTCTCGTCATGCGGAACCGTTATATCAACAATCATTGTGCGACGCTCCAATCGATCTATCACCACAATGTCAGGTTTATTGGCAACAATAGTCCTGTCAGTGGCGATAGATCGATCCCAATACAACGTGATATTACCATCATCGAGAACTGGGTCGGGCACATACTTATAGTATGGCACTTCTGATTCCACAAGGTTGTACTTCAAAGCAAGTTGCTGGTGGATAATCCTGGCAACGACGTTGTGTATATGCAAGTACTCTCCGTTAGCCAGACGAGAACACCCAGAAATAATGTGTCGGATCGATTCTCCCGGACGGTGGCATGCCCGACATATGTCAACCGTGCCATCCTTCACAATATATTTCCGGTAGTTATTCGTCATCATAACTTCATTCATTATTGCACAGACAAAGCCTTCGGTTTCCCCGAATAGGTCACCGAAGCGCAGCCAAGATACGGACGCTAAGAAGTCTACATCGGGTCCGTGTAGGGCCCGGTAAAAGCGTCCGTGAAGCTCCTTGCCCTGCCATACCTCCTTGCGATCATTAGTGTCTAATACTCTAGGTTTGCGCCAGTTTTCGTTAGCCAGGGAGAGCGGGGTGAGGCCCTTGTCCACCGAGACCACATCTCGGTGCATCTCCACGTCGGCTTCTAGGAAGTATTCCCTGAGACTGCATACCTCACGGTTGTGCAGGGTCTTAGCATTTAAGAAGCCACGACCCCCGCACTTCCGCGGGATATACAGTCTCGTCACCGACGACCGTGGGTGATGCATTCGATTTGCGGTCAGCAGTGTACGAACCCTCCTATCCAGGGCATCAAGTTCAATCTGAGTCCATTTGAGTATGCCGAAAGAATACATCAACACCGGCATGACCCAACCGTTGAAGGCACGCACCTTGTTTCCGCCTGATAAAAGACTACTTAGTACCTTATTCAGGCGGCCAAAGAAGCGCTCCCTCAACGATTGTTTCATGTCAGCAGTATTGATACCTAATGCTTCCGACATACCCAAATACTTGTAGGTTTCTGTTGAGGAGAGGGATCTAAGGTGTATGGAATCCGAGAGTTGAGTTCCCACGGATTCCATAATCTCCCCTTGCTTCACATGCATGACTGCACATTTGTCCACACCAAATTCCATCCTGATGGAGCTACTGAAAGTTTCCGTTACCTTCAGTAGCTTCATCAGTTGCAAATTGTTGGGGGCAAAGAGTTTCAGATCATCCATGTAAAGAAAGTGAGATATGACCTGACCATCTCTCCTCAACCGATAGCCTAGACCTGAACCCTCCAGCAGTGTGCTGAGAGGATTCAAGGCTAGACAAAACCACAATGGACTCAGACTATCACCCTGGAATATACCGCGCTCGATCCTTATAGGTTCGCTGTTCCCCTGGATCTGTCGACATCCTGGATAGCGAAGGACCGTTCTCCAGTGCCCCATACATGACATCAGGAAGGTACGCATTTTATTCTTATTATTATTATTTATTTGGCACATGCCACAAGTGCACAAGTGTACATGCTACAAGTGCACACACTATTAAATATAACAAATTGAAAAACAAAAAATTAAAACACCTAATTCTAAACAAAAAAATAAAATAGTGTGACACTGTGTGCCTCACGGCTGCGCCAAATAGGCCCAGTTCAGCAATATATATAGCGGACAACTAGTGCCCGACGCTGGTTTTCAACTGGACATGAAAATGATTGAGGTTACGGATGTGAAGCAGTTTTATATTTTGTGCCAATAGTGGTTGTGAATGGGTAACTTAAATATGAGAATAAATAGAATGGAATAGATCTGCTTACAAAAAATAAAATAAACAATAAACAATACAATAAACTTGAGTGACTAAACGAAACTGCAAAACAAAAAGAAAATATATAGGAAAACAGATAGAACCTGTTTCGCAAGATGACTTTTAACGCTCAGTATTTAATTTAACCTTGCATTTCGTCCATTATATGCGCTTGCAGCCGTGCGCGACGGACTAATTGGAATAAAAGGAAAGATTTTTCCCTAACAGTGGGTTGGTGTAACAAATTAATATGATATTCCAGTGCCGCACATAAATAGGTCATTGAAGTATTTTCAAGCGAAAGTGAAACTGGAGGTAGATACAGGAAAAGAAAAAGGAGGGAGATTAGAGGTAAGCACGTATCAACAACATTGATTATGCAATTGTAGTGTGACGGTATCCATTTTTAATAAATAACATTTTTCGACTCAGGAACTGTGTCATGCTCAAGTTAAATTAGGACGTACATCATATTAGGGATTCATTTAGAGCAATCATATCCAGCTTACGTTGCGCTTCTATGAGAAACTGCCGCAAACGACTCCTGAAAGTGCCTATCGTCTTGATTAGTCTTATCGGTGGTGGCAGGTTATTCCATACTTTGGAAGCCGCATATCGAAAGCTGCCTCTGAAAGCAGCTGTATTATGCGACTGACCCGAGAGTTGTTGCGAACATTGTCTTCTGCCACATTTCCGCCTACTTGTTACCCAACTCAGTTTATTATACAAATAGTCTGGTTTTTGATATTTGACCACACCGAATAAAAGGTAAGCCAGGTGTTGTTTGCGTCTGAACTTCATTTTTAGCGTAAAATGCTTATTAAGAAAAGGTGTGACATGACATCTACGAGGTATGTTATAACAAAATCGAGCGCACGCGTTTTGTACCTTTTGAATGAGCCGATCTGTACGAGCTAATAGGCGCGGGCCGTACACAGTGTCGGCGTAGTTCAACCGAGACAGGACTAAGGTTTCTACAAGTTGTTTCCGTAGCGATTCGGATAAGTAAGGCCTCATCTTGTACAGAACCTTCAGGCGATAAAAACAGTTTCTTACCGAGTCTGCTACGTGTTTCTCAAAACGAAGATCTTTGTCCATGGTTAGACCTAGATTTCGCGCCTCATACACTCGCTCAATTGGTTCGCCCATTAGTTCTAAGTCAAAAGTCAAAGGTAGTCGAACCAGCTGCTGTCTGGTACCAAAGACCATATACTTTGTTTTTGTAGGGTTGAGTGACAGACAGTTCTCCTCGGACCAAACAGCGATTCGTTGGAGAGTGGTGTGAACCTCCTCCGTTTGAGTCAGTAGACGGGTCAACATCTGCCAGCCTTGTCCCAACTATGTTGGGGTCAGCTTCCAGTCTAACCGGAAGCAGCTGAATACGAGCGCTGCCTATCTGACCTCCACAACCCAGTTAGTACTGCGTAATGCGATAACCCTTGGTAAGACTGGTTGTCAGACTTTCGGGCCACTGACTACCTGTAACGATTGGAGGAAGCTCTGTATTTAAAGGGTGGTCCTAGTCACCCATCCACGACCAACCGAGCGGCTGTTATTATTTAGCGACGAGCTCGCTCTTAATAGTTTATAAGTAATATCACTAAAACACAGTTAATTTTCGACCTTTTAACTAGCAGAACTTTAGATACAAGAAATTTCGTTTTCTAACTTACCAACAAGATCAGTTACACAAACAGAAACTCGCCGGGACGCGACACAAATGCAGTAGCTCACCAATTAACCTTGCAAGTCCATTATATTTTTTAAATCATGTTTTATATAAACTAGTTCTAATTAGTATTCAATTATGGCTTGCCCCTAACCTTTACGTGGCGTTGTTTTATAATGTATTGATCTATCTAAGTATTTTTTAATGAAGTAATTTCCGTTGTTTGATCGCTAGGTATTGGAAAAGAAACAAGGTAACTAATATATATTACAAAACATAACCATCACGCCTGTAATCCCAGCAGGGTTAGACAGATGTGTACCCAATATAGTACACCCACATTTCGCCAGTTATGTTTTAAGACCCATGTATCAAGTTATGTGCATGTATCTAGACTAAGAATAGTAATAATTAAGGACCCGTAGAACTGAACTTTGACCGTTTCTTTTTAAATGTCGGTCTCTGAGAGAGTAGCTATTGCATAATAGGATTGTGTTTTATTACAAGAATTTTACCGACTAGCTTCTGCCCGAGGCTTCGCTCGCGTTGTGTTTATTAGCCCACAGAAACGTTTTAAATAGAGGGTGGAAGGGACACCGACGCTATAACGGTTACCACGTGTTCAATACATCAAAGCAATTTTAAAAAAATCTGCTGGTCATCGAAAAACTTCGATGTGTTTAATACAAAATGCTGAATCAGAATGATGTACTGAAGTGGTAACTGTTTACGCGTCGATGTCCCTTCCGCCTTGTATAGTCTACTAGATTTTGGCCGCGGCTTCGCTTGCATTAATTTGGAATTTGACAATCAATTCGGGTTGTACTCTGCTTGTAATAATATAATTCAATCATGATTCGAAAAACGCGTGGCGCCATCTATTGTCATAAGAACGTTATTGTTTTATTTCTCGGGAACAGTACTTTTTTCGGGATAAAAGGTACCCATTATACCCGTTTCTGTACACCTGACAAGTGACAACGTAAAACTGTAATTTTTACTGGTACTGAACAACCAGCAAACCTACGAGTCATCATATTTCCCCTCACTGCCAAAGCCCTACGCTCCCTTTCCATATCCGAGTCGTCCGAGTCGTCTTTCAAATCCTCAGTAACAATATGACCCAAATATTTGAATTGGGTTACTCTCTGTAAAACGAAACCATCAAGTTTTATGCAAGGAACATATGTGGGACTCTGATTCCTACCTCTAAACACCAATACTTCACTTTTCTTGTTATTGTACTTCAGTCCATGCTTCACAGCGTACATTTCAGATGTAGAAAGAAACATTCTTAAACCGCATTTAGAGGAGCTCAGTAGCACCATGTCATCTGCATAACTTAGGTTATTTCTATCTATTCCATCACCTTCTAAAATACTAAATCGAGATTATGAGATTTTATATAGAGCTGTTCGAACCATGGCACTGCTTGCCTATTTTGCATAACCAATTAACCATGGTTAGAAAATTACAGAATAACAACTCTGTGCAATTCCCAAAATTTTTCAGTGACATTTGATGAGGTGCCACTGGAGTAGCTAAATCAACAGAGTGACACCTTCGCAATGATAGGTATTCTGCGACAAGGCGTAGCAAACAAAAATGTATAGCTTTGCTTTTTTGGTGGTTCTCTGTGGCGTTCGTTCTAATTCGGCAACTTGGAGGTTATCGAAGTTACCTTTTCTGGTTTTAGCTTTAGTTTTACATAATGTAAGAGAAAAGAGGATGCAACAAAATATTTTTTTTTGATTACAAAAAAAAATATTTTGTTGCATCCTCTTTTCCAAAAAAAAAAAAAAATTGTACCTGTATATTAATTCAGGTACAATTTTAATAATGTTGAAAATTACTTCGGACGGTTTATCCTATATTAAAAATATTATTTATTTCCATTTTTGTCAACACAAATGAGAAAAATGCTTACCTTTATACGTATTGACGATGTTCGAGTCTACAGGGTGTAAACAGACCCTTCACATAGCCGTCAACCAAGCATTCTGTACATCAAACTACGTAACTTTACGCAAAAATTATTGCTGGGAATCGACTTTTTTTTTGGGGTGAAAAATCACGTTTTACGGTAGGACTCGATGGAAAGCACTCAAAGCATTGTGCTGATAGATGGATTGAATAGTACGGGGGTCGTGGAGGTGTGTAAAGTAAAAATTTAACATTGAAAACATGTATTTAAAAAAAAACTTGTGAAAAAGTTGGAACTTTGACCTCCAATATCTCCGTAACTAGAAGGTTGCCAGGTATGGACTAGAACAAAACAATGATGGCAAAGACGGAGAGAACAAGTGCCTTTCGGATATTTTAAGGGTCTGTTTACACCCTTTATACATACAACAGAACAGACATTCAAATATTACGAGCACACATATAAAAAAAAAACCGACTTCAAAAACACAAAAATAGTGAAAAATAACTTTAACTTCAGAAGTCGGTTACTTTTTTATTTTTTTTCTAAAAAATGTTTTTTATTTTTCCATTTTTAGTGTTCTTATATCCTATATAAATATTTGCTATGCATTTATTTTACATTATTAACAATACATTTAATGGTCATAGGCTTATCCCCATTAAAATGGATCTTAACATACCTATTCGTCGAAATGTGAGTTTATTGTACACATCTGCATACCCCCTCAGAGCATATAGGCACAGTATAAATATATACAGTATTGTGACTCGGCCCTGTCCTTGAAATAATTACCTACAGCCACGCGGTACGTTCGCAAGCGACAGGGCTGCCGCGCTTACAGTGTTTTAATTTCATCTACTTAGTTGAGTTTCTTTTTAGTTTTGTGATTGTAAATACTATATTTTTATTTAAAAATGAAGTTAGTTGTAAATGCAATAGAAGTGTTCAATAAAAAATACAAGTTGTATCTTTTGATTATTAGATTAAAAAAAAAATATATAAATTCTAGACTTTTTTAACGCGAGTGTTGGTACCTAAATCAATCGTGTGTCACGTTTTAATTTCATCTACTTAGGACAGGGCCGAGTCACAATACTGTATAATATTTATACTGAGATAGAGCGGAGGGGCGAGCGAGGAAAAATCAAACGTCACCCTGCGTTTGATTTGTCATTCATGAGGGTTATTTAATCACAATGCCGCAGTGGACTGGTGAACAACGTGCGTTCGCAATCGAAGCGTTTTCAAGGCAAATGATTCTTGTGTTGTTTGCGAGAGTTTCGAGCAACAGTTCAGCAAAAAATCCGCGGCCAGGGCCAAGCCGAACGCCAAGAAGCGATGACAACATCCGCGCCAGTCGGTGCGCAAGACGTCGGAAATTCTTATCGGCGCATGATCAATGGTTATTTTCTTCCAATGACGCCATGCTTCATACTGCTAGAGACGCCATGGCTTTGTTGCTATACTTTTTCCCAAACAAACGGCTTGTCAACCGTTTCGGAGGCATCTCTTGGCCACCCAGATCGCCAGATCTTACCCCTATGGATTTTTTTCTAAGGGGATACCTCAAGAGTAAAGTTTATTCAACAAATCCAGCCAACATTGTCGAACTGGAAGAAAATATCGTTCGGGTAATAAACAACACTCCGCGATCACTTCTCCATCGCGTTGCGCGGAATACAGTCGACCACAGATATAGGTAGACCTAGATAACGCGAGAGCAACTACTTCGCGTGCCATATTATTATGTAGCTTACGTACAAAAATCGTAAGTGGCCAATTTCGAACTCAGTCTGCATCGGAGCATAGCGCTAGTCGGACGTCAGTGGGCGTCATGGCGGGGGGTAGGACGAGGGGGGCGCCGTCCGCGGCGGCGTCTTTGAATCGGTTTGATTTTCCCATCACTAAATAGTGCTTGTGACGTCATAATAGGTAGTCAAAAAATGGCACGCTTGGTTTTCATACAGATCGTGATACTTGCGTTATCTAGGTCTATCTATATCTGTGCAGTCGACAGATTTCAGGAGTGTGTATGATGCGACGGGAAACATTTTGACGGAATCTTTTTTTTAAACTAAAATCCGCATTCATGTTCTATAAGACAAAGTTTAGTTAACTTAATATATATTGTTATTTATTAGTTTTATTTTAATTTAATTTTGAAATCCTAGTTCCAACACCGGACACCATGTACTTTGTTTTTAAATTGTTGATTTTAATCTTTTACTCTGGACGTTCATAATGTGCATGTCTTTCTACATCGTTCTCACATATATGTATTATCTCAACATGAATGATGTAACCAAGATCTTGTAAAAACATTTTGATTGAAAAGAGTGTCCATTCTGCTAGCACCCTACCACAGTCTCTAAACAGAAATGCCGCTATACCGTCAGGGCCTGACGAACGTTTTGGCTTAAGATTAACGAGCGCGTTCTTAACATCCTGAAGGCTAAGAGTCTCGATATGCACACGCGCACTGGTGGGCTAAGCCGCCGCCGACGCCGCCCGTGCGTCCAGTCGCGGTGGCTTACTGTACACAGATTCAAAGAAATCCGCGAATTGTCTAGCACATTCATGATCCGTGAGGTATTGTCCATCCTTCATGATATTTTGCCTATTGAATGCCAGAATGGTTTTGGATCTTTTGCGAACTGACTCTGAATTTTACTTTTATGTTCTTTATGTGCAATTGCTATTGCTTTTTTAATCCGAGCTCTGTACTTTGTAAATGTATCATAATCGCTATCGAGTTTAGTTTCCTTGAATTCTTTATGAAGTCTGGCTTTTATCTGTATATCTTTGATAATGTCTCTAGTGTACCATTCGGGATATACGTATCGCGTATTTCTATGGTTAAGCTTTTTCTGGGGTACACATTTATCCAGAATATTATTAATGTTATCATAAGAGACATTCAACACCTCCTCCAAATCATGCTTGTCATACATTGCACCCCAATTCGCGGAAGTAAGCATAGAGTACAATAATTGATAATCGGCCTTATAAAAATTCCACCGCGGTCTAATACTGCGTATACTGCGGCAAGGGGTGAGCGCGGGTGGCGCGGGGGTGAGGCGCACGCTCTCCGCGAGCGGCGGGTGTTGCGCGTCGACAGGCACGAGTGGCTCGTCGGCCGCTACTACTGACAACTCTTCGCTAAAACCTGTGCTCAGAACCACATCTAGCTGACGACCCAAACAATGGGGTACGGTGTTACTTTGAGTGAACTCGCAATGTGACACAAAACATTCATAATAATTACTAATATTTACCGGACACGAATACAAATTAAAATCTCCAATCACAATTACTTCTCTATACCTATCATAAAGTTTTCCTATTAATCTAAGTAAAATCATATAATCATTCTCCGAACTACCTGGTGGGATATATATATATTACAGAGCACAAAAACAAAAATCGGTTATTTAAGTGAACCGTTGCGCAAACCATTTCAAAGACGCAGGTATCTATCGTCACGTCCGTCACATGTACTTGCCGTAGCTCGAACAATTCATACCATTTATGGCAAATAAAGCACTGCAAGCATTCTTTGGCGTTAAACTCATTCAAACAACCCGCACAACTTTTTGTTGACATTTTTGTCAGTTGAAACGGCTTGTGATAATAAAGCGCTTTCAGCGGAGCAACAAGCATGTGGCGTCTAGCGGTGCCAACTAGAATAAAGCGATGGAATTCTTAAAGCACTGCGAAGCGGTGTAATGCGGTTCGCTTAAAACTTCGCGACCCAAAGGTCGTAAGCGCCGTAAACTGGGTTTTTTCACTATAAACCTTAGTCGTTGCACTTCCTTGGTGAATATTTACTATTAACACTCAAAATAAAGTAGTAAATTACACTTTCGACTAGAGATAAACAAATATTCTAAGTGGAGCGAATAGTAACACGTCTTGTAGCAAAAGAGAGAGATAAAATAACGACGGACTTCTTTCGGCTGAAATGATGATGATGATGATGAAGATGAAATGAAATGAAATAAACTTTCCTCTTAAATCACTCTATCTATTGCTGAAAACTGCATTAAAATCCTTGTAATGTTTCCTGATAATGCCAAAACAATACACGCATAAGTGTGTGGAGCCGGGGGCACAGCTACTCACAAATAAAATGGGTAAGTAAAACAAAAGTACATGACAATCTTAAAACATGACTTTATTACAATTATTTTCTAAATTAGCTGTCGTCCGGAGCTGGTTCTTCTGGTGTAGTAGTATCTGCGTCCCCACTTCCCTCTGGCGATGTCTGATCATCTACTGGCGGTTCTTCTCCTGCCGTAGTTTCTGAGTCTGCCGGACTAGTAGCCTCATCGCCCCCAGCCCCGGTCTCACCGTCTGGCTCTGTACTACCGCCATCGGCTCCCTCGTCACCCCCCGCGCCTGTCGTCGATTCCTGCGTTTCTGTTGTCTCCGTGCTTTCCGCTGCATCTGTGCTTTCAGCCTCCGTAGTTGAACGGTTCTTTAAGAATTCTATCCAAGGTCTGCAATCAAGAAATTAGCTAACACAAAGAGAAACCGACGACAAAAAACACCAGTAAAAGGGATACATCAATTATTGTATAATTGACTGTCAATCAGTGAACTGACGGACATATTATTCAATAAGTGAATTGAATTCATTGTTGACAGTAGAAAGAGTCTCTACAGAAATCAGTGGCGCCCGCGGGCAGAACACTCGCCGAGAGACTGCCGCTTAGTAAATACGCATTCCAGCGAGTCTCTTGGCTTGAGTTGGTCGAAGACCAGTGATAAAACTAACCAAACTACACACTCGTTGTCTAACAACCAGTGTCTCATTACCAGCTATACTTGCTTATCTTCGGCAAAGCCAGGTGCCTTATGTTATGATCTTCTTCTCGAATCCATGACTCGTATTTTGTCCGACCAGTCACCCAGCCATAGACCATAGCTACCTGGACAGCTCTGAAGTCCTGCAGGAGAGCAGGTGTGGCATATCCTGTATCGGGGCTCCACGCTCACATTGTGTTCGACGTCGATAATACTTTATCTAACCAGATTGGATCTGCTATGTTATGTTGATGAACTTACATCACTGCTGTTGTGGTCGGCATTTGTCTTGCAGCTCGCGCTCTGGCTTCCAGGATCTCTCTGCAAATTATAACATCACTTTGAAGGAGTGACAGAGGTAGAGTAAGTAGTAAGGCCAAATGCTGTTGAAACTCTACAAGGTAAAAATATAAATATAAATACAAAAAGTTAACAAAAACCTGTCTGCCCTGAAAGGGGCATATAGGTATGCGTCAATATCAACAAAGTGCATTTTTATTCAATTTTGGTGGCGAAATTTTTTCTTCAGTTTTCGTGAAAAATAAGGACAAAAGAAGAAGAAGAAGGTATAAGAATAGAAAATACAAGCTAGAAGGATCTTCAAGAGGTCTAAGAATTTCTCCATAACTTTTTCAGATATTTTAGTTCAAAGTCTAGTGTGGCCCCCAAAATAAAATAATAAAATAATACTCCAGTTTAATCCAGATCTGTTTAGCCGTTCTGGCCTGATTGAGTAACAAACAGCCATCTATCCAAACTTTCACATTTATAATAGTTTATGTAAGATACGTGTAGTATTAGTTTTCACTTTTAAAGTTCAATAGGTAATAAAGAATAGTTAGTGTAGTGTGTTAGTAGTTAATATCAATGGCGTGTAACACGAAAATCGGGAAATCACATAAACAAGACAAATCCTACTACTTACTATTAGGTAAGATCTCCTGCGCCCCGCACGCCCTGCGCAACAGTGTGTGCCATGCACCCGTCTACCTGAGCTTCGAAGCCCTATTTGACTCTGTTGGGGGATGATTTTGGAAAAACTGTGATACTTCATAATATAAATTGAAGAGTATGTACACCAATTTTCGAGTCAATCGACCCAGAGAATATTAAGTTTCACAGAAAATTCAACTCCCCATTTCATCCTCTTAGGGCTGGAATTTCGAAAAAACCTTTCATAGCGGTAGCCCACTCTTCACAAAAAATACACCCTTCAAATTTCATGTCTTTAAGACCAGCAATTTAGGCTGTGCGTGGATATTTCAGGCAGCCAGTCAGGACATTGAATTTTAAATTGGGGGATGATTTTGGAAAAACTGTGATACACGTATCTCATAATTTTAATTGAAGAGTATGTACACAAATTTTCAAGTCAATCGACTCCGACAATAAAAGTTTCATAGAGCATTCAACTCCCCATTTCACCCTCTTAGGGCTGGAATTTAGAAAAAACCTTTCATAGTGGTAGCCCACTCTTCACAAAGAATACACCCTTAAAATTTCATGTCTTTAAGACCAGCAATTTAGGTTGTGCGTGGATATATGAGTCAGTCAGTCAGGACTTTGAATTGTATATGTATAGATATGCGATTACAAAGATACCTACTTTGACTGTTTTAATATCGACTACTATAGAATCGACTCAACCTATTGGTCATTTATTGTCTTTCCTCGCTCTGGGTTGCAATCAATGAATATAATATAATATTGCAATCAATAATTTGACTTCTTGTTTGAAGTTGCAGAAATCTAAATCGTAGTCATTCTCCCGCGCCCGCTGGTATGCTGGGATGGGAGACAAAGTTGGGTGCAGTATCAATACAAACGGAAATGTTTGACTTAGATAGTGATTCATTGACTAAATGCTCCATTGCAGGTACTATAACTTGTATTAGGCAGAGGTAGTTACGGTGCGAGGATTCCTTTAAAAAAATGACGGCAATATGTTGTCTTATAACGCTACTACAGATTGCCGATATAACTGCTCCAGGTGTTATTGATTTATGCTCGGTTGTTCGTAATAATTTAAGATAAATTTTAATCACTAGATCAATTATTAACGAAACTCGGAACTGTGGAGTTAGGACTCGTTAACCGGAAACGAATAATTCCATGGTGGAACGGGGAACCCCAATAAGACTTCGCCAGACCCGGGAATCGAATCCGGCACCTCATGCTCAGTAGGAGCGACTTGCGACTACTACACCAACCGCAAATCTACACAAATATCTATTCATAACACGGATCATCTGAAACACGTTTATCCCAATCTGTGTGAAAGGGCAATTATAGTAGTGGTTTGAAAATGTGGGTCAGATCAACACGACAAATATTTTCTATTTTATTCAAAAGCCACGAGATTCATTGCCTTCGTACACCAAAAAGTAGTTTTAAGAGGTCCCTCTCGCACACCTAGAATCGATAGCTTAACTATTCCACTGGAACAGCACATACCACGAGTTTCTTTCCCCAAAGTTTAAAATATACACTAAGCCATACTCCTACAGTATTTATAATACTAATATTTTAAAAACTACTCAATCTGATACCTTGCCACGCGTCGCACGGCTGGACAGATTTGAACAGAGCCACGCGAATACCTGCACCTTTACAAAATAGGATTGCGATAGTACTCTCCAGTAGGATAATATCCGAACAAAGCGCGTGAAGCCGCGGGTGAAAGCTACGTCTATATATAAATAATATGCGATTACAAAGGTTCCTTTGCAGTTCTCACAAATGTTCGTTTTTTTTTCTTAAATAGGTAGGTAGATAGTGGATATAGGTAGGTATAGTAAGTCATAGACGATACTACGACTGCAACCTACGAAAAGAAATGAGATCCCATCAAAAACATAACATGTACAAAAACGCAAGTCTCGCGCGCAAATAATTACTCGGCAATCGCTAAGGGCAATAGCATCTACACACAACAAAATCTTATTTGGGCCTCAAGCGCTATTTTTAATCAGGAGTTCAGACTACTTAAATAGTAGATTATTGTAATTTGATTATGTTGCCGTGCGAATCATTATTTAACGACATTCGATCTCACAACTTTTTACAGTAGAAAAACAGTTTTGCGAGACTTTCATTTTTGTACATGTTATGTTTTTGCTGGGATTTAATTTTCATCGAGGCATTTTTTTTTACTTGTTACCCAAAAAGGATTACATAAACAGAATCTTTTCTCGATACAGATCGGACGGTCTTTTTTAAACATATTGTATTTACATCTAGTATAAGTTTTTTATCATAATTGTGTTGTGTTTAGAAATCATTATTCAGCGACTGCTCTCTGGTTTGCACGAATTTTACGGTTTAGCAAAATATTAAGGACCCAGCAGGCTTCCGGGATATTCTTCTGAATGATTTAAACTGAATTAAAATCTCTTGCGTAGCCTCGCATCCAGCGGTCACACAGCCGGTAAACCGCTGGATGCGAGGAGCACCCCCAGACGTTGCACGTTGTGCTTGGGGGAGGTCCTCGTGCAACGGGGCGGCGGAGGGAAGAGCCCTCCTGTGGGTTGCTGTGTTAGAGCAAGGTAACCTTAGCAGCTTGACGCTAATCTGGGCGCTGGGCAGCCGCGCTTCCACCGGGTTGCTGACGACAATGACGGCCTCGTCCTCGGGCACCGCGGGTTCGGGGGAGGCGTCCTCCTCCGCGCTCGAATAGTCCACGTCGTAGTAAAAGTCGTTTATGTCGTTCTGTAACAACATGGATGATGTCGTCAACAATTAAAGAAAGGACATTGGGACCTTAAGTATGGAAAAAATACCCATGGCGAACATAAACGAATTGTACCTTATTTTAAAGCCTGGCATATATAGATATAACAGCGTGGGGCGCGTTATTGTGAGTAATGGCAATATTGAGATATCCAGGAAAATATTTTATATCATAATAAAATATATTTTTAAGTTTTAGGGTGTTAATAAGCTTATTGCGTATAGTTTTTATTACTATTTATTAGTCCATAAGAAGATTACGTTGCCTTTATTTATTTTTATAAGAATGATTTGACCTTTAACCTAAATAGGTAGATAAAAGAAAAAAAATGCCGTAGTAGTTAAAGAATAAATCGCCAACGAACGCACCACAAATAACATTTTTCGTTTTGATGAAATCGATTCATCAATAGAAAATGTGATAGCGAGTTAGCAAAAGGTGCAAACTATTTCTTCTTTGAGCGATGCTCATTTCTCAACATTCCCATTAGATATTAAAAAAAACAACACATTTAGGATGTACGTAATAATATCTAAAAACTACCTTATTATGTTTCATTAATGTTTGCAAAACTTCTGCGAGCGGGTCAGAAAGGTCCCAATGTCTTTACTATTTTGTAGAACTATGGATAAAAACTGTGTAGTTAACAATTCTATGCAATTAATTCGTTACTCTCGTTCACACCAAAATAAGTAATTCAGCCGAGAGATACTTCATACAAACGCGCATTGATAGGTGCTAAAAGTTTGAGGTTTTGCCTCTGTGAGGGGATACTCTGTGACGCAACGTTCGGATGAAAATTACTGAAGCGCATAGCTTTTCTAGTTTACCTGTATTTTATATATTTTTCTACGGATCGGATCGGATCGGAACTTTCAGCTAATAAAAATGTAACATCTCCTTCCACTCTTTGGCCTAAAATGACTTCGACATATAGTAAGAATAGGAGAACTAAACGGCTTGCTTTCTGACTCAAAAATATTTCTCTCTCTTTTCCTTACCTGCAAGCTGGGGAAGTGCTTCATACTCTGCTTCATAGACATCATGATACGTCTGGTAGGCTGCAGCATTCGTCTCAGCGCCTTGTAGACAGGCTTTGCCGTCTCGCTTGCTCTTATGAGCGACAGCAGGCGTAAGACAGAGTCGTAGTCCCAGTGCCTGGATTCTTCAAAACCCTCCGATTTTGATCGGAGCTCGACTGCAAACTTTCTTTGTGACCAAATTATCCATTTAAACAAATATCGATTTAAGTTTAAGTGTTAATTAAGTTGGTTTCTTCTATTCTGAACTCCAGGAACGAAAACGGAAACGTGGTGGTCAGTTTTTACGTTACAAGGATGTTCGGGATCGACACTTCAAAAGACACTTCAAAAGATGCGAAATTGAGTTGATGCGAGATTTAGTGTGGTAAAAGCAAGCACAAAATCGGCCCGAGTGGAGAGTTGGAGACGTCGTGTGCTTCGGCAGGTCAACGCCTTCAAAGAGAGAAGAAGGTCGCAGCTAGACTTAAATCGTGATAACCTTAAAACTAGGCCACCTGCGGCTAACCCCTACAATTTCGTCAATGGTGTTCTGACATGTCCGCTTTGTGCTCGGAGTTTTTCGGCCAAAGTCGGGTATGCTAGCCACTTGAGAGCACATGATAGAGCAGGTCACTAAAGCTCTCGACAACTTGCCTGGAAAGCCATTGAATGCAGTCGCTGTGGCCGAAATAGGCTAGATGGCATCACCATCATCATCATCAACATTAGTTATTTTGTTTATGCATATACCGTTTCTGGTTGGGATGTACCTACGGGAGTTCAGAATTTTTACAATGTCCTTTGTTATTGAATGTGATGGGAGCCACATTGAATGAATTCGCTACTTTGATTGAATGCATTTCCGAACGAACGTCGAACGTGGAGGACTTGTAATTAAAGAAACTAAAAAAACCCGACTGCGGTGAAAATACTGAAAAGCACAAAACAAGCACATTTGGAAGCAGGCGGGAAGTGATGTGAAATTATAAAAAAATAAAAAAAAATACGGGTGACTCTCCCTACTTGTTGGTTGAAAAAAAATTCTATGTATCTAACAGTTACATATTGTTTTTTTTTTTGAATGAGCGTTAAAAATATTGTTATTAAATTGTTTGGTGCTACGGAACCCTGTGTCACTCGCAAGAATACGACAAAGTGATTGACGTAAGAATCAACAAAGTCAGCTCACGCGTTTGGTGTCTAGAGCGCCACAAAGGAACTAATAAGCTGTTAAACACATTACCTTCCTCTGCGTCGCGCAGTCAGGTAAAACCAATCAATGTACTAATTTACCAATTACGTGTGTTTGCAAAAACAGATTGATTTCATTGACGTCACATAATTGGTTTGTGTTTCACATATTTTCAACATGTTTGAGTAAGGAGGGACTGTGTGTAAGGCTATAATGGGTGTAAACATACCCATGACGAAGTCGAAAGGCACTTATTGTCCCCGACGGTGCGATCATTTTCTTGATCTGGACCCTACCTGGGAACCTTCTAGTTACGGAGATATTGGAGGTCAAAGTTCCAACTATTCACATTTTTTTTTTAAATACATGTGTCACTGTCGTAACTTTACTTTAAACACCTCCACGACTCCCGTACTATCTAATGCATCTTTCAGCATAATTTTTTGAGTGCGTTACATTGAGTCCTACCGTAAAACGGGATTTTACACCCCAAAAAAAAAATCGTTTGCCAGCAATAATTTTTACGAAGAGTTACTTAGTTGGATGTACAGAATACTTGGTTGTCGGCTTCGTGAAGGGTCCGCTTACACCCTTTATGGCTAGAAAGGGTGTGACCACTAATGAATTGGGTTCAGGTGTGAAGAACGATGATGATATTGGGTGTTTTGTTCGCAACATTGAGACTCTACCGTTCATTTTGATGGGCGCCAATTCCTTGACCTCATTAAAGAGCTTGTTCTTCTGGAACTGCACTACTCTGTCCAGCCAGCCGTAGCCCAGCTGCAGCCCTATCGCAGCCAGCCCGGCTGATAGCAGCAGCATCGTTATGGAGAACACCTGCATGTGAGAGATGATCATGACTCTTGTGTCCTAAGAGATCGGTAGAGCTGTAGGTAGATCGACCACATTTAACGAATAAGTGAGTAATCATACTAATTGACGTGGAATAGCTCAGGCCAATCCAGTAACGTTTAACTGTATTGATTTGTTGTATACAGGGTGGGTAAAATCGTGGATCAAACATAACAAGGCGATTGTTGGGGTTATTTGCAGTAGAAAATATCTTTGTGGCAGAGCCCTAACTCCCCGGAGCCTCGTCCGGACCAAACCGAGGCTAATGACGTCTTTTTCGTATTTATTGCCCGGATATAAAGCTGTTTCTCACGGGCTCAAGTTGATTCCACGTCTGTATGTGTCGTGATCCGTTATAATTTTTGCAGATATCATTAAATCGACAAAATGAACACCAGCAACATCAATGACGTCAATGGAGTATTAACGTCAATATCCTGAATCTCAATATTAAAGTTATCCACGAGTTAAGACCATAATATAGAAAAACTCTACTAAAACCTTCGGGCGGTAGCTCACCCGACAGCACCCGTCTGGTCGGAGGATCCTCCCTTTTCTATGGGGGATGGAGAACTTTACACCCTGTTCCTCATACCCCTAAATGGTACAAGTACCAAGGAATGATAGGGAGGATATCACCAACACCACCCAATAAAAGTCTAGATAACAGGCTGCCTAGGGATTAAAGCCAGTATAGAAAGAAAGAAAGAAAACATATTTTTATAGCTAGCCCTATGACGCAGATTACTCTTATCAGTCGTGCTAGGATGGCAAAACGTAGGCAGTCCCTCTGATGACAAGTTATTGGCCACCGTCATCTATGGTCGTCTACAATTCCTCTGGTATTGCCATAATAATATGCGTTGCCATATAATAAAAATAAGCCTTTATTGCTGTTTCACAATTATTACATTTGTAACCGATGATGGGTTTTTGCCAATAACAGCTTGTTCTTCGACTAAGGCCTCCTCAAAGTCTTCCAGCTATCTCTGTCTCTAGCAATTCTGATCCATTCTGGAATTTCTGGACCGGCAACTCTTTTGAGATCATCTTCTCAGCGTTTCATTTGTCGACCTTTACTTCTTTTGCCATCCCTCGGGTTCTACTCTGATATTATTCTAGTCCATTTTTTATTTTTTAATGACAATGTTTGACAGCCATATGTTAAACATGGCAAAATGCATGTGTTATCATTTTAGGTGAAAGACTTCCACTGCTGGACATGAGGTATATGTCCCCACATTGACCGGTCCCGTGCGACTCGCATCCAGTGGATCCCTGCAACCTTCACCAGCTCATCGGTCCACCTAGTGGGAGGAATTCCAACGCAACGTCTTCCGGTTCGCGGTCGCCACTCCAGAACTTTTTGGCCCCATCGGCTATCCGTTCTGCGAGCAATTTGCCCTGCCCACTGCCACTTAAGTTTAGCAATTGTTCGGGCTACGTCGGTAACCTTTGTTCTTGTTCTTCATGTGTTATATACTTTTCTTTTGTCTTTAATTAGCTTTGTTTTTCATAACTTCGCTAAGATACCAAAATCGTTTCCATGTGTTGGCGAGTCTTCTGTTTATTCGTTTCTTCAATTATTTTAATCAATTCCCGCTGGTCCCACCAGTCGGGCCACGGGCGGTGGGGCCAACGGGAATACACCCCGTGTGGTTATTAACTGTCCTAAGTGTATATACTCATCTACGCATTCTATTTTCTCCATGTTTACAACGATGTTGTAAGTCTGTGAAGCATTAATCAATTTTGGTTTTTGTTGATTTTATTGAGAGTCCTGCTTTTATGCATTTGCTCACATTTTTTTGGACATTCTGAGAATTCTGGAACCGATCAAATAACGAACGAACTACTAAAAGCTATTGTACCAATCATTGCACCTATCATCTTCATCATTTCAGCCAAAGAAAGACGTCCACTGCTGGACATAGGCCTCCCAAAAGTGTCGCCACATTGATATATTTAATGAAAGTATGGAGACTGAACATATTCCTACAGATTGGACCATATTAATTATAATATTACTCCATAAAAAAGTAGATAGAGAGGAAATAGTAAATTATCCACTTGATGTCAAATATCTATGAAGTGTTTTCTAAAATATTTTTGTCCAGAATCACAGCTACACTCGATTTAATTATCATTAACTGAAAAAACTAGCGAGGTTCCGTAGTGAATACTCAACAGTAGAGCATATACATGTAAGTCCTAGAGTAATACAAAGAATAAAATAAACTCAAACTCAAAGCATTTATTTCAATTAGACCATCACAGGCACTTTTGAATGTCAAAAAAACAAAAAGAAGCGAAGCTACAGTAACTTGAGAAAGTACTGTAGTTGCACATTTCAAAGCGTAGATCTCTATGGAGAAGAATGGGCAAGAAACTCCATACACACTTTTTTTAATCAAAATATTGTAATATAACTTAGTGTCTAGGATTTGAAGGTTACAACAAAGACTTCGATTCCCTAGAACATGAACACTTAGTGCATACAAACATCTAATTATACTCAAATAGCACAACCCAAATCAGGCTTGAAGCAATGGAGGAGGACTTTCCGTCATTTATAGAAAGAGGCGTCCGACAGGGCGACCCAAATACACCCACGTTGTTTTCGGCGGCCATATTCAAAAAGTTTCTAGAAAAAACTGTCCCAACATAAACGGTGAAAACTTGAAGCATTTACGTTTCGCAGATGATCTAATTCCGTTGCCATATACTATGATTAAGTGTATGATCTTAGATATAATTATGTGCTTTTTAGGGCACCGTTGCTAAATGATAAAAACGGAGCCCGTATCGACGGAATTCCTCTGATCATTTCACTGAGAGACTAAACTGGGTGCGAACTAAATATAATTATAAATAATATTGTTTTTTATTTACTTAATTTTCAGAAATGGTATTTGAGAGTTCCTACTTACATGCTGTAACATCATTGCACGACAACCAAAGAAAATGATTATTTTACTGTTTCTAATTAATTAACACGTAAACGTGCAAGTAATTAAAATTATCATCAAATGCTTTTTTTAATTGAGTATTGTTATGGAACATCAAAATTTTTTTAAGATGTGTATAAAATAACATTTTTTAGCTACGTTTTATGAGATAAGAAATTAATATAGTATCTACGACTGGACTATGCGAAGGATGATATGGCTAGATAGTCCAGTTAATTAAGTCAGAAAAAGGGGTCAACCTCGGAATGAGACCTTCATTTTGGTGTTCTAAAAGTTGTCTCAAAAGTCTCATAAAATCTCGTGTCTGTGTCGTAAGTTATTCTATGCAAAACATCCGTCAGCAGAAGATTTTGAGTGCGTTACATTGAGTCCTACCATAAAAGATGAATTTTCACCCAGTAATAATGGTTGCGTAGCGTTACTTAGATAATGCGCAGAATGCTTTACGGTTGACGACTTCCTGATCGGGTCCGGGTCTGTTTATACCAAGAGTGCCCAAAAGAGATTAACACAATGCAATATAACAAGAACTTCTCAACACAATGCAATAGAATAAGAACTTCTCAACACAAGGCAATAGAACAAGAACTTCTCAACACAAGGCAATAGAACAAGAACTTCTCAACACAAGGCAATAGAACAAGAACTTCTCAACACAAGGCAATAGAACAAGAACTTCTCAACACAAGGCAATAGAACAAGAACTTCTCAACACAAGGCAATAGAACAAGAACTTCTCAACACAAGGCAATAGAACAAGAACTTCTCAACACAAGGCAATAGAATAAGAACTTCTCAACACAATGCAATAGAATAAGAACTTCTCAACACAAGGCAATAGAACAAGAACTTCTCAACACAAGGCAATAGAACAAGAACTTCTCAACACAAGGCAATAGAACAAGAACTTCTCAACACAATGCAATAGAACAAGAACTTCTCAACACAAGGCAATAGAATAAGAACTTCTCAACACAATGCAATAGAATAAGAACTTCTCAACACAAGGCAATAGAACAAGAACTTCTCAACACAAGGCAATAGAACAAGAACTTCTCAACACAAGGCAATAGAACAAGAACTTCTCAACACAATGCAATAGAACAAGAATTTTTCAACCCGAAATTCTAGTAAAAAATGTTACTTTATATTATTCAGGGGTTTGTTTCCCAGCTTTTCTGAAAGCCACAGGTTATGGCCGGAGTCCCACGCAAACATGAAACATCTCCTTTTAACAGGTAACCAATGAAGGTATATATTTCTTATACCGGTAACCGTTAACCGTTGGTCAAACGTTTTCGCGTCGGTGTTCCTTCCACCCCGTATACCATAAAACCGTCTACCGTCTAGCATAAAATATATATTTTCTTACACACTAATTATATTTTTAAATATTTCTTAACAAAAACCATTTAAAAATAGTAGCCCACCGGTATCGGGAACAGGGTCCAAGCTACCGGCGGTCAGGGCTCCAGAGAGAGGAACCTCCTAACAATACGAGCCGTGTCTAGGAGTACCGCTTTCTGAATCAAGCCCTTGATCCAGCTGCCTCTCAGGTATTGGTCGAGGCTCTTGGCAATTAAGCCATGGGCTGAGACGACTATCTGCACAAATAAAAATGTATTCTTTATTATCATTAAATAACTGATGAGGGTATATACATATTTCTTATACCGGATCTTAGACTATATTATGGCGAGCTCTAGTAAATGTTTGCAAGTCTTGCATCTTTTTTATTCAGAATGCCGAACGCAAAGGCATGCATTCGGAACGAATTTATGGAAAAAGTTTCCAACGGACTAGTTTCCACTATTCGATATTGCCATAACCTCAAGTAAGTTGCTAGCTTCCAGTACAACTGGAAGTGGAACACCGGTAATTGACATGGACTACCTATACCTGACCTTCACATCCCAGTTGCCGGGTAATACGCTACTGCGGTCGTTACGGTAAGGCTGGTTGTCAGAATTTCGGGATTCTGACTACCCGTTACAACTGTCAAAGATAAATATAATACTGAATGGGCGGGCGACTATTATACCAAGTAGGTAACTATTCATCAAGAGCAAAAGAGAGCGAGCGAAGCGAGCTCGGGGCTTGTGACACGCCGACTCGGACAAGTTAGGGGGATCGAAGGGGATGGCGGGGAGGGGGGTCTAGTGAGCTGACGAAGCGCGTATACTAAGATCTCGGCATGCCCTTCGTGTTAGGTTACTTTAAACCCTGCTGACAGAAATAGGCGAGGCTACGTCGACTACGCCTTATCTAGTGGTTATTAAAGTTGTTTTAATTCTCTGAGTCGTTGAATGATCACACTGAACGTATTGAACACCTAGTGGGTAACTCAAATTTTTATTTTATTATTATTCGCCCACTATTTGTCGCCCACTTAGTATTTCAGTAGCGCCCATAATATACAGTATTTTGACACCTTTAATTTGAATTTATTATCGCTCGTTTAAATACTACCCAAATATTCATAGGTAAATAATAATAAAAGGACCATAGGCAATTTTCTATGATTGATTTGCGATATATTTTAATTCTGTTGAACTTAAGGCCATTTTGACCTTTAAAACTAAAATATTTGTGTAATTTATGTTAATCAAATACTATGAAGTAGGTCGTACATGTGACAGCTAACCTTTGAACTTAATTGTGAAAACAAATGCAAATAAAGACATATTGTTACGTATGTAATAATTAAATAATCACTATCACTACATCACTACATAATTATATAGCAAAGTCCGCCGCCGCGTCTGTCTGTCTGTCTGTTGGCGATAAACTCAAAAACTGCTGCATGGATTTTCATGCGGTTTTCACCAATAGATAGAGTGATTAATGAGGAAGGTATTTAGGTATATAATTTGTCAAGGTGTTAAGTACATTGGTTGAAATATGACTATAATTGTTAGAAGTGTCGGAAAAAGTCAAGCCGCCTGGGAGCTTTCATGGAAAACGCTGCCTAATCATTTTGAGATATAACAAAACAATGCATGCTTTTTACATATCTACAAAAAAGTCCGCGATGGTATATATCTATCTTTTAAGGATATCTTAAAAAATGGTCACGTACAGTGCGGTAATTGGAAAGATGTTTAGAGTACATTCGGAAGAAGCTGGCAGTTTCGTCACAACGGTAATGTTGTCCCCATTGTTTGTGTTTTTATTTTAGTATATTCGTAAAAATGTCTATTTACATTAATCTAAATTTTGATATTTATTTATAGTATTTGATATATATTTATAGTATTTTATATATCCTTGTAGCTAATTTTAGTATTAATTAAAATTATTTTCAGATATACACCTACCACTGCTTGTCTCTGCATCACCCAAAGGTTGACTGGTAGAAAATGCCTATGGCATTAAGTCCGCCTCTGTACTTTTGTGCTTGAAGTGTTAAATAAATAAATAAATATTTATACGGATACAGTATTAATCCTTGTCAACTTAAATACGTTAGTTACCTTAAGCATTTCATGCACATTATTATAATCGTTTATCCCATGTAATTTAAATGAATATCTTAGGAGTTATCGCAAAAAATTAACGCGAAAATGAATTCAAGCGTGTTTCTCACACCGAAGACGGGACAGACAAAACACGACAAGACTTCTACCCGTGCGAAGCCACACACAACATTTTTTAAGTTTTTTTAACTAGTAATTCACCCCTTTTTTGCACACCACTTACATACTGTTCATCCTAGTCTTGTCCATATCAGCAGGGCTATTCTCTTTTATTTAATATTTGTTTTTCAAAAATGCCTGTTTTTGTGATTTTGACTTAAACTTTGTTTACAATGAAGTTTATCCTGGTTGTTTACGGGCATTAATTGCAAATAAAAAAAACCAGTTATTAATGAAAACCTAATTCCAAAAAAAAAAAAAATAATTTTCTTAAATTGTCTTGTTTTTAGGGTTCCGTTGCCAGGTGGCAAAATCAGAACCCTTATAGATTTGTCCTATCTGTCTGTCCGTCCGTATGTCACAGTAATTTAACTCCGAGACTTGTCACCACACAATTACAATTTGGAGAGCAGGTCTTCTATGAACCGCTACACAACAAAGATGGTGAAAATACGAATACAAATAATAGGCACGGACATGTTACTGAAGGTTTCAAAATAATAATTCTACGCACATAACTGTGTATTGTCGAGGTTATTTAAATAAAAAAATATTTATTATTTGATGAGATATTCGCTACTAAAGTTGTAAAAAAATTGTATAATTCCTACCTAAAAAAAAAAATTAGAGGGAGGGATCCCTCTAATTTTTTAAAGTAAAACAAGGAAAATTCTGAAAAAAATGAGGTTTGTCGAACGTAAAAAGAATTTTCAAGGAAAAATTGGTTTGAATAAGATTTGATATTTATCTTTACAGATAATATATGCGACTTTTTCGTGAAACTGCTGTATTAACTTTGTTTTTGGTTAACATACTATGAAAAACAAATTTTGTTTTATAGTTGAGTGTAATTTTCCCATTATAAATATTTTTATTATATTGTTTGGTGCTACAGAACCCTTTGTGTGCGAGTCCAATTCGCACTTGGCCGGTTGTTTTCAGTATGATGATGACAAGACGATTTTCTTTGGAAATATTTATAAAAAACTGTTTATCAGTCCTGGGTAGATATATTCAATAATGTAAATTATATCAACAGTCGGCCGGGTACGTATTTGAATATCGAAGATTAAAATACCTACTGTTAAAATATCGATGTTCAAAACATCGAAAATGGAAATATCGAACGACCATAAAACCGAAAATTAAAATAACGAAAGTTTATATTATCGAATGGTTAAATATCCTACGTCCAATATATCTAAAATCTAAATATCTACAAAAGTTACATCGAAAGATTCAAATATCGAAATACAGATTATCGAATGTCCTAAATATCGATGGGTACATATATTATTTGAACATTGAAAATTAATATACCTACGTGTAAAAATGGGTTAATTTTCAACATTTAATACATTCATTAATTCACCCTAAAAATACGTACAAGTTAAAATATCAAACTAATTTTGATATAAGTAGTATGAGTGGAAAAAGGTTGCTTCTGCAACGTCTCCGGCGCTACGGGAAGTGCAACCCCTTCGCCCTTGCGTAACAAAGGATAGGCACCCATGTTCACCTCCGCAGCTTCGGCTTGCTGCAGCCTCAGCCGCTACGGCTCCCATGGGTGCCTATGCTTTGTTACAGCGGGCGGGGGTTGCCCTTCCTTCGCGCCCCCGGATTTTTATATACACTCTAGGGGTAACAGCCAAAAGACTACGTAAATTCGGGGTGCCCCAATTCGGTTTTGGAACAATTTCGACCTATTTTATCAAAATCAGTGTCCAGTGTACAAGCATAGGTCAATCGTGAAGGTATTATTTAGGTCTTAAAATTAATTTTCTTGAAAGTCAATGTGTTGTGCTACTAAAGTTAGTGACAGAAACGTATCGCTGCAAAACCGACTCCACGTAGTCTTCTCTGCCCTACCCCTAGAGTGTGCAGGCGCGGAGGGGCGAGGCAGCCCGCGAGCTGAGGAGCAGGTGGTTTTAACACCCGCCGCCGCAGCTGAACAGCTGAACAAACCGAAGCTGCGGTGGTGAGCGTTTAAACCATCTGCGACGTTAAGCTCGCGTGGGACTGCCGGAGCCCTGCAGCGCCGGAGCCGTGACAGAAACCATGCTTGCTTGCATGCATGCATTGCATACACTCATACTGCCTATATAATTTTTTTTTCGGTATTTTAACTAATAAGTATTTTTAACGTAGATATTATGAACTTAGATGTATTAAATGTTGATATTTTGAATCATTCGAAATTTTAATCACTCGGCATTTCAATCTTCGACGTTTTAAGCGTAGGTATAACAATTATCGACATTTTGATATAATCGATATTTAAATTTTCGATGTTTTGAACATTGGTATTTTAAGCATAGGTATTTTAATCTTCGATATTCAAATACGTGCCCAGTCGGCCACTAGTTAGTGGTATGGTATCCACTTTGACCATGAGCTTGCCTAACGTGGGTCAGAGAATACGAGACCAGCTAATCAATCAATCAAACATTTTATTGTCAGGCAACTGAGGCCCATAGATAAAAATACACGAAAAAATCCTATAAAATAATAAACTAATACATATAAAAAACCTTATTTATCTAAAACTAGAAACGAATCGTTGACGGCGTTGTGTTCTGTTAATATTTGTTTTTTTTCTACATATAAGTGCGGCCAGCAATGATAACATATTGGCATGGTTTTCGTCACCAATTTTATTGTAGGTAAATTATTTTACGGACAATCATTCCGTGAACTACATTGTTAGTACCTAGTTGTTGTTTCTATTCAAAGTCAATTATTAATACTTTGTAATATTTACTTTATGTTCAGTCTCGCGTCGTCCATCGCTGAATAGAGGCTGCCAACCTCATTCTAAATAAATAATATCGCAAGTAATTGTATAAATTGAACTTTATTGGATTTTAGTATATTCCATTTATTTCTGATTTATTCCTCCATATTTTATACTTGTTATCGTGGCATGTGTCGCCCAGACTCTTCTTTCAGTAGTGTGTTCATCTAGACTGGTGTTCTTTAGTAATCAGTGTGAAACGTTTATCATAATAGTATTAGTGTATCAGAGTCATACATTATGGGTAAGTTTTTATTTTATTTAGCCCACTGCTTGGCTAAGACCTCCCCCAAATCCTACCGCGAACTCTTTACTCGCACTACTTCGAACCAGCACTCACGGTACGCATCTGGGCCGGCCTCGGCGGCGGTGTCCATCTCTGGGCCGGCCTCGGCGGCGGAGTCCATCTCTAGGCACCCATTGTGTGGAGACTAAAGAAATTTTACTATCGATTAATTTTTAAGCTGGCATGCATCAGGGGCAACTGGTTGCAAATCTACACAGTTCTTAATTTTACTACAAGTATTAAACCAAGTAGTAAAATAGCAGGAAGCTGGTGCCCTGATACAGTGAGGCGGGGTCGCGGCAGGCCATGAAGAAGATGGCGGGACGACCTAGACAGGTTCGGTCAAAACTGTAAAGATGACGCGCGGGTTGCGAGAGATGGAAGGAGTGGAGGGAGCCAGGAGGAGGGGAGGGGCCCAGGAGTGAGACAGAGCAGGCTAGGACAAACAAAAACAAAAGTAAATTATAGAACTGTTCTCGAGCCACTGTCTCCTTCATCGAGTGGTCGCAAGCGCTAGTGCTGAGTGTGATTGCTTTTGTTTTCCAAGTTCGCCAAATTTTATTAGTGCTTTTATTTTGGCCTCGACATTTTTTTGAGGGTCACCACGGTTGATGGCTTCCAGGAGTAGGAGTGGTTGGGAATAGCGTAGCAGCGCATGCGTAGTGTGTAGTGCTTCCCACGTAGGGTAACGGAAAGAGATGACCGAATTATCTATTCTGCTTCTTCCGCTTCGCCTTTCCAAAACTTTTCTTTTCATCGACCTTTCCGCAAACGATGTGCTGTGCCCAGTTGACTAGGTTAGAGTCCAGTTGACTAGGTCAGGGTCGGTTTCCATTTACTGCCTGACACCTGACCTGATGAATGTTTGTTTACGCGTTCCGATTAGCCATAGCACTGAGCATTTAGGATTAACTGCTTCCATTCCATCATGAGGAATTTTTTGATTGTCGTTTTTTTTCAAAATTACAATTTCGATTAAGAATCTTGCTATTAGTACTTTATTAATTCTTTACAACGACGTCAGACTCTTAACAAGTGTGTGTAGTACGCGTATTTATTTTCAGACATGTTCTTATTTACTTTTTTAATAATTGAGTAGGTGTCAATTAGCAGTGCCAATATAACTTATTACCAGTCCCAACACAGAGGCAATCGCGACAACCAATCCGACCACACCAAATCAAAAGGCATTTATTCAAATTAGGCTGAGAATCAGCACGAAAAGGCCCATAGTCTCGGTTTTTGGATGGTGGCAAATTCAAATATTTTTAACTAGCTTTTGCCCGCGACTTCGCTCGCGTTAATTTAGAATTTGACAATCAATTCGGGTTGTACTCTGCTTGTAATAATTTAATTCAACCATGATTCGAAAGACACGTACCGCCACCTATTATCATAAGACCATGATTGTAGTTTTCCTCGGGAACGGTGCCCGTTTCTGTACACCTGACAACGTATATACAAAATTTCAGGATGATCGGTTCAGTGGTTTAGGCGTGAAAAGGTAACAAACAAACAAACTTACTTTCGCATTTATAATATTAGTATGGAAGTATGGATAGTAAGGATAAGGATTGTCGAATATAGGTAAACAAAAGTACAGATGTCAATATTAATAAGATAAACGCTATGTGTTGCCGTCAATCTACGTCACCCTCGGTCACCTTGGCTTAGAGCTAAACATAACTGGCGCAGTGTGGATATTTTGAACATCTCTGCCTATCTCGGGAAACACTGGCTGGATGTTATGTTTTAGGCAGTGGACTCAGATTGACGCAACAGCCAAAAGCGCAATTAAAAAAAGTGCGGTTTAAATACAGAGAACGGCTGTTTAAAAAAAAAACTATTTGGTTTCGAAATCGGGGTCTCCGAATGGTACATGGTGTACTGAATACGTGGTGATCGTTTGTGCAGCAATGTCCTCCCACACTGTGTGTGTGATCGATTGTGGACATCTCATAAATATTGAATGTCAAGAATATTGTTTTTTTTACATAATATTTGTAACGTTCAGAGTTTTGAGAAAGCCAACAGTGCCTGATACAATGCAAATACAATACATACAATTTACAAAATGTAACTGGAATTGAATTGAATTACCGTCAAAGAGAAATCAGAAACAAGAAATGCTTCTTCTAACCTAACAGACAGATGTGTTGCTGGGGAGTTTGTTCCCCACTTCTTCCCGGCTACAACACCAGGAAGTATCGAAGGGTGGGCGTTTTGGGGGACTGTCTCTTGAACACTTTGACATGCAAAAAGTGCTGATTTGAATAATGATTTTGCTCCATAAGTCTAAATATATCGTGGATATTTATTAGTTCTACTGAGCAGTTCTACGATAGAACACTATCATGAAGATGTATTATCTTCAATGCATGCTGCATGATAATGGAAATGCATATGGATTGATTGTGACATTCCTATTAACAATAAACAATAATAATATAAGAGGGTCCGTACATTGTTGACGGCATATCGAATGCATCTCCCGCGTTCCTCTGTTATGAGACTGTATATCCCGCGGAGGTGTGGGGGTCGAGACTTTTTAAATGCTAAGACTCTCCTCAATCGCGAGATATGCAGTCTCAGGGAATATTTCCTTGAAACCGACGTGGGGATGCATCGAGATGTGGTCACGGCGGATAAAGGGCCTCACCCCGCTCTCCTTGGGTGAAGAGAACTGGCGCAAACCTGTAGTGCTTGACACTAACGACCGCATGGAGGTATGGCAGTGTAAGGATCTTCACGGACGCTTTTTCCGGGCTCTGCATGGGCCCGATGTAGACCTATCAGCCTCCGTAGCCTGGCTACGTTCCGGGGACCTCTTCGGAGAAACCGAAGGTTTTGTCTCTGCAATGATGGATGAAGTTATGATGACGAATAACTACCGGAGATTTATTATGAATGATGGTACGGTTGACATAAGTCGGGCATGCCACCGTCCAGGCAAATCAATCCGTCACATTATCTCCAGGTGTTCTCGTCTGGCTAAAGGAGAGTACTTGCAAAGAAACAACCTTGTAGCCAGGATTATCCATCAGCAACTTGCTCTAAAATACAACCTTGTGGAATCGGAAGTGCCGTACTATAAGTATGTGCCCGACCCAGTTCTCGAAAATGGCAGTATCACATTGCACTGGGATAGATCCATCATCACTGACAGGACTATTGTAGCCAATAAGCCTGATATAGTGGTGGTGGATCGATCAGAGCGGCGCGCAATGATTGTTGACATAACGGTCCCGCATAATGAGAACCTCGTGAATATGAGAAAGGTAAGCAAATCAAGTATCTTGACTTGGCTCGCGAGGTTGTCGACATGTGGGATGTGGACTCAGCGATCATTGTGCCGATAGTCGTATCAGCCCATGGCTTAATTTCCAAGAGCCTCGACTAATACCTGAGGAGGCTCTCGTTAGGCAGCTGGATCAAGGGCTTGATTCAAAAGCGGTACTCCTGGACACGGCTCGTGTTGTTAGGAAGTTCCTCTCTCTGGAGCCCTGAGCGCCGGTAGCTTGGACCCTGTTCCCGATACCGGTGGGCTATATTTTTTATATTTTTATATTGTTTTTAAGGAATATTTAAAAATGTAAATAATTTGTCAAAATATAAAAAACGAATAAAGGAAATAATAATATAATAAATCGTTTATTTATAAAAGGGGGCACATTTACAATAAAATATCTAAACAAATAAAATATAGCATAGTTGCCTACTGCCTGAACTAGGTTGAACCTGTGTTTCAGACTACAAGATGTATAAATACCTACTTAAAATAAACTGAAATTAAAACTTACATAAAATAAACAAACACAAAAAAACAGCGCGTCAGCAGTATACTTGCAGACAACAAGTAAGTCTTCTATCTGTGCATAAGATATGGGTTGTAGAAAAGTAATTATAGACTTTTTACAATACCTCCTTCATGATTCTGGCCTCCTGGTACTTTACTATCCTTATTTCTCATCTCCTACTTGCCGTTGCCAATTTTCTACTACGTAATCTTCGAGTGTAAGCTCGCACAGTGACCTGAGGCTATTCGTGACAGTTTACCAGGTACTAACAAATTCAAAGCGGGGTAAATTCGCATTAGTGCGAGTTTCTACGATTTTTTTCTACCTCAAAACGTAGGACTTGTGGGAATAAATATTCACATTAGTTCTATCGTAGAACTGCTTAGCCTGTTATTGGGAAAGAAACTATATTTATTATGTAAATATAATATTATGTAAGGGGCAGCGCGCCTCAAAGTCAGCAAACAGGTCCACAAGGGCCGATGCCTGCCGGGGCTGCGGGACTGTTCGACATACCGCAGCCCTGGAACACAAAGGGCAAAGAAGGAACATGGATGGGTTTTAGTCAGTACAAGTCTGACACTCATCGTCATTTGATGATTTCCCATCGAAAAAAAAGGGCAGCTTGATTTTTTTTTTCGCGAATTAGGCGTTAATTCCACGCTCATTTAAATTAAGTAATTAATTATTCAATAGGAAAATTTTGACAGCAGTGCCTTTTGCCACCGCGGTGATGCGCGAGTACTACTGTTCCTTGCATTATTTATGACAAATGACAAGGCAACATTATAATCGACAAACTACTCTAAATGACTTGCGATAAAAATGTTTCGTAAAGTAATTATGTTGTTACACATTATACAGTAAAAGCGAATCAACCTTGAACAATGACATCATGTGCCATGTGTTGTTAAGTTTAAAGTACGCATGTAGTTTTAATTTATAATTTTGTATATTTAACCTAATTCATCGATTAATTGTTTTACGGAAATGATACGATTTCTAGTTCATTTTACATAATTCTTTTGTTTTGTCCACTGGTCATTTAATACGCACTCCAGTTGCGAGTTCCACGCACCTGATCTCTCTGAAGAACGCCACCAATAAGCATCAGCCGGGATCAACTACTGCTGGGTATGGATATCCCCTTTCTCCTACCATACATCCTTCCATATTTACTTTAGGTCTTTGACAGTCGTTACGGGTAGTTAGTGGCCCCCAAAGTCTGACAACAGTCAACCGAGGGGTATCGTATTACCTAGTACCACTTGGGTCGTGGAGGTCAGATAGGCTATATTTCCACGTAAAATACTGGTATTCAGCTGCATCCCGTTAGACTGGAAGCCAACCTCAACATGAAAAGGCAAGCAGATGATGATGACATTTCAGTTCCATGAGTCCCACATCCATGTATTTCCATTTTTTTAACATAATCTCTTGTCCTATCACAGCCATGGACATCGCACAACGATTAGAACTGACGCTTCTAGAGAAGCAGAAACCGATGAACGCAGTGATAGGCCGCGGAGACTCCGCGGTGCAGCAGTTCTACCGAGATGCTGTCGTGCTCGTGACGGGCGGCTCCGGCTTCCTCGGCAAGCAGCTCGTAGAGAAGCTCTTCAGGTGAGGAAGCATAATCACCATCATTTAGCTCATCTTCTGGACTTGTTTGTTGTTGTGCTCGTTGTACTGTAATGCGTCAACACGTCACCGTAACGCATATTTCTGTGCCACCACGTCCTTCATTTGTCATCAATCTGTAGTCTATACCTTGTAAGGGCCAACTCAGGCTTCATCTTTCGGTACAAGATTATCTCTCCAGAACTTTTCAGCCCCGTAGACTAACAGTACTTCGCTCTACCAATCACGTTTGGTCATTCCGTTTGGCTTTTTATTAATGAGGACGCGGAAATATCGACACTGAACTTACTTACAGCTTACAACAAAAGCTTTGAGAGGTTGTGAAGACGCTAGAAAGTACGAGAGGGCAATAAGTGATGTCTTCTTTTTGATTATTGCGCATAAGCATTCCGTAGTTAATATTAACGTACCATTTGCCCTTTATAATAAACTAGCCACCCGCCCCGGCTTTGCACGGGTACAATGTAGATAATATACCTATATTTATAAACCTTCCCCTTGAATCACTCTATCTATTGCTGAAAACTGAATTAAAATCCGTTGCGTAGTTTAAAAGATGTAAGCGTACAAACAGCGGGTGCGACCTTGTTTTATACTATGTAAATATGAAATGAAATTATTATTCTTCTGTAAATAGGGACATCGAAATCTCTTTGAAAACAAAGTTTTTTTTTTTTTAATAAAGCCTACCAGGTATCGTACTAACCCAAGAAGAAACAGCGATTCAATCTCACTTATCAATTAATTACACTCGACGAACTGAATTGTTACCTTAATATGTGTACCTTACACTCATAGACTGTTTTTAACCAGTAAAGAGGGGGGGGGGGGGGGGGGGTTGTATAACCCAGTAAAGAGTGAGTTGCTAGTTTTTAAAGCAGGTAACAAAAGTTACAATTCACCAACTGTTACCTTGGCTGGCACCCCTCTCAATAGGGTGTCGAAATTCAAGTACCTGGGTCACTGGGTCACCGAGTCGCTTTCAGATGATGTGGATATTGAAAGGGAACGCAGGGCACTGGCAGTGAGGTCGAACATGCTGGCCCGTAGGTTTGCACGGTGTAATGACCAGGTGAAAAGGACTTTGTTTAGAGCATACTGCCAGTCCTTTTACTCGTGCAGCCTATGGATCAAATACACTCAGCGAGCTTTCAGTGCCTTGCGGGTCCAATACAATAATGCATTCAGGGCGTTGATGGGGCTGCCACACTACTGTAGTGCATCAGGGATGTTTGCGGCAGCCCAGGTTGATGGCTTCCATGCTATACTGCGCAAAAGAATTGGCTCCCTGATGCGGCGCGTGCGGGGCAGTCCCAACAGCCTCCTGAGGGTAGTGGCAGAACGACTGGATGCCGACTGTCCTATTATGAGGCACTGGACGAGGGTTCACATTACCTGTGAAACCTCGTCGGGTGCCCTCAGGTTTTAATTGTTGTTGTTTTTATTTATTTTTTATATTGTACTAACATAGTTTATAAGTCTGATTGTTACTAACCTAATATGGACCTACTACAGTCTGAAATAAATGATTTTTATTTATTTATTTATTTATGTTCCAGATCATGTGAAATCAAGAAAGTATATTTGTTGCTAAGGCCAAAGAAAGGCAAAACTATACAACAGAGATTAGCCTATATTCTAAAAGATCCGGTAAGTAAATAAAGAACATCGCTTATCTGTTATGGATATATAGCGTGACCGATACTTAAACAAGTGATTATACTGAAGAACGGCGTCACGCGGCTAACAGCTGATAGGTCGCAGGCGCGCGAGCGTGAACTTCATACGGGTGTTGTGTTATTGGGATAAAAGTAAACGAGTAGGTATGAAAAATGTTTCTTTGGGAAAGTTGTTTGTAATCATGAGTATAATCACGTGTTTAAGTAGCGGTCACTAATTACCAGTCAGCCTATATAAATACAGTGTGTTTGGTTAACGGTTACTTTTTTTTAGGCTCTTTTTGCTTATTTTTCAGGAGAGTTCATTTTGTAAGTCGATAGTCTAGGCGTTTACCCTTGAAATAAGGTCATTTGCAAGCCTCTCATTCTCAAAGATATTAGCATTTCATAAATAAAAAAAACAGGATGGCTGCCATTCGCGGGGTGTGGGATTAGGAGTATTTATAAAATTGTATTTAGTCGATAGAAATGAGTATATAATATGCCCTGAAAGTATCGGTAGCCGTTAACCAAACACACTGTATCAATAAATTGCGTCTTTATGTCGTTATGAGAACACCTTATTCTGCCTTTCCCTCTGGCGAACGAAAGAGTAGTCATTGAAAGTCAAATAATCTATTTAATATAGGCGAGTAATAAGTATAGAAAGTCAAAAAATCAAAAATATTCGTCTCCATCCAAAAAAAACGTTATCTCTAGAGAAGAAAGTATAAGAATAATCAATTAATTACCCGTGTAAATCTAGTGAACTAAAAGATAATAGTAACCTCTTTAAAAACATTAGTTTACTAGATTTTGTATTTATTTATAAGAACGAACCATGTCATACCTACTTAAGGTATGACAAGACAAAGTGGGGTTCGTGGCTAAATAGTGACAGCTCATGGTAAGCAGTCCCAGAAACGTGATTTGTCTACGGTTCAGTGGATGGGGTCGCCCTATTATACATGCGACTTAAACATAACTGGCGAAATGTAGGTGAACTTTAAGTAAGCTTTTATGTTTTTCACAGTTGTACGACACCCTTCGTAAGAACAAACCCAGCTTCGCGGATCGCATCGTGCCGGTGGAAGGCGACGCGGCGACGCTGAGGGTGGGGCTCAGTGAGAAGGACTGGACTAACATCACCAGTGAGGTAACTGCCCAATTGTTTAAACTGCTAGCAAAAAACATGTTTTTGAAAATACAGAGAGAAATAATATAGAAAAAATAGAGACTAAGAGACAGAGGTGACAATGGCCTCCATATTTGACAGAGCATGGGGTGTAATCTGCATCCCTTTTTTATATAAGGTCTATCTTTTCATACACGAAATATTTTAAGAGTAACTTCTATAAGTCATAAAGTCGCCATAGCAACGAATAAAAAATATTTTATGAGTGTTTTTTTTTATTTAGAAATTATTATAATTCTAAATTTTTTTGAGACTTTTTGTATAAAACCTTTACTCTCATATTCTAACAATGACAGTAGGTAAATACGACGTAGTAAACTAGCGTAATGGATGTTTAAAAAAAGGAGCCAGTCCTTTTTTTGGGGTCAAGTAATTTTAAATTATTATTTTTTTATAAAAAAATATACTCATATAAAAAAAAATCCCTTGAAATGGCTCCGTTAGATAATTCTTTGAAAATATTTCGTGTATGAATAGTTAGACCTTATATTGTTATGAGCTGGGTATGGGATAAATTGAAACACTACCGGTTAAACACCAAATATTTTTAATTAACTCAAAAGACTTTTTACACAGTCACAAATTCACCACTTTTCAGATTAGTAGAGCATCGTCACAGTAACTCTCTACTCTTTTTAAAGACTGATGTCCTGTATAGACGACCACATCCATACTTAATATTTACTGAAACTTCTCTCTAGGTGAACATAATATTCCACATGGCTGCAACTGTGAACTTCCACGAGCCTCTCCATGTGGCGGCGCTCATCAATGTGCGAGGCACTCGAGAAATGCTGACCTTGGGCAAGCAGTGCCATAACCTCAAGTAAGTTGCTAGCTTCCAGTATGACTAGAAGTGGAACACCGGTAATTGACATGGACTACCTATACCTGACCTTCACATCCCAGTTGCCGGGTAATACGCTACTGCGGTCGTTACGGTAAGGCTGGTTGTCAGAATTTCGGGATTCTGACTACCCGTTACAATTGTCAAAGACAAAATAATAGTAGGTAAATAATAATAAAAAAAGGCCATAGGCAATTTTCTATGATATGAGCTATGATTTGAAATATATTTTAAGAGGGGACAGGCGAGAAAAAATACGTCCGTCAGTCTGTGACGTTATGCTAGCTAATCTTAATTAACCCTGAATATGAAGCTTAACTAGCATGCATTACTCGTCCCCAGACTCTTCAACTACATTTCAACTGCGTTCGCGCACGCCACCGTCCCACGGATCAACTCGGACCTCACGGAACAGTTCTACCCATGTCCCATCCCGCCTGACGTCTTCCTGGAGATGGTGGAGAGCCTCAGTGAGGATCGGCTGACCAGCATCACGCCAGCGTGAGTATCAGCAACACTTTAAAAGTCATCATCACAAGAGTAGCAGGTGCCCTGCGCCTGCCGATGTCTTAGTTCTTGCCCACGGTTTGGTCGAGTTGTGGTCTGAAATGATACCGCGGGAACGTTTTAAATGTAGCCTTTGACACTCGGGGATAACTTAGCTTCCCATTAGTGAAAGATTTTTCGAAATAACAAACTTGCAAACATTCTTTATAACCTTTTTGTATGGACAGACTACTGGGAATACCATAGGTCAACAGTATGTGAAACTGTTCGATTCCTTTTTCGGGCAGTGTGATTAGATTTTTCCCTATAGAATTTATCAGTAGTATCTTCGCTCGCTTCCTATTATTTAAATTCAACTGGCAAAATGTTGTTTTACCGTTGATTCACCTCTGCCTAACGACAGGGAGATACAATTATGATGTTACCTTAAATATTTCATTTTACAGATTAATAAAGGACTGGCCCAACACCTACACATTCACGAAGGCGATCGCTGAAGAGTTGGTGCGCATACACGGCTGTGACTTGCCCGTCTGTATAGTCAAGCCACCCGTTGGTAAATCTTTTGCCTTTATTTAATCCAGGGCTTTAAATGTGATGTACAATATTTATCCCAATTAAACCCGTCTGAGTTTGAACACATGATGTCAAGTGAAGGTTTATTGTTTGCACTTGATTTTATAGTATGGGGGCGAAGTTAGATACGCGTGCGAAACTGCAGTAAAATATATACACGGTGATTTTTACTCATTCCTGAAAGACTAACAGTGAATTAAAAATCTCCGTGTATATGAATATTTTATGAAAACACATGAATCCAACTTTGCCTAAGCTTAAAAAGCTTTGCTTTACTTTGCTTTGCAAGTGCATATAAACGTTATTGTTCAAAAATAAGTATTAGTTCAATATATTATTCTTCTTTATCGTGTGGCTAGTGCCTAACCTGGTGTCAGAGTTTTTATGCCGCCGACGGGCCTCTGACTTGGCTTTACATGCCGTCAGAGGAAAATAGATGATAATAGGATATAAACGTTTCATGTATTTAATATTTTCTAAATTAAAAAAATAGCCAAAACACTTTCGCGCTTGATTTAAACTGAGCTCCAATAAAATAAAATGGCATACACACTATTACTTATTATTAGGCGTCACTATCATAAATGTTGAGGCAATTTAGCTCAAACTGGCCATGCTACTTTGTACACGCGTTCAATTTTGATATATAAACTTAATTTTGTTCTTTTTATTTTATTATCAGGTTGTTTTTCAGACAAAATGCTTATTTTGTTTTTTTTCTTACTAACCGATTTCTTAATAAATTTCAGTGATAAATTGCTTAACTGAGCCTTCACCGGGTTGGATTGACAGGCAAACGATTATGGGATCAATTATTGGGGTAAGTAACCAAACGGTTATGGCATCACTACTGGGGTAAGTAACCAGACGGTTATGGCATCACTACTGGGGTAAGTAACCAGACGGTTATGGCATCACTACTGGGGTAAGTAACCAGACGGTTATGGCATCACTACTGGGGTAAGTAACCAGACGGTTATGGCATCACCTGCTGGGGTAAGTAACCAAACGGTTATGGCGTCACTACTGGAGTAAGTAACCAGACGGTTATGGCATCACCTGCTGGGGTAAGTAACCAGACGGTTATGGCATCACTACTGGGGTAAGTAACCAGACGGTTATGGCATCACTACTGGGGTAAGTAACCAGACGGTTATGGCATCACCTGCTGGGGTAAGTAACCAAACGGTTATGGCGTCACTACTGGAGTAAGTAACCAGACGGTTATGGCATCATTACTGGGGTAAGTAACCAGACGGTTATGGCATCACTACTGGGGTAAGTAACCAGACGGTTATGGCATCACTACTGGGGTAAGTAACCAAACGGTTATGGCGTCACTACTGGAGTAAGTAACCAGACGGTTATGGCATCATTACTGGGGTAAGTAACCAGACGGTTATGGCATCACTACTGGGGTAAGTAACCAGACGGTTATGGCATCACCTGCTGGGGTAAGTAACCAGACGGTTATGGCATCACTACTGGGGTAAGTAACCAGACGGTTATGGCATCACTACTGGGGTAAGTAACCAGACGGTTATGGCATCACCTGCTGGGGTAAGTAACCAAACGGTTATGGCGTCACTACTGGAGTAAGTAACCAGACGGTTATGGCATCATTACTGGGGTAAGTAACCAGACGGTTATGGCATCACTACTGGGGTAAGTAACCAGACGGTTATGGCATCACTACTGGGGTAAGTAACCAGACGGTTATGGCATCACTACTGAGGTAAGTAACCAGACGGTTATGGCATCACTACTGGGGTAAGTAACCAGACGGTTATGGCATCACTACTGGGGTAAGTAACCAGACGGTTATGGCATCACTACTGGGGTAAGTAACCAGACGGTTATGGCATCACTACTGGAGTAAGTAACCAGACGGTTATGGCATCACCTGCTGGGGTATGTTACTACAAGTTATTTCACCGTCTCTTCATGAGTTACAAGTTATAGAAGAAAGGGGGGTGTGATGTAGTGACCCCAATTCGATTCCTGTATTATTGAATTTCATGATATTATTGTAACTGAGCGCCAGCGCGCGGCTCGCCAGTCGCTCACGTCCCTCCGCCCGGCCACGTCTACTTTGTATATTTATTTCCACATCGTTGTCATTTGAAAAATTAAATAATTAATCAGTACATTCAAACAAAGTTTATTTACATCCTTTCGTCGGACCCCTAAAAGACCACATGCACACGCCGCTCAAGCAGCATGCGTGTCGCAATAGTGCATGTGAAGAAAGCATAGTGATTCTTTTAAGTTGGGAGCTGGGGAAACCCCAATCCTGGATACCGGAAAGCTTTCTTAGAAAACTGTTGCTCTTTTTTATGAAAACAATTTCGGCATGCTTATTGTTGTGGTCAAGTGCGAGTTAGTCAGTAGAGTCCATTATCATCATCTGCCTACCTTTTCCCAATTATGTTGTGGTTGGCTTCCAGTCTAACCGGATGTAGCTGAGTACCAGTATTTGACAAGGACGAAGCGACTACCTATCTGACTTCCATAACCCAGTTAGTACTGGGCAATACGATACCCCTTGGCAAGACTGACTGTCATACTTCTGGGTCCGTATTATATGAAAGACCTTGTAATTATACTTGCAGTTCCTCCTGGGTACCGGCTTGGGCGTGTTGCATGCCCTCCTGGTGGACAGGGATCTGGTGGTTTCCTACGCGCCGCTAGACTACGTCAATAACGCTATCATCGCGGCGGGCTGGGACTCCGTCACCAACAGACAGCTCTGGTCCAGCGAGATACCCATGTATACTGTCAGCAGCTCGCCTTATAACACCAAGTGGGGTAAGTCACTCGCCGTACTAGTACGGTCTAGTAGACCAATGTCGACACTTGTTAGATTTGAGACGTTCGATTTCGACACTCATGACAATCAATGACGAAACGACACACTCCATCTCGACACTCATGACAATCAATGACAAGACGACACAGTCCATCTCGGCACTCGTGACACTCAATGACGAGACGACACACTCCATCTCGACACTCGTGACACTCAATGACGAGACGACACACTATATCTCGACACTCGTGACACTCAATGACGAGACGACACGGTCCATCTCAACACTCGTGACACTCAATGAGAAGACGACACACTCCATCTCAACACTCGTGACACTCAATGACGAGACGACACACTCCATCTCAACACTCGTGACACTCAAGGACAAGACGATACACTCCATCTCAACACTCGTGACACTCAATGACGAGACGACACACTCCATCTCAACACTCGTGACACTCAATGAGAAGACGACACACTCCATCTCAACACTCGTGACACTCAATGACGAGACGACACACTCCATCTCAACACTCGTGACACTCAATGACAAGACGATACAATCCATCTCAACACTCGTGACACTCAATGACGAGACGACACACTGCATCTCGACACTCGCGACTCTCTCGTTGACAATTGTGACTTATTTATTTGTTACTACGCCATGCCATGGCATTCCAGTAATAGCCTAGTGGTGTGACCATCGGACTGCGAAGTCTCGAGTTCGAACCCAAGGCACGCAACTCTGATTTTTCGGATTCATGTGCGTATTGTATAATTATCATTTGCTTCGGTGAAGGAAAACATCGTGGGAAACCAGCATGCCTGAGAGATATTTCTTGACGGCATGTAAACCCAAGTCAGAAGCCCATGGGCGGCATAAAAACTCTGCTGGTTAAAGAATAAAGAAGAAGACCGCCATTCACGAAACCAAAAGGCCCGCGTGTTGCGACGGAGACAGCCGATGATATCCGACCTGTGACTTGGGTCGCTTCGTAGTGTGGCGGCGATGCCGCTACAATAGCTATTTTCTTGTGAACCCAAAGTTAAGATGGCGAATCATTTTAAATACATACTTAAACTCCCGCCGGCGGAAACCACAGCACACCACTTCCTATGATCCTTCTTACACACTCCTTTTGCCTCGTCCACGTTCATACATCGCAACCGGCGTGCGTGTATGACTATACACGCACGCCGGTTGCGAGTACAGCGCACCTGACCTATCTGAAGAACATGTTCATCAGGATGGTGGAGACCTATAGGGATAGTGTGACTTTCTAGGCCGGGGACGACATAGAAAGATAGTCCTGGCGTTGTCACCTAAACCAAATCAAATAAAAAAAAAAACACGTAGGCCTACATGGGCACTTATAAAAAGAAATCTAGAAATCGTGCACGATTCGGGATGGTCATTTACAATGGAGAAGAACCGGCAAGAAACTCCATGGTTACTATTTTAAAATGAATTGCACACATCTCACCGCACGCCGCACACAGCACACATCTCACCGCACACCGCACACAGCACACATCTCACAGCACGCCGCACACAGCACACATCTCACAGCACGTCGCACAGAGCACACATCTCACCGCACGCCGCACACAGCACACATCTCACCGCACACCGCACACAGCACACATCTCACCGCACGCCGCACACAGCACACATCTCACAGCACGTCGCACAGAGCACACATCTCACCGCACGCCGCACACAGCACACATCTCACCGCACACCGCACACAGCACACATCTCACAGCACGCCGCACACAGCACACATCTCACAGCACGTCGCACAGAGCACACATCTCACCGCACGCCGCACACAGCACACATCTCACCGCACACCGCACACAGCACACATCTCACCGCACGCCGCACACAGCACACATCTCACAGCACGTCGCACAGAGCACACATCTCACCGCACGCCGCACACAGCACACATCTCACCGCACGCCGCACACAGCACACATCTCACCGCACGTCGCACACAGCACACATCTCACAGCACGTCGCACAGAGCACACATCTCACCGCACGCCGCACACAGCACACATCTCACAGCACGTCGCACACAGCACACATCTGTTTGTTATTCTATTTTTATTCTTCTCTACTTTCTGGCAGCTGCGTTCGGCGATCACCTGCGCCAAGACGAGTTCTACCGCCTGAGCACCCCTCGCTCTCTGTGGTACGCCTACATAATTGAGACCAACAGCAGTCTGTTCTACTGGTTGCTGACGTGGTTTCTGCACTACATCCCGGGCTACTTCCTCGACGCTGTGGTCTCTTTGCTGGGCATCAGGCCTAAAGGAGTACCTTCGTGAGTGTCTAACTATCTACCACCTAGTGAGCATCTTTCTTCAACCTTCAGTGGTCCTTGTAAGATTCTGGTCTGTCAGGGGACCCAACTGGGCAGCTCACCGGGGCAGCAGCAGGTAGTGGGCGTGGACCTGTGTTTTAAACTATGTTTCACCTTTTATCTTTCCCACTGCGACCCAAAATATGCTGCCACACACGTCTGCGCTGCCACCAACGCTGCCGTGGAAGTGACACGACTTGCGACGCAACAGTACTTACGCAAATGAAGCACGCGCGTGTCACTTGTCGCGGTCTGTTTGTCTAAACCTAAAAACAACACACACTTTAGGGTCAGTTCAGACAGAGTGGAAAAATGCCGGAGCAATTTACAGGCTGCAATGAAAATAGGACCGTATTAATATGTTTAAAGTATCAATATCGACGCGGCCATCAAGCATTGCCTCGCGCATGCTCGTGATTCGGTCGCGCGCCTCCGCTTGCTCGGGAGTCCTCGAGGATACCCGAGACCGCGCGAGCATAATCGCCGCTTGCGTTTTCAGTGTTGCTAAGGAGACGCGCGCGTCTCGAGGTGTGGCACAGTCTCGAAGCGCGTTTCTGCTCTACGTGTGAATAGGGAATATGCATGTAATTTTCACCCATCCTGACACCAATCAACCCAAGAAAATAATTAAAAGTTAAGTTCAACAACTGCGTGTCGCTCAAAAAAAAAATTAAACTTTTCTACGACAGTTCAAACGTCCGTGATTGTCGCGGTTATTCAATTGATGTTATGTGACGTCATTTACCTCTCTCTACCTTGTTCACATCTAATTTTTTGGCCCTTATTACAATGATTTTACTAACTGTAGGTATGTGCTTTGTTCAATCAAATATTGCAATAACAATCTATACATATAAAATTCAAAGTCCTGACTGACTGATATATCAAAGCACAACCCAAACCGCTGGTCTTAGAGACATGAAATTTGGAGGGTGTATTCTTTGTGAAGAGTAGGTATCCATAAAGAAAGGGTTTCCTGAAGTTCCACCCCTAAAAGGGTGAAACGGGGGAATTTTCTGTAAACCTTTATATTCTCTGAGTCGATTGACTCGAAAATTGGTGTACACGGTCTTCAATTAAAATTATGAGACACGTGTATCACAGTTTTTTCAAAATCATTCCCCAACAGAGTCAAATAGGGCTTCGAAACTCACGTAGACGGGCGCATGGCGCGCGGGGGTATTTACTTATTAGTAAGTAGGTAGGATTGTTACAGTGATATTAAATATTATGTAATAGTAGCCTACTTCCTACTATGTATATAAGGACTATCTTGTCATACACGAAATATTTTAAGAGTAACTTCTATAATAATAAAGTCGCCATGGCAACGAAAAAATTTTTTATCTAAATGTTTTTGTTTTTACGAAATTATTATAATTCTAAAATTTGTTGAGACATTTTGCATAAAACCTTTTCTATGAATGAGACGCGCCACGCACCCGCGCCGCGCCGACTCGGCGTCGGGCGGCATGCATCTTGTTTATTCTATGCTGGGCAGCGTGTGAGGTTGTGTTCGCATGTCATGACACCGTGCGACCGCGCAAGAAAGGTAGTTATTTCGTGTCCTGATGGTTACCGCGCTCCAACTCCACAGTAGTCTGTGTGAGCCTGGACGCAAACACCTGCCCTGACCTGCTAACTTGGGACGTAACAATATCGCTGGTGAAATATACTGGACGTTCGAAAATACATCTCTGCCTATAGGTATATTTGGGGAATGCAGACGTGATGATGTTAAAAATAAACCAATGTATGAACGTAGAAAGACTTCATAACTCGATCTAGTCTTATTTTAATAGATTATCGCTTACAATAATAATAAATGTGAATATAAATAACAATACCATCTAAACCTAAGAAGATGTAGTTACGTTAAATAAATTCCCTCCTTACAACTTTACGAAAAGGAACCTAGGTGCGGTCAAAACAAATCGTATTTTACAGCATTTACCTACCCACACATCTGTAAACTAATAAACAGTAGATGTGTGCAACTAGAATTTGAAAATGTTTGTAGAAAACTCGAAAAACTTTGTAACTCATGTCGACTATGACGAGCGAGCGTCGAAATTCGAATATCCGTCAGCTCTTTCTTGGTTGTAGGTACCTACTCGTAGGTACAACAGATGTGAACTGTCAGTGCGTGGCGCGGATCGTACTAGAGATAGGCAGACGTGGGCGTGACATACCTACCTCCTCAACTGTTGCAGAAACACGCTGTTTCTGAGAATTCCCTTACCTACAGAAAACTAGTATTTTTGTAGGTTAATAACACTGTTAATGGATCCGTAGTTGAATGATTTTGAATCAACGATGTCATTCTCAATTCTTGCTGACACTCGTTGCCTGCCTCCGTCTGCAGCTGGTGGCATGTAGACCCCAAAGTCCTAGTGCCGCTGTACAGCACCTAGGATAGTCTGCAGAGATGCTTTTCTCCTATAACGCTCCAGGAAGAGGGCTTGTGCTCTGAGAAAAACATTTCCACATTCCCTGTAGCACATCACCATGTACACCTGGTTCGTGTACCTGTAGTTCGGCATTGTTACGAATGTTTCGCGGCTGATCGTTTGTTATCTAAGGCGCGTGCGGCGCGTCACGTGTTCCGAGCGGGACTGAAGAGGCGCGGGGGGGAGGAGCGCGGCAATTTTTTTATTTTTTATAAAATAAGCTCAGATATTTTTTTTTTGTCCTTGAAATGGCTTTGTTATAGCCGTTAGATGATTCTCTGAAAATATTTCGTGTATGAATAGTTAGACCTTGTATGTATACAACATTATTTTTAGTATATGCGAAACCTGAATATAGTTTGTTCAGAATAAGTAACTGAATCGATTCCAATCATTTTTAAACCATGTTATACTTTGTCCCAAAAATATTTAAAAAAGGTTACAAGTTGGACACCGAGCGACACTAGGTACCTATAGCAATCATTTAGGTACCTACTGTTAAATTATTAATATTATTATCAATGAGGTCAAGACGACGCTGGAAAAGCGCGCCGCTGCGCCGCGTGGTGACCACGTTTTTGTGTGGACAACCAGGTAACAGAACAAGCTTATAGCTTTGTGATTATTCATGATACAGTTTTGAAATTTTGTACATAGATTCTTCACATAAAAATACTAGACACGTTTCAGGTTTCGCATATACTAAAACTAATGTTGTATATAATATTATAAATGCGAAAGTTTGTGAGGATGGATGGATGGATGTTTGTTACTCTTTCACGCGAAGACTACTAAACGGATTTGGATGGGCACACAGATAGTTCATAACCTGGATCCGCACATAGAATACTTTTATCACTGTAGTAAGACCCCGTGGAACTATTACCGAACACACGCGGGCGAAGCTGCGGGCATAAGCTAGTATTATAATAAAATCTTAGTGAAACTTTAAGTCTAAAAGTGTTTCTTTGACACATGGTTTTATCGAGGACGATGCCACGGTATAAATATAATATTAGCGTGACGATGCGTTTTGAGTTGCGTTTCGTTTCATCAAAACCAAGCAACATAAAATAATAAATTGTAAAATAAGTGATGGTCCACAATGAGTTTGTGCGACAATCAAGGCGTTTAGAAATAACAAAAAAAAAATTCTTGCATATTCCCTATCGCCTGAGGAGGTGGCACCTGCGCGAGGATGTGCTCGTTCTGTCTGCATTAACCCTTAGAGTTATTTTCTTTTCTTTATCCTCAGACTGGTGAAGGTCTACACCAAAGTGTACAAGCTCTCGATGGTGTACCGCTACTTCCTGTCGAACTACTGGAACTTCCGTGACGACAACCTGCGCGCCATGATCTCGCGCCTGTCTCCGGCAGACAGGGCTATATACAACTGCGATGTCAGCACTATCCATGTCAAGGAAATGGTCCAATCCAGCTGTGTGGGAATACGGAGGTAGGTCCATCATTACGCATTCTGGGAGGTAGGTCCCGGCGCGGTCGCAGCCAAAGACTTGGGGGGGGGAGGTCACACAGATGTTGAAGTGTCTACAGGTAGGTCTTATTCAATCGTTTGAAAGATAGACACTTCCTAAGAACTAAAATGTGTCGTCGTCCCGCCCTCTCCCCGCCCTCCCCCCACTTTCTAAAGTAGGAGACGGAAAATAATTCTGAAAAAATGTAGGATTGTAGAACATAAAAAAAAACTTTCAACGAAAATTGGTTTGGATAAGATTTGATGTTTAGTTTTTGAGATATGGGACTTTTTCGTCAAACTGCACCAGTAACTTTTGTTTTTCATTAACATACTATGAAAAACAAATTTAGTTTTGCTGTTGAATCTAATACAATACAACATTTATGAATGAGCCCGTAAAATATTGTTATTATATTGTTTAGTGATACGGAACCCTGTGTGCGTGTGAGTACGACTCGCACTAGGCCGGGTTTTTTAAACTAGATGACTGAGAAATTTCTGTCTGAATCATTATATCTGCTGACATTACACTGAAATATTATATTAAATTGGACATCAACAGCCAGTCTAGATTTTTGTTTTGCAGATGGTAACAGCCTAGGGTGTACTCTTACTTTCATGGTACTTAAAACATAACTGACAAAAGGTGGGCCCTGTTCCGAATACTCAAAAAAACAAAGCCTTTAACAGAAGACGTCATGATACGGGTCATGTACCCCGAAAGCGCCTTATGACGCACGGAAACTGGTTACCGCACCCAACCTTAAAACCTATATTATAGGGTTTCAAGCTAAAAATAACCTTCACGAGTTATACAGGGAACCCCAAGGAGGCCAGGACAGTCAAGTAACTGGGTTTCGTTTTATTTTATAATCCATTTTTATATAAACGGTTTAAAAAAATAAACTGCTGCTCTTTTTCCTACAAAAGTGCAATACCTACACGGTCATTCACAGGCCACAAATTATCTACCGAATCCCGTGTTATGCTGAGACGTAACATATTACTATCTGATCTGAGGGCCTCGTCAGGTGCTATGGGTATGGGAAAAAAATAAATGGTCATCACTGCGCAGTGCGCAGGGAATAGCTAGAGGAAGGAGAATTACCGGATTGCATTCTCTTAGGCCAGACCTCTGGTCACGAGAAGAGTCGACTAATACCTTCGTGATGTCTCGAAGTCTTCTCCACTTTATTTAAACACGCATTTATTAGCTTCACCTGTTACTAACTACATATAAAAAAATCTTAGAAGTTAAATTTGATCCACTTCCCGGCTTCCGATTGAGCTGAAATTTTGCATACATGTTTAATTTTAATGACAATGCATGATTAGCTAAGTGACGTCATTCTAAATTCAATATGGCGGTCTCCCAAAGATGGCGGACTAGATATTCTTTATGCATTCCCATGACATTGATATCAAATGAAAGGGTTCAGTGAGAAAAATACGAGAAATTAAATAACGTCACTCTATAGCGTGTTTTTTAAAATCTATAATAAAGAGTGTAAATAGACCCTAAACATATCCGAGAGGCACTTGTTCTCCCCGTCTTTGCGATCATTTTTTTGTTCTAGACCATACCTGGGAACCTTCTAGTTACGGAGATATTGGGGGTCAAAGTTCCAACTATTTCACAAGTTTTTTTTTAAATACATGTTTTTAATGTAAGATTTTTAGAAGTAGGTATACTTTACTTTACACACCTCCACGACCCCCGTACTATTCAATCCATCCATCAGCACAGCTTTGAGTGCTTTCCATCGAGTCCTACCGCAAAACGTGATTTATCACCCCAAAAAAAAAAGTCGATTCCCAGCAATAATTTTTGCGTAAAGTTACTTAGTTTGATGTACAGAATGCTTGGTTGACGGCTTCGTGAAGGGTCTGTTTACACCCTGTATAATATTTATTATCAATTTAGGTCTGTTTTAATGATTAAATAAAGTATTTAAGCATGTCGTAGTTGAATATTTTCAGTACAAAAAGATAAAGTGCAGTCGGAAAATTTTGCGTTTAAGCTACGGCTGACAATAATGATGGAATGCCGACCTATTGCCGGGCTATTTGTAACAGAAGTAGGGTGATGACGTGGGCAGCGATATCACTTTCGAGGGCTTCTGGGTTTATGAAGAGATTGTTTCGTAAAGTTTAGGGACTAAATCGCCAGTTTTTTGGAGATAAAAACGATTAAGACATTTCTCGAGACACAAACGTGTTTAATACTAACACACCCTATTGAATGACTTTTTCATAAAATAGTTATTGAATGGGGTTACATGAACTTAGAGAGTTATTATTTAGACTCCGAACGGGATATTTACCATGTTTACTGTTTTAGTTGAGTTCCCGATATTTCGGCGCTGTTGCAACGTTGCAAGCACCATGATCACGGATAAACTGAAGTTATTGCGGGTGGGTGTTTATGAGCAGACAAATCGGTCTACCCTCTTTCGTTTTTAACGAACAAGAAACTTCAGTTTATCCGTGATCATGGTGCTTGCAACAGCGCCGAAATATCGGGAACTCAACAAAAACAGTAAACACGGTAAATATCCCGTTCCGAGTCTAAATAATAATGTTAGTGACCATGATAGTTTAAAAACTTAGAGAGTTGTATTAATGATTTTAATGATTACAATTCTGTAGCTACATACGTGTTACTAGCGCGGCTTATTTTTCTTCAACATACAACTTGACACTGACCTGCAAATTGCAAAAAACGTAAGAAATTTTGAAGCTCTCGGACTACCCTAGCGCTTCCACCTTAAAACAGACAGTGACCTCTGAGTTTGTTTCACACTCAAGACACCTCTTTGCAAAATAAACATCAATTCATTATCATTTACCGGGACGTTGCCCCCCCCCCCCCCCCCGCCTTTGCAGAGGCTCTCAACTTGAACTGGCTATTGTTCCAGGTTCATACTGAAGGATGGTCTCCAAGGCAGCGACGCGGCCTACAGGAAACAGAAGTGGCTGTACTACGCGAACATAGTGTTCTTAGCGGTGTACGCGTACTTTATATGGCGGGTGCTGTACTTCGTGTACTCGACGGTTGCTTTGGTGTTCAATATTTAAGTTCTAGTTTTTATTAAAAAATACTTTAATTCTTCGAAGTGTTGTTTTCATTTGGCATTTTTAGGGTTGCGTACCTATGTCGTCAAAAACGGAACCCTTATAGGATTCCTTTGTTGTCCGTCTGTCGTCTGTCAGTCTGTCAAGAAAGACCCCTTTCCTCATGCAGGAACGCGTGGAGGTATCAAGCTGAAAATAATATAAAATACTCAGATCTGCTTCCCCTTATTTTAGCAAGTTAAATCTATAAGATTAAGGATTATAGCACAAGTAAAGGCTAGTTGTTGGGATAGAGGTATTTTAAAAAGGATTATGTGTGGAATTTGGTAATTGGTGCTACTTTGGTGAGGAAGAACGGAACTAAGGAACCTAGGCACTTGATGATATTGATGTCTAGATAGATTTCCGATAAGATCAAATCAAAATCCAAAGTCATTTATTCTAATTAGGCTGATAATCAGCACTATTTGGACGTGAAAGTTAACAAGAGCCTGTGTCCCAAAACGCCCACTCTTCGACACCTCCTGCCCCCGTAGCATGACCACCGTAGACAAGGATTTCTTTGACGAAAAAATCAACAAAATGACAGATAGTGCAAAGAAATCTGACATTGTGTCGACACAATCTGTCATTTTGTCGATTCTTCCGTCAAAAAAATCCTTGTCTACGGTGGTCATGCTACGGGGGCTGGTGTTGTAGCCGAGAAGAAGTGGCGGAACAAGGTCCTTTCCAAGGACACATCTGTCTTAGCTTAGACGAACCAGATTCTATACACTAGTGGGTAAGATAACATTAACAAAGAATCCATTACAGTACATTGTTGTCACATGTCAGCTAGCGCCATCTAGCACACAACAGTAATAAAAAATAAATATGAAAAAATATATACTCGAGCTTAAATAAAGACTGCAGGCATGAAGGGCGTGCACGTGCAATGTCGGATTACAAAATAGCAGTAACTTGCAGTCATAAATGATGATCTTTAGCTGATTGGTTGGCACAGAAGACCAGACCGGCTGCTTGTATTCTTATAACTTTCGTATCGCCGAGTATGACGCAACTCGGGTACTGAATGTTAGCGAATTTCTTGAAATGTCCTGACGGTCGCCGTTTATTGTTTACGCACAATATTTTAATTTCTTCAAGATAAGCTCGTAGATAGCTAAACTTGAAACTTGTATAATATTAATTCATTTATAATTTTCTTTTGCGGAGCCGAAATTATGAGTATTAAACTTTCTAGCCAACCTTCTAATACCTCACAATATCGAATATAGTAAAAAACTAGCTGTGCCCGCGGCTTCGCTCACGTGAGCGCACATTATTTTGTCATTGTCAAAGCTTATGAACGTAAGCAAAATATAGATGCAACCCATGATCTATCCTAGGCTCCAACGGTTAACATCCTTACAAATTAAATACCTACCATTATAAATAAGCCTGTCTAGTATCAAAACAAATCCTATGTTTCCTGAGTCAAAAATATGTTTAATATACATGAAAAAAAGCATAACAAATGGGTTGCCGAAGACTATTTAAAATTGCGACAACCGTGGGGCTTGACCGATTTTACTTAGACAACCGAACGTTATGCCATCGTGTTTGTAATAAAATTACCTATCTGTTCTTTTAAATACATATTTTAATAAGAAAATAGATGAGTGGACATATAGTATCAATTTATCTATTAATACCTTACAACTCTGTAGTAGGGACAAAAAGATGACAACCTAACAGATTCTTGGCTTGATTGCTTTGTAGATATTTACTCTAATTCCATTTTGATTTCGTTTGGTTTGAAAAAAAAATCAGTTCCGTTAGTTTTAATAAAGGGTACCCTTGACTTAACTTTATCAGGCAACCCATTCGCAATGTTAGTTTGTTCATATAAGTATTTTACTACGTTAACGTAAGTTTTAAATAGCCGTTTGAGGCTTGTCTCTGCCGGATTTTAGCCTTTTCCCACTCGCACAATGTGGACATGATCATTAATCTACTAAATTATTAGTATTCGAAGTCATTTCGGTAGGCACATATAAAAATACGAAATCCTGAAAGTCCTGTTTTAATATTCAAACGAAAGTATTTTATTGAGTTTGTGTGCGGGCAACATTGGAACAAGGTGGTCTGGTTGAATTTGACAACGTCATTGTCTTATTTTGGTATTGTCCCCATAAAGTTTTTATTTTATGGGATATTGTTTATCTACCTATTATCTAAGAAATAATCTTATTTAATACATCATTTCACTGGTCACCATTAAATATAGTAAAATGCAAATAATAGTAATTGTATTAAATAAACTTCAGGTTTAGTTGCTGTAAATTGCTGTAAATAAAATGGTATATCTAAGCCGGAGAGGTGATCTGTACCTCAGGACCTTCCTACTTCAGACACCTTTCTCTATTTAAGATTGTGCATATACCAGTGCCTGTTACTTCTGATGTTGAATCAATCTTTGGTCGAACACCATGTAGGTTGCTCGACCAAATTCATTACAGTTTACACCGAAAAGATATTAGACAAACTACTATTTCACACAGTCGAAGTAATTCTACTTGGGTACATCACGAGTAGGTTCCTAAATGATACATAATATTATTCACTATTTTTATATTCGAATCGGCATTCGATCCGCTCGGAGTTAACATCAGGAATACCACTACTAATCGACAAACAATATCTATACAAAAAAAAAAAAATTGTAAGTGTCTGTTTGTAATTTCAAAATAACAGCTTTTTACGTAATGCAAATGTATAGTACACGGTACTTATAACATAAAACATTTCATTGAATTTTTGTCTGTCTGTTTGTACCGGCTTATCTCCACAACGGCTGGACCGATTTTGACGGGACTTATACTGGCAGATAGCTGATTTAACGAAGACTAAGAATTAGGGTTCCGTGCAAAAAACAAAGCAAGTAAAATCCGATTCAAAAAGGGAGATATTTTTTTAATAATTTCACGCCTAAGAAGGTCGCGAGAAACAGCTAGTTTTAATAAGGAACACACTGTATGTATGTAAGGTTCCAAAAAGTTTCTTCGGCCAAGGCGCTGCATCTTGTCGTCAAACTGCAGTGACGGCTGGTGGCAATCGGTCGATTATTTTGAATAACATAAAAAAGTGAAATTATTATTTTAAATTATAATTTGGTTGATCAGTGAACGTCAGTATTGTGGATTTTAGATTTAGTGAGTGATAAGGGTTAATAGGTATGTAGCAAAAAGTGTTTTTTTTTTAAGTATTCTTAGGCCTGTTCAGTTAGGAGAGTGATGTACTACGTGCTAAAGCTTTTTTTAACAGACTTCTAAAAAAAGAGAGGGGTCTGATCAATTCCTCCAGCATCTCTTTTTATATGTTAGTGTATGTGTGCCGATTTCTCCGTGATTACTATTCCGATTGAAGTGACTTTTTAATTGTTAGATGAAGCCTGCGCGGTGGTCCTATATATTTTATTTATACGGGACCTCTTTTACTGCAGTTCTCGGCTCCATAACAACTCAACTCAACTCAAAGTATTTATTTCAATTAGATCATCACAGGCACTTTTGAATGTCAAATAAAACAAAAAAAAGCGAAGCTACAGTCACAGTCACAAGGCATAATAACTTGAGAAAGTACTGTAGTTGCACATTCCAAGGCGTAGATCTCTATGGAGAAGAATGGGCAAGAAACTCCATGGACACTCTTTTACCTGGCCCACTTATATCAAAATGTATTATTGTCATAAAAGATTTAAACCATCATGGTCACTAACATTGTCATTAACACTAGAAAACAGTAAACATGGTAAATATCCCGTTTCTAATGTATTATTGTCGTTTTGGGTGAATCCGTCAACTCTTTAAAAAAGAAAATGGGGTCAAGTTCTACTCGTCCACATCGAGGTACTGGTAGGTACATGGCCTCATATAATATATCAGGTTACTATTGGGGTCAAGGGCGAGAATCGGCAACAAGTAATGGTCGTCGTAAAATACGTAATTATGAGACAACGTAGTCATCAATAAGAAAATAAGGAAAAAGAACTGCTGATCTATAATACTGGACTGATATAATGAAGAGGTAAAATTGGTTTGTCAGTTTGTATATAAGGGCTAATCTTCGGAATTCTATTTAATTACTAGCACTTCGCCCGATATATATATAAGGTCTATCTTTTCATACACGAAATAGGGTCGTTTCGCCGGTATCGCGACCACCTTCAGTAGGCGACCATTTGACGGACTAAGTTTCTTTAAATCAAGATAATAATATTTGTAGAGGTAATATAAATAAAGAAAAAATCTTACGTGCTTCAGAAATAATTATGAAATAAGAATTTACACAGTTTAAAACAAATGGGTTAACCCAGAGCCGAAAAAAAATTGCTCAGTGCGCGTCTTGATTCAGTGGTGAGTGGAAGTACCGCGAGTTAGAAAAAAAATAGCACGGCGCGTGGCGCTCAAAGCTAAGTTTTATTACTTATTTCATGTTTTACACACAAGTTAGATGTTAAATTGAACAATCGATAAGTTTTGGTCATTATCTTGTTGTATTTTGCTATTTTTAAACTTATTATTAAGATAAAATCAAGTGGTCGGTAATCGAAATGCTTATTTATCAAAAACGTTAGATAGCGACCACATGGTCGCAAACCGACGAGAACCGCCTTATTCTATTTTGATTAATATGATCCTAATGCTTCATAAAGGACTGTTACAATTTTGAATGTAGCATTGTAAAGGTTTTTCTTTGTAGTTCTTTAGTAAGCGACCACCAGTTTCTTTGAAAGAACTTTGTTTAATTTACGTACAAAATTGGATGCTAAACAGGTGGTCGTAAACCAAAATAATCGAAATAAAGACATTGGTTTCCGGCCACCACAATTTAGTATGAGAGAAATAACGGCCGCGAACAGAAATAAGTATGAAAGTTCATTGAGTATGCGACCAAAAAAAAGACTGTCCAGTACACTGAAGAAGCCTTGAAAAAGCTCTCGATGATATCCGAAAAGAAGGGAAGGAAATAAAAAAAAAAGAGTAACATGTAGACTGTTTCAGATCCCAAGGACCACGATATAAGATCGGCTTAATTATGAATAAGAAACGCGGAATATCATCATCGTCTTCCTGCCCTTGTCCCATGTTACTTGGGGTCGGCGCAACACTTTTTTTTCTTCCAATCTCCTCTGTCAACCGTCACGCTATCATTTACTCCTTTAGCTTTCATATGGTTCCTCACACAATCCATCCATCGTTTCTTTGGCCTTCCTCTCCCTCTCCATCCATCAACGTTTATATTCATCACTCTTTTAGTCACATGCGATTCGTCCTCATCAAACGTCCATACCAAGACAGTCGATTCCCTTTCAACATTTCCGTAACTGGCGCAACTTTTAAACTTCCTATTCTCGTTCCTTACCTTATCCATTCTTGTCACACCACACATCCACCTCAACATTCTCATCTCCGCTACATGCAATCTTATTTCATCCATCTTCTTCACAGCCCAGCATTCCGATCCATACAGTACGACAGGTCTAATCATGGATTTGTATATTTTCCCCTTTAACTTGAGAGGCATCCGTGGATCACAAGTTGTTCCAGTGACCTGTCGCCATTTCATCCATCCTGAGTTGATCCGCTGCTTTACGTCTCGGTCTACTTCAACATCCCCTTGGACAAGCGACCCGAGGTACCGAAAATCGCAACAGATCGATATGGGCGTTCCAGCAAGTGTTATGGGCACAGGACTGGAGAGACCGCCGAAATCACAGAATAAGTATTCTGTTTTGGTCCTACTGACTTTCAGGTCAATATTCTCCAGTCTTTGCCAATTGTCTTCGCAATCTGCTCTGGACCTCTAGGCCACTCTCGGCAACCAACACAATGTCGTCGACGAACAGCATACACCAGGGAGGGAGCCTCTTCCTGGATGTCCGACGTAAGTGCGTCCATTATCACAAGGAAGAGGTAAGGGCTTAGAGCCAGCCCTTGGTGCAAGCCGACAGCCACATTGAAGCTGCCGGTACTGCCCGCTGTAGACCGGACTTGGGTATCGACTGTACATCGCTCGGACCAACTGCACATACTTCCCAGGCATACCTTTCTCTTTCAGGGCCCACCACAAAACCTCACGAGGTACCCGGTCGTATGCCTTTTCGAGGTCGATGAACACCTTGTGCAAGTTTTTGTGCGCACTTCTGTATTTCTCCCACAGCTGGCGGATGGCAAAAATGGCATCCATCTTTCCCCGACCAGGCATAAAACCGAATTGGTTTGGTGAAATTTCACTCTCTTCTCAGTCTCTCTTCTCTTTCAGTCGTCTTTCAATAACTTTCTCCCAAACTTTCATACTGTGCGCCATTAGCTTTATTCCTCAATAGTTATTGCACTCCAGCACATCGCCTTTATTTTTGAAGATGGGGGGCACCAGCGAACTGTTGCACTACTCGTCAGGTATGGCTTCTTGCAGCAACAACTTATTGAAACGCGGAATATATTTCCTAAAATAATTTTAAATTGACTAATGATTGTTAATTCTATTACAACTATGACAAGTTCCTACGAAATCTAAGATTGTTATTTTTTAATTATAAGAAAACATTACACCAAAGGATTACCATATTTGTTTTTATTAAGAGGCAAATATTAAAATATTTTTAAAGCAATTATAATTGTTTTAATGACATATTTTTCATATTAAAATAGCGGTCGCATACTAGCTCACTGGTGGTCGTCAACTGATAAAAATGGTCGCATACCGGCGTTTTCGCTATATTTTCACTTTTTCAGCATTTTATAAATATTTTTGTATTAATGTATTTTATTTTATGTTTTGAATCCAAACTAGACTATATTTGGGACAAATTCACATTAACATATACTATTTTGCGCGTAGACAACATTTTTTTTTCCTCATCTTAAGTGGGCAACTCAGCTAACTGGCCGCTAACCGGCGAAATGACCCTATTTTAAGAGTAACTTCTTTAGCTCGTAAAGTCACCATAGCAACGAAGAAAATTTATCAGAGTGTTTTTGTTTTTACGAAATTATTATAATTCTAAATTTTTTTTTGACTTTTTGCTTAAAACCTTTACTCCCATATTCTAACAATGACAGTAGGCAAATACGACGTAGTAAACTAGCGTAATGAATGTTCAAAAATAAGGAGCCAGTATTTATTTTGTGGGTCAAGTACCTAATTTTAAATGATTTATTTTTTATAAAAATATTCTTAGATAAAAAAAAATCCCTTGAAATGGCTTCGTTATAGCTGTTAGATGATTCTCTGAAAATATTTGTGTATGAATAGTTAGACCTTATATATGTACCTATAATTTATAGCCTGTAGCACCCACGAAAAAAGTAGCTTTCCACCAGTGAAAAAAATATACCTCTGTATAATATTAAGTACCCATAGATAAAAAATACTTTTTTAGAGTGTATGTTATAGTGTAAATAAATATCTATCTTATGTATGATATCAGAAAAATCATTGCGAATAAGCCGTGTCTTTTATTAATTTTTACTTAAAATTTAGATTTTTGTTTAGTTTCGGTTTTTATTGTTGATCTTAACGCTGGCAGACTGTAATATTGTCGAGGCCCTCGTGCCCCCGGCCATCGTAGGCGTGGGCCTGTGGACGGCGAGTTATGGGCTAGCTCGCCGTCCGGCTGTCTTAGGACGACAGGCCGTGTCGACGGCGCGTTCGTGTTCCACGCGTGCCTCAAAGAGATGTCAGCAACAGCGTAGGGGTCCGCATGGGCTGATGCCTGCCAGGGCTGCGGGACTGTTCGAAAGAGATACCGCGGCCCTGGAACACAAAGGGCAAAGAAGGAACATGGATGGGTTTTAGTCAGTACAAGTCTGACACTCCCTTCCGCTCCCGCCCGAGCGGGGGGGGGGGGCGTCATTTATTGATTTCCGATAATAAAAAATAAAAAAAAAGTACCGTCAGCTCCAATGCATAATGCACTAGTGCATGTACGGATGCCCCGATGTTTGTTACTCTGTCACACAATAGATTTTGATAAAACTTTACAGTAATATAGCTTTTACAACAAAATAACACAAAAAGGTGTATAATTATGGTGATGGAGATCAGATAGCTGCATCCGGCTAGATAGGAAGCCGACCCCAACGTAGTTGATGACGATGACACCAGAATAACACAAAGACCTATTTGTAAAGTTATTGTGTAAAATAATAATGTATGGCGGCGAAGCAGAGCAGTCAAATCACTCACTAGGTTATTATTATGCACAAGAAGAATTCTGTAGGTCTTCGTAGACATAATAATTGAAGTAAATATTGAAGTTCGATCAGATTTTGAACGCGTGACTTGTACCTCGGCACATGGCCGCACGTGATATTCACTCTACAATAATGCTGAGCACTCAAATAAAACGATTTTATATAAATAACACCAACATTCTGCACGCTCGCGTTTTCGCTATTACGGAGAAAATACTGTTGTCGCCGGTAAATGTAACGGAGTAAGTAGTCAATGAAGTGACAACCCATCAGTCCTAAAGTAATCTTCTAGACTTTGCTCTCTTCTGCTGCTACAAGTGCGGAACAGCAATGTCGCTGCACTTCGCGATTGCGTCTGAAAGGTTACCATTTAGAATTATGCTGTGCTTTAGTGGACCCAAAAACAGCGCGAATTTGATTGATTACGTTGAATAAACTGAGTGCGTTTTAAAACTGAGTGTTACAAAGAGGTTATACAAAACGACAGCCAAGCCTAAAAGAAAAGACTGCAAAGATACTCTTTCTGTTTCTCCTGTTAGAAGAGACTATCGTAATCATACGAATAATCACGGGAGCTGTAAGCGACCAATACTATTTAGAAACTACCTGCCTTAACATTCCATTTGCTAGTCACTTCGTGTCAGAATATATCGAAGGACAAGAGTGCTCTCAGACATGTCCTAACATACAGTGTAGTGGTTTGCACAGTGTCGTTTAAGTACGTGGTTTATTAGTGCGAATAATATAACGAACTAAAGGTATTTTTCTACGTTATAGTGAGTGGTTTATATTTGTGTGAAAGGAAGAAATTATAAACTAGTTGTGGTGTGGTTGCTCACAACAAGCCCTACACACACTAGGCTCTAAGTCCCTCAAAGCAATGGAGAGGCTGCTTGGAAGTACCTCGCGTGATACACCCCAGGTAATTGACATGGACCAAAGCGCGGCCTACAGACATGTCTGTCCAGCGCCACACGCGCACGTCACTTGTTTCATTTACTTTGTTAGTAGCCGCTGTCTGAAGCTGCATGTCACTTGAGCTTGTCGAAGTAGTGAAGGTCGCATTACGCTAGATACTCCAATGTAATACATACGTAGATCGCTCACGCCTTTTCCCCATGGGGGTAGGCAGAAACTACAGAACGTCACCTGCTAAGATCCATGATCCATGATCCATCCAACCATACATGATACTTTTGTGTCGTCCACGTTCATACATCTGGTCATAGACGTATGGCTACATTAATTATGCGTATAGAAGCTACAAGCTTCCGAACGTTCCAGATCAAAATTAAATAGAGAATTCCAGACCATACATCAGCACTTTTTAAACGTCACATAATGTGTGCGTCACAAGTGGCATACCATGACGTCTTAAAGCAGTATTGTTTTAATCTTATTCCAGAGTGAGAAAGGAATGGCGCTAACCGTCCTCTGTAGCTCTGTCTCTTTCCCACACTGGATTGACATTACAACAATACTGCTTTAAGACGTCATGGTAACCCCCCAGTCCTTAACACTGAAAACGGTGTATTTACCATGCTTACTGTTTGTTTTGAGTTCCCGATATTTCGGCCCTGTTGCCAGCACCGTTGTTGCGTTGTTTATCCGTGATCATATCAAAACAAATACCCAAACATAACAACATAAATATCACGTTTTCAGTGTTAATAATAATGTATGACCATGTCAGTTTAAAAACTTATACAGACACCAATATAGTTGGAAAAGGCTAGGCAGATGGTGATGATTTTCCGGTATTAAATCTGGCTCGTTGGTCTGCTGGTTGCAAGCACTACTTCTGATTAAGTCCTGGCTTTGTATTCCCAGGTTGAGCGAATATAATCCAAAACGCCACTTCCTAGTGTTAGCTGGGAAGAAGAAGTAGCTTGTTCCTCCACTTCTTCAGCAATACATCTGTCTTTTAGGTTAAACATCTCCTACTGCCACAGAAGACCATGTCAGACCAGAACACCATGGACCCAGCGTTAGCCGTGGAGTTGGAGGCACTGTCCCGCCAGAAGGCGATGATCGAGGCCACGGAGCGCGGAGACTCCGCGGTACAGCAGTTCTACCGAGATGCTGTCGTGCTCGTGACGGGAGGCTCCGGCTTCCTCGGCAAGCAGCTCGTAGAGAAGCTCTTCAGGTATGAAATAACACCTGACTTAAAAGAGATCGCCTTGGGCTATAGATAGTCAATGAACTTTGGTGACAGCCAAAGTACCATCACAGTCCTCTCGTTTTGTATGGAGTTTCCCTCCAAACATTTGTAAGAGAAACAAAGCTGAGGAGCAAACGTGAGGTACTAAACCAATCTTCGTTTCTCCTGCAAGGCTGGAACACCGGAGATAGACGTACACCGATGAATTACTAAACTAAAATGATAGTGGATGAGACCTGAAAGTTCTGAAGTTTTGATCGCCTACCGGTTAATAAGTCACAAAGTTAACAAAACAACTAAAAACATGTTTTAAACATGTTTTTAGTGAGAAACGAGAAAACAATTAAGTTAAACAGTTTTTGGATGGAGGTGGATGCTAGGTACAGACTGATGATGACGTCAAAAATCATAAAATTCAAGGCATAGCTACTTGAGAAACTGTTGTAGATTCGACGCACAAATTGTTGTACGTTGTGGCTCAAATGACATGTTGACTTTTCCAGAGCGTGCGATATCGACAAGGTGTACATTCTGTTGCGGCCGAAGAAGGGCATGTGCATACAGCAGAGGGTTGAAGAGATGCTGCAGGATCCGGTGAGTTGAATTAGAAAGAGGGGTTTAGATAATGTTCAAATTAAAGGTGCCAAAAATACTGAAAAGTAAGTTGGCGACAAACAGTGGGCGAATACAAATGTTTAAAACGACGACTTAATTTGAGTTGTTCATTACGATCAGTGTGATAATTCAAGGACTCGCTTATTACCCAACTAGCAAAAAGTGGTTTTTAAACTATCCTAGAACCATCATTTATCGAGGACTATATGAGACTTATATCCGCATATAAGTCTGCCCTGCAGTGTAAATGTGGTGCTGTTCCACAAACGATGGGGCACTTAATATCGTGTCCTGCATGTCCTGTTGTTTGTTCACTACAGGAACTGATGGACGCTACCGAAAGCGCCACACTAGTAGCTTAGCTCTAGGCTGACACAATTTATATTGCCATCGACAAGCTAAGAAGAAGAGTCGCTAAAAGGGTTCACATTATAAGTCTACCTTTACTTATAACGGATTTATATTAGGCCGCTGAAATGCCATATACGCCTATATTGATCCTGTAATTGAATTACGTCAATGCAATTACTCTTGTGAATCTGAATATAAGTAAGTTATAGTAAAAAAATAGATTAATACGCGCCTAGAAATGCTTCTATAAGCTCATTATGATAATAGGAGTAAAAAAAAAAAGTCCAATATGGACCCATCGGTAAATAGGATCATATTTCTTGCCAAATATAGGATCAAGACTCCTATTATAAGAGTAATTACTCCGGTAACTCAGTCTTATAAGCGCCTATAAATTAACATCTGCGGACCATTTAACTCTTAATACCCCTGTAGGAGTATGTACCAGGAATATATGCACTGAGGAGCAATTACTCTTATTTTTGGGTCCATATTGGCTCACCTAAAGTTCATTACCCGAAATTGTTCCTCCTAATGATTTGTAATCCGAATGATCACTCTTCCTAAAACTTTTCATCCTAAAGTTTTCATTCATACTATTTGTAGTGCTACCGGCGATGTTCATAACACTCATGTTTCCGAAAATTGTAATTAATAATATCATTAATGTAAATATATTTAAACTCCTACTGTTTTTTATCATAACGCTTTTATCCCTAAACATAATTACCATAATATTTTAGTTTAGAATGATTAAAGGTCGTTTCATTTTTGTCTTAAATTAATAAAATTCAGGTCAGAGTGTCGTCTTTGGGGCACTATGAAAAAAATACTTAGAAAAATTTCGCGACCAATTTTGAGGTAGCGCTCGCCGGCCGCTGCCGCGGCACCGCTCGCTTCGTTCGCTCGGCTCGCGCGTAGTTGGTCACAGTTCTAACCTAACCTAACCTATAGATCCCTTCCACATCGTTTTTACGACAAACGGTTAGTCGGAGACAAAAACACCAAGACACTTTTAGCCTTATATTTAGAATATACGATAGAATCGAGAAAATAAACGATTTGCAAAAGTAACACTTTTTTGGAAAATAAAGTTACGCAAAATTAATGTATATAATACTGATTATTATGAATAAAAAGAAATCTAAACAAAAAAGATATGACATAGAATAATAGTGTAAAAGATGGTTATGTTGAGAAAATATAGGAAAACAAATAAAAGTATAATAGATAGGCTGTCAAAAACTGTACATTGAGCAAGGTCATATTCAAAGTACTCCAGATAAATAATTATATTTTGGTGCAAAAAGTAGATATCAGTGCGAAAATTTTATGTGACTGAACAATTTAAGTGACTAGTGAATGACTGCAATATCAGTTGCAACGTTAGTGCATCGATTTATTGGTGAAAAAGTTAAAAACAATTCATCTGGGGAACGATGTTTACTTCAAATGATTGCGAGTACCCTCAAATTATAGCACATACATTGTAAACTCCTTGAGCAACTGTTCAGTGAAGTTGTGGCAACCACTGTTTGCTATCAAAAGTTCATCAGGCGAAACAAAAGTGCAACATATTGCTATAAACTTTTTTAAAGGAATTCTAAAGACGATAAGTACTCTAACTACTATACAATATTTTATTTCATCATCATCATCACCACGCTACGGATTGCCTACGCGGCTACGAACACGAAGTACTCGTGGCCGATGCGCTACGACTCCGCTCGCACGCGACACTGTCTCGGCGCTGTGCGCACGCACTTATTGATTGCGACGAAGTCAACGTGATCTGCGAGCATCTGTATTACATCTACTAGGAAACATGTCCGCTGTAAAACGTACTCCCCCGAACACACCTAAGACGCCAATAAACAACCCTTGCCAGTCCCAGACAAAATCAGAATCGGATATAGCCAATGCAGTGGTGAGTGATAACGTTAATACAAACCGATATAAAAGAGCCCGAAAGGGAAACTCACCACAAGGCGCTGCTGCGCACGATCTTCAAACCCAATTTGAAGATTGGAAGAAAGAACAGGACTCTTCAATTGCGAAGCTACTTGCGACTCAAAACGCTGTGATGGCTAAATTGGCGTCTGATATTGGAGAAATAAAATCTCAGAACACTCAGATACAGGCATCTAATACGGAGATATGCAAATCAAACGAGGAAATAGTTAAATCTATGTTTTTTATAAACCAGCAATTTGAGGTGCTGAAAACAGAAGTTGAAGACCTAAGAAAAGAACGCCGGGAACAGCGACAATATATTGAAAGTCTAGAGAAAAGAATACAAGATCTACAACATAAATCTAGGTCCTCGGGCATTGAAATCCGTAATATACCGCAAAGTATCAATGAAACCAATGCCACACTTGCAAAAACGGTATGCAGCATTGGAGAAGTCATCGGAGTATCCATAAAAGACTCTGAACTGAGGGATATTTATCGCTTGCCCGGGAAACCATCGGGTGCCCCTTCCAGTGCACGACCGATAATAGCTGAATTTTCTTCTGTTATGAAAAAGGAGACACTCATATCTGCAGTTCGAGCGTTCAACAAAGCCAAGGGCAAGGAAGATAAATTAAATACTGGTCTCATTGGCATTCCAGGAACTTGTCAGCCGGTTTATGTCACGGAACAGCTTCCGGGTAACACCAAAAAACTGTTCTACCAATCAAGAGAGTTTGCGAAAATCCACAAGTTCAAATTCTGCTGGGTATCCAACGGGAACATATTTTTGCGCAAAAAAGAAGGAGACAAACAGCTGTTAATCACCTCTGAAAAATGTCTTGAGGATTACACTGGCTTGTGACTGGTAATCCGTATAGTTAAGATCTTTATATTATCTAACATCTATCTACTATTATTGTTTCTTGATATTGTATTTATTTTTAAATCTAAAAGGGTACACAATTTATTTAACACTCACATAACCACACAAATAAAAACTCATCATGGCATACGCACTCTATACAAAAATACACTCACAACCCACTGCCACAAAAACACCTGGTATAAAAACTACTTTTACACAAAAAAGCAAATAATAAACGACATATTATATACTAAACAAATCCTAACAATAGAAGTCGTACATTTGAGTCACCTCACGTTATTTGTATACTCTCCCAATGGCTAGCTTAAATAGTATATGCAGCGAGTTGGACTCGCCAACAGTGGGTAACTCATTTAGCTGTGCCCCAGAAAAATGTATTGAATATGTCAACACCACCAATTCCAGCATAAAAATACTACATTTAAACATCCGTAGCTTAAATAAAAACTTTGAACAACTCCAGGTACTAATGCACTCAACAAAACTTGATTTAGACGTGGTAATTCTTACTGAATGTTGGCTTAGTAAAGTCAGTAATATCCCTGTTTTAGCTGGATACAATTCCTATTTTACTGAAATAAATAGTAACCAAAATGATGGAATTGTTATCTTTACAAAACAAGCTCTCCGAACCTCTGAGTGGGAACCTCAATTTGTGGGTGGAAATTGCTTGGTATGTCACATTGTTAACCAAAATATCGCTATTGTAGCAGTGTACAGATCCCCGTCATACAATTCCAAGGAAAGCGCAGAAAGTTTTTTGGATAGTTTAAATAGTGTCTACGTAAGCCTCTCCTCCTACAAAAATATAGTCCTCATAGGTGATATTAATATAGACCTTAAACCTAATAGTACAGATGACCGCTGTTTCAACTATCTCATTCTTAATGCCTCCCACGGTCTTCTTCCAACCCACAGGCTCAACACTCGGCTGGATAACTGTCTAGATCATGCACTTGCTAAAACTACCCTTCCTGTTACTACCCTTGTACTAAACTCACACATCACGGACCACAAACCGGTGCTACTTAATATTGCTAACACAAACCCAGATAATAAACCACCCCACATAGCTACCCGCATAGACTACGATGCAGTTAAGTTAGATTTAGAAAATTCTGATTTTACCCCATTATACAAAATTATCGACCCCAATATATCCATGAATATGTTCATAAATATTATCTCTTCAGTAATTGACAAACACACTAGACAAATCAAAATCCCAAGGAAAAAAAGAATTATCAAACCATGGATAACCAACGGCCTATTAAAGTGTATACAAAATCGTGACCGGTTGCACAATAGATCAAGAAAAGATCCCAATAATCTAATCCTGAAAATTACCTATACGCGGTACCGGAATTATTGTAACGACCTGCTCCGGAAACTAAAAATTACCCACGAAAAACGCGAACTTGAAAAATCCCGTAACAACCCCAAAGCTCTCTGGAAAACGATAAAACAAATCACCAGTACCACCAAAAAGAAAACTAGCCCTGTAGAACTGTTGGACATCTGTGATAACGCTACTTCATCTGTAAACGAAGTATGTAGGTTTTTCAGTACCATAGGCACTAACTTAGCAGAAAAAATCTTGTCCCAATCTCACCAACCTACATACCCACCTATGAGCTCATGTCAAAACATTTCGTCCAGCTCCTCCAACTCTCTTGTAATACTTGAGGTTGATGAATCAGAAGTGGAGTCTCTTATTCTACAACTGCGTAGTGATTGCGCAATAGGTTGGGATGGCATATCCCCCTTGGTGCTAAAGAGTTGCCGTCAGACCTTGACGCCACCCTTGACGTATATCCTTAACTCTTGCATTCAAAAAGGCATATTTCCTGCCGCGCTAAAGAAAGCAATCATCCATCCAATTCATAAGGGAGGGAACAGGAACTGTGTCAATAACTACAGACCCATATCGGTCCTATCAGCACTCTCTAAGATATTGGAAAGGATCCTAAATAACGCTTTAAACAAATTCCTCAACAAACATCAGCTCATATCTGATAATCAGTATGGTTTTCGCACAGGAATCTCTACTGAAGATGCAGTTCTTGAGCTGACACAATTGGTTGCTAGGAATCTTGACAGTAGAACCAAAAGTCTAGGGATCTTCCTAGACCTTTCTAAAGCATTTGACACAGTCTCTGTTCCCAAACTTATCTCCAAATTGGAACTCCTAGGGGTACGAGGAAATACCCTCGAAATTTTCAAAGACTACCTAAACAACCGGACCCAGAGAGTAAAAATTGGAGAGTATATAAGTGAAGAAGTATCGACCACTTACGGTGTACCACAGGGAAGCATTTTAGGCCCCACCCTCTTTCTGACATACGTCAATGAGTTGTGCAGAATGACTATCCCCAACTCCAAGATCATTGCGTATGCAGACGACACCGCAGTCATAGTTTCCGGACCAACTTGGAATAGCGTTAAGCGCTACGCAGAAGCGGCGATGTCAACTATAATGAAATGGCTCAACCTAAACTTGCTTACCCTAAACTGCGACAAAACATTGTACATTCCTTTCGCTATCCGACGTAACAACTTACCCGACAAAACCTTCTGCTTAACAGCGCACTCCTGCTCCAAACAATTCCCACAATGCTTATGTCCGACGCTTGTAAGAACTGATAGTGTGAAATATCTGGGTGTCCAAATAGACGGAAGCTTACGATGGGACAAACAGGTCGACGCCACTACCACTAGATGTTTGAGACTTTTGCATATTTTCAAATCCCTTAGAGACTCGGCTGCGCCTGATACCTTGAAGATGGTGTACTATGCACTATGCCAATCCATCATTGGATATTGCATTACAGTATGGGGTGGTGCAACTAAAACCAGTCTCCTGAGGATTGAAAGAGCGCAGAGAGCCGTACTGAAGGTGATGTCGCGTAAACCTTATCGTTATCCCACTACGCAATTATACGCTGATTCTAAAGTACTTTCAGTGCGCCAACTTTTTGTACTGCAGTCTACTGTTAGAAAACACGCCAGCGTTCCCCCACCTGACCCTAAAAAAAGGAAGAAACTACCCTTAAGTACCCCTCACAAAACCGCCTTTGCTAAACACCAATACTACACATTAAGTACATATATATACAAACAAGTTCACAAAAATCTAAACATTGTCCATCTAAATAGATATGAAATAAAATCAAAATTAACGGAATGGCTACTGGAACAGGACTACCTACGAACAGAATCCTTACTTAAGTACGTCTCCTAAGTACCTACATATACCAAATCACACACAACACACCCACACGCGCTCACACGCGCACACCCACACACGCACACTCACACACGCAAGCAGTCACACACTTCACGTATAAAACATTTGCTATTATTTAAATTAGCTTTATATGCATAGTCGCTCAGGTAGATCGACACAGTCTACTATTATACTAATACAGCATCACTTTTTAAGCTCAATCACTGTCTCTCAAGATACAGGTTTCCTAGTTTGAGAGACAGGGTTTTCCATATTGTGTACAGATTTCAGTTTTAGTTTATATTGCATTGTGTTACTACCAAAGCTCATTTACACTGTGTTTATATAAAACATGTTAAATCTGTATTTTTGTGAAATAAAGTTATTATTATTATTATTTCCTTTATTTATTTTGTAACACACTTATTACATTTTTAAATATTTCTTAACAAAAACTATATAAAAAACATTTAAAAATATAAAAAATAGTGGTCCGCCGGTAGCGGGAGCAGGGTCCAAGCTACCGGTGGTTAGGGCTCCAGAGACAAGAACCTCCTCACAATACGAGCCGTATCGAGGAGTACTGCCTTCTGAATTAGGCCCTTGATCCAACCGCCTAAGGAGAGCTTCGAAAGATGTTCATCGAGGCTCTTGGCTATAAGGCCATTGGCCGTCACGACGATCGGCACAATGATAGCCGAGTTCACATGCCACATGTCGACAACCTCGTGTGCCAAGTCGAGATATTTTATTTGTTTCTCTTTCTCAGCTTTCACGAGGTTCTCGTCATGCGGGATGGTAACATCGACTATCATTACGCGGCGCGCTGATCGGTCTATCACTACTATGTCAGGCTTATTGGCGACAATAGTCCTGTCAGTAATGATAGACTGATCCCAGTACAGCGTGACATGGTCTTTCTCGAGAACTGGGTCGGGCACATACTTGTAGTACGGTACCTCAGATTCCACAAGATTATATTTCAAGGCAAGTTGCTGGTGAATAATCCTGGCTACTTGGTTGTGCCTGTGCAAGTACTCGCCGTTAGCCAGACGAGAACAACCAGAAATAATATGTCTGATGGACTCACCCGGACGGTGACATGCCCGACACACGTCAACCGTCCCGTCCTTCATAATATATTTCCGATAGTTGTTCGTCAACATAACTTCGTCCATAATCGCACAGACAAAACCTTCAGTTTCTCCAAAGAGGTCGCCGAAGCGTAACCAGGATACGGACGCTAGAAAATCTACATCGGGCCCATGAAGAGCCCGGTAGAAGCGCCCGTGAAGCTCCTTGCCTTGCCATACTTCCTTGCGGTCATCGGTAGTAAGTACTTCAGGTTTGCGCCAGTTCTCTTTAGCCATGGACAGCGGGGTGAGTCCCTTGTCCACTGCGACCACATCTCGGTGCATACCCACCTCGACTTTTAAAAAATATTCTCTGAGACTGCACATCTCGCGGTTGTGAAGGGACTTCGCGTTTAAAAACCCTCGACCCCCGCACTTCCGCGGGATGTACAGCCTCATCACTGATGATCGTGGGTGATGCATCCGGTTTGCGGTAAGCAGTGTTTATTATTATCTCCTTTATTTATTTTCTTACTTACTAATTACATTTTTAAATATTTCTTAACAAAAACCATATAAAAAAACATTTAAAAATATAAAAAATAGTAGCCCACCGGTATCGGGAACAGGGTCCAAGCTACCGGCGGTCAGGGCTCCAGAGAGAGGAACCTCCTAACAATACGAGCCGTGTCTAGGAGTACCGCTTTCTGAATCAAGCCCTTGATCCAGCTGCCTAACGAGAGCCTCCTCAGGTATTGGTCGAGGCTCTTGGCAATTAAGCCATGGGCTGATACGACTATCGGCACAATGATCGCTGAGTCCACATCCCACATGTCGACAACCTCGCGAGCCAAGTCAAGATACTTGATTTTCTTATCTTTCTCGGCTTTCACGAGGTTCTCATCATGCGGGACCGTTATGTCAACAATCATTGTGCGCCGCTCTGATCGATCCACCACCACTATATCAGGCTTATTGGCTACAATTGTCCTGTCAGTGATGATGGATTGATCCCAGTACAATGTGATACTGCCATTTTCGAGAACTGGGTCGGGCACATACTTATAGTACGGCACTTCCGATTCCACAAGGTTGTATTTTAGAGCAAGTTGCTGATGGATAATCCTGGCTACAAGGTTGTGTCTATGCAAGTACTCTCCGTTAGCCAGACGAGAACACCCGGAGATAATGTGACGGATTGATTCGCCTGGACGGTGGCATGCCCGACATATGTCAACCGTACCGTCCTTCACAATAAATCTCCGGTAGTTATTCGTCATCATAACTTCATCCATAATTGCACAGACAAAACCTTCGGTTTCTCCGAAGAGGTCCCCGCAACGTAGCCAGGCTACGGACGCTGATAGGTCTACATCGGGCCCATGCAGGGCCCGGAAAAAGCGTCCGTGAAGCTCTTTACTCTGCCATACCTCCATGCGGTCGTTAGTCTCAAGCACTAAGGGTTTGCGCCAGTTCTCTTTAGCCAAGGAAAGCGGGGTGAGGCCCTTGTCCACTGCGACCACATCTCGATGCATCCCCACGTCGGTTTCAAGGAAATATTCCCTGAGACTGCATATCTCGCGATTGTGGAGAGTCTTAGCGTTTAAAAAGCCTCGACCCCCACACTTCCGCGGGATATACAGTCTCATAACAGAAGAACGCGGGTGATGCATTCGATATGCCGTCAACAATGTACGGACCCTCCTATCCAGGGCGTCTAGTTCTGTTTGAGTCCATTTGAGTATGCCGAAAGAGTACATCAGAACCGGCATGACCCAACCGTTGAAGGCACGTACCTTATTGCCGCCTGATAAAAGACTATTAAATACTTTTTTCAGGCGGCCAAAGAAGCGCTCCTTCAACGATTGCTTCATGTCAGCAACATTGATGCCCAGCGCTTCCGACATACCCAAATACTTATAGGTTTCGGTTGCTGAGAGGGATCTAAGATTTATGGAATCCGAGAGCTGGGTTCCCACAGATTCCACAATCTCCCCTCGCTTTACATGCATGACCGCACATTTGTCCACACCAAATTCCATCCTGATGGCGCTACTGAAAGTTTCAGTTACCTTCAGTAGCTCCATCAGTTGCAAATCGTTGGGGGCAAAGAGTTTCAGGTCATCCATGTAAAGGAGGTGAGATATAACTTGACCACCTCTCCTCAACCGATAGCCTAGACCTGAATCCTCCAGCAGCGTGCTAAGAGGATTCAAGGCTAAGCAGAACCAAAGTGGACTCAAACTATCGCCCTGAAATATACCTCGCTCTATCCTTATCGGCTCGCTATTCCTCTGGATTTGCCGACATCCTGGATAGCGAAGGACTGTCCTCCATTGCCCCATACATGACATCAGGAAGGTGCGCAGAGTTGCATCAACTTTATACAACTCTAGCACCCTCATGAGCCATGTATGTGGCACCGAGTCATAGGCCTTCTTATAGTCTATCCAACATGTCGACAGATCGCTTCGGGAACGGCGAACCTGTTGACTAATGGCCATATCAATGAGGAGTAGCTCCTTAGTACCGCGGGACCCGTTCCTACATCCATTTTGAGAAGCGGACATGATAGAATTGTCATCAATGTGTTTGTTAATTTTAGCTCTCAAAATGGATGTAAGAACTTTATAGACCGTCGGAAGACAGGTAATCGGTCTATAATTTTTGGGCTCCGCAGTACTACCCGATTTATGGAGCAGGTGGGTTATACCTGTTGTCAGGAACTCTGGTAGCGACCCTGACTCTAAGGCTGACTGGAACAGGATCGCCAGGCGAGCGTGCGATCTTGTGAACCATTTAATCCAAAAGTTGTGCAGCCCATCCGGCCCTGGAGATTTCCAGTTAGGCAACGGACGGACTGCACGAACTACGTCTTGGGGGCTGATAGTGATTGCCCCCATTTCTGGCACAAGATCGCACGCTCGCTCAACCTCCCGAGTCCATTCACCCTCGGTATGGCTAACAGGCACCGACCAGACGCTGCGCCAGAACGAACACATGGCATCATCATCCGGTATACGCGTGTCAGCCACACCTTGGTCCGGTCGCTCCCAAGCCCTATATACCCACCTTTCATCTCTTTGGAAAGTGCGATTCTGAGTGTATCGGTCCACCCGTCGCTTATACCTACGAATACGGCTTGCCCATGCATACACTTTCTGCTTCAGGAAGTCGATGCGCTCTGTGATACGGGACATGTAGTCTCGAGGACTGATATCAGTCCCCGAGAATGCCCGCCTCACAAAACGCATCACTCTAGGGCGAGTATTGCCCTCCCTGAAGCAGATCAGTTTGCCGATGAGTGCTCTGGCCCCACCAATACGTCGTTCAATCCTGTACTGCCATGGCGGCACGACTGGTTTAGGTCGTGTAGCTCTGTCATCATAAAATTTGACATGAGCTACACGACATGCCGCTACAGCCGCACAATACAGGATTGAGTGAGCATCGGTGAGGTCTTCACAGTTGTCAAAATAGTTTGACAACTGCGAATCCAGAACAGCCACCAGCGCCCTATTTTGTTATGCATGGGCAAACGAGGTACGCGTGGTCTAAGGTCGGGTTGCATGAACCGATATTCTCGAATCGCACCCTCCAAAGCACTCCTCATTTCCTCATTGCACTGGGTACTTACATTAGTAACTATGTCATTACTCACGTCGTTATCGCGATTTGGTATTATTGTAGACTGTGGTGGAACCACAGCCTGCGGCGGCGGCGTGGCAATGACATGGCTACTCTGCATTTCAGTCCGCAAGCGATCAAGTACGGTGTCATCCAACATACGATTACGCTGGATGACTCGCACCTGATCCGATAGTCGTTGTGCCGACACGTTGACAGCTGGCTCAAGCACCTGAAACAGAGAGAGCATCCGAACACGGTACGCGGTCAGGTTGTTTCCTCCCTCTGTAGCCCCATAGTATGCGCGCATGACATTTGCATTGATGGATTGCGTCCATCGCATGCGCTGCACACTCCCACCGGGAGCTGGGACCCTATCAGAGGCCGGTGGGCCTCGAGGTCCTAAACCGTCCGGCGGCCGGCGTCCTCCCCGTCGACGAACAGGTGGTGGCGTCGTGGGCGGAGAGAAATACTCGTCGCTCGAGCTCGACGCAACTGCCACGGCCGGTGTCACAGCACTCACGACGGGGCTGGATTCCGGCGGCGGCGAGGCGGAGCTGAGCGACGGGTCCGGAGGCGATAGGCGTGCGCGTCGTGCAGCTGATCTCGTCAACATTTATTTATCTTCATACATATTTAATTCTTCCAAAATTTTTGACAGACACGTGAGATGTCATATAGTGTCACTTCCATGTATTAGTTTTTTTCTTTAATTTTCTGCTTAATTTCATTTTTATTTCGGTGTTTTGTAATAATATTGCTATAAAAAAAAAACGGTGGTATCCTTGAAATCTTGCAGTATAATATTTAACTATTTAAATTTTTAAAAATTTGGTAAATCTGTTATGAAGACGTTTCATTGACGTAAGTGTTGCCAGCTTATTATTATTATTATTATAGATGTTTATTGCTACTGACATTATGAAGTTGAATGCTTCGGAATTATGAACATTAGAGACAGAGTAGTTAGGAATTGTGATTGTTAAGATGGAAAATGTTAGGAAGAACATTTTCGGATTTCCAATTATCGGTGTTGAAAATTTAGGTGAACTTTGGCGCACCCTATACCGATATAAGTACAAATTATAGCAATAAACGCACTTGAGTAAAAACAGCATCTATTTATGCTGTTAAAAGCGCAGTAGCAACCACCAAAACCATCATCGGAGCTTTATAAGTCCACGTAGCATTATAAAATCGCATGCCAGGATTATTTTGCTTGTTGGGCTACCATAAGATTGTAGACAAAGCGTAGTCGACGTAGCCGACGTAGTGACGACTCCGAGTTGTGGTGCCATAAATTCTGGGAGGTTACCATGACGTCTTAAAGCAGGAGTAATTCCAGTGTGGGAAAGAGACAGAGCTATACAGGTCGTCTAGCTTCATCTCTTTCCCACACTGGAATTACTCCTGCTTTCTGATGTCATGGTAGGCCACCTGAGCTCCCTTTGCTTGCTCTTGCTTCCTATGTTCTTCTTGCCGCAATGACCGGAGTTTTTTTTTGTTGTTTTTGTTTTAGTTACTTACTATAATAGTCGCTCACTCGTTTATTAATTTATTCACCCGATTAATAATTTCCCATAAGTAATTTACCCCCATTTGGTTACATATTATGTTTATGGCGCGTTTACGTTATGTCGGTCACCAATGTGGCGGCTGCTTTCCGTTTAAAATAACCAAATTCGTTCACCGAATTGGCCTGTTTACTTTAGTTGTCGAGATCGAAAACGGGCTACGACGTAATAATTTAAACGCGCAATTAAGTTTCACGTCTGTTATGGTTGTCAATAACTGGGCAAGAGAACGAGAGAAATTCCTATTGGAATGAAAATTCCAACGACATTCAAATCTTTCCTTTTAACTCTAATAAATCTTTAAAAACTCTCAGGTTGACCTGGGACTCAGCGCTGCATGACGCACGTGCTGCAGTCGCACTTGTCTACATACGACCGCTAAGCCAGCGATGCAGCTGAACATTACTATAGTAGTAAAAATAATATTGATGTTATTTGCAGGTATTCAGCATGGTTAGAAAGAAGAAGCCGAACTTCGCAGAACGGATCGTGCCGATCGAAGGCGACGTGGCCGAGGTAAGGCTCGGCCTCAACGACCCGGACTGGGCCACCATCACCACTCAGGTACATCAAAATGGCATAATATATCAATTACGAGCGAAATGAATTAAATCGACTCCGATCGAAGTTGTTTACATCTGAGATTCATGCACGGTTTAAACGGACCCTTCATGAAGCCGTCAACCAAGCAGTCTGTACATCAAACTAAGTACTCTACGCAAAAATTATTGTTGGGAAACGCCTTTTTTTTGGGTTGAAAAATCACGTTTTACGGTAGGACTCAATGTAACGTACTCCAAACATTATGATTGTGGATGCATTGAATAGTATGGGCATCGTGGAGGTATTTAAAGTAAAGTGTACCTACTTAAAAAAAACTTGTGAAAAAATCGGAACTTTGACCCCCAATATCTCCGTAACTAGAAGGTTCCCAGAACAACGAAAAAATATCGTAATGGCTAGGAGACGGCTTCGTTAAGGGTACTTTTACAAACTTTATTTCCAGCCATTTCCGGGTGAAACGTACAAAACCAATCCTGGATACATCTGACCGTCATGCTGTTCCAAAATGACAATCTCTGCATGTTGAATGAAGTACATGCACAGATAATCATTTTGGTCTGCAACAGCACGTCTGTGGTCCACTGCCACTACGAAAATCACCTTTAGGTGCCTGCTGGTAGTGATAAAGGTGTCATCAATGTCAAAATGGTGTCCCTAATGAGCGGTTGACTATTGCAAAATTATTTGCTCCCTGTGATGTTTCTGCAATGGGTCTGCCCTTCTACCACCCACTATTGCGACCACGTTAACTGCGCGGTTCATTTGTTTTATTTGGCAAACAAGGAAGGATGTCGCCCTCTCCAAACAAGTTATTGTACGGCTAGCTACTAAAGTAAAAGGAATCATTCAGACCTAACTGAGGGACCTCGCGGACTACGCTGCCACACAAAATTTTAAGAAAGAGTATGACTGTCTAGGATCCTATCAATTTCTTTTATGCTAAAATCTTTTAGAATTTGTCTGGTAGTCCTCTAATCACGGTCGTCAAAATGGGGCATTTTTTGTCAATTTTGGAGGGTCATATTTTCTTTACTTATTAGTTACTGAAAAAAAGGAAATAACAGGGACGTGCCCGATAAAAAATAAATAAATCGACTTTGTCCAGAATCTTTGTATGGAGAAATTGCAGCCCATGTCCACTCTTAAAAGCTAGAGGTAAAATAACAGCAGCAACAGTGGATCCCCTTCATACTCATACAAAGTGAGCAGCTCAAACAACATAGCACTGTTTTGCAGGTGAACATGATATTCCACATGGCTGCCACGACACGGTTCGACGAGGCGCTGCGAGTCGCGACCATGATCAACGTGCGCGGTACCAGGGAGGCAGTGCTGCTCGGACAGGCTTGCAAGAAACTCAAGTAAGTAACTCTTAAGCCCGAATTACGTTGGTGGCGAGCTTCTATACAGTGACTGTTTATACTACTTACAAGCCAAGTTGACTCTTTACTGTCCTATTGGTTAACACGACTGTCCTTACTCACTGTACCTACTCATCCACTTCGCTGAACAAAACGCCAATGTAAATCGGGATTTAAGCTACAATTTCAAGCGACATAAATCTCGCGACGCAACATACAAAGCGAAAGTAGGTACTAAAGTGAAGTAAACAACTGACCATCTTTTCATATATGAATGGTTTCTTTCTACTTTAATTTCGAATTATTTATTGTTAGGAGCATTCACGCCAATTTGACTCATTATCAAATTGCGCGTAGTAAAAAAGAGTAGACAAAGTTAGACGCACACATTACAAGCAGAGTATGTCCTACGACAATTTAGTTGTGTGGGGAAAACAAAGCTCAGATGCCATCTACACCTACAGGCAAGAATGTCATCGGCGATTGCGAAATGTGTATTTGTCTCTGGTTATTTGATCTCCAACTAACATTATGTTTAAGTGTACTTACTAACTAAATTATGGATTGTTGTGTCTTATGCTAATAAATAAATAAACTTAAATTAATTTGGTTCACAATTAATGGGCGGCGAAACTAAAGACTCGTCTTCTGGGCACATATCCTCCTTCGTAGATCTCTATCATCCATCGCTTTCTATACACAATGCTCAAAATATACATAAACTATGCGAACCGTGGGTATATAATACACACACACACTCCTTTCGGAATACA